>JADLZK010010191.1:0-519141 GCA_015847255.1 Hyparrhenia diplandra
GGTATGGCTCCATCCTCCCGGTCCAGCACAACACCATCTTGTTAGGCCACCTCGCCCACATGAAGGCCGCCGGCGAGCCTGACGACATTTTATAGTCAGGGAGACAAGAGCTGTTGGGAGTTACCCCTTTAATTATTTTCTTCTTAAGATTCAAGCGACTACATGCCCCTTGTATTTATAGTCCAGGGAGACTTGCATGCTAAGATAGATCTAGAGGTTTCCTTATTGATTGGAATTCCTCTTTTACAAGCAACCTATTTATTCTCTATTTTATTCCTATCTTTATTCCTTAAATATTCCTTACTTAATTGTGAAGCAAGCGGCGTGGTGCGTTCACGGACGGACGGCGGCGGCCGGCGGGGGAGGCGCGCCCGGGGCCTTGGGCCCTAGGCGGCGGCGGTTCCCCTTTGTTGGGCCCTATTAAGGCGATCTCTTTTTGGGTCGTGACATTTCTCCCCCTTTTATTTGACCGGTAGCGTCCTGTATTTGTCGTTCGCTTTCTGTTATCGTTGTTGATGTGCCGGGCAAAGATGGAGACGACCTGACCTTCTTTGGCCGGGAGAACACCCTGTAGTACCTTTGATAAGGTCGTGACGTAGTGGCGATGTTTCCGAGGAAGGCGATCTCCATTCTTTGGCGTCCAATTTGTTGCTCTGGTTGGAGCTTGATGGTTCAGCCGATGGCGAAGGTTGTCGCCAATTCGTGTTGCCATTTGATGAAGGATGGGGGCCTCCGAGGTAGTGACGAAGCCGTTGAGGTAGCAGGTTGATGTGGGTGGTATGTACCTCTTGTCGTCGTCGGTGAAGCTCACAAGTTGAGGCTTCTTTGAAGATGGAAGCGTCGAAGTCTTGTGCGAGGTGGATCGCCGTTTCCTCCGTGTAGGGTGCCTCCTGGTGTATTGCAGGCCACGACTTGTTGGCGTAGTCATATTGGACGTAGATGTCGTTAAGGAACAAAGGGAGCCAAGCGGTATGGCTCGAGTCGCCCCTCTTTGCCAAAGTCGGCGTAGTCGGCGTCGCGATGTTTGTTGGTGTCGCCGATGAAGGGACGTCCCAAAACCGAGAGTGGGGCACCATGGTATGTTGTCTCCGTTCTCCCGTGGCGCCTTGGTGATGCAGAGGATCCAAAGAAAGAGGAGTGCCGTTGTCGTCGGTTTGGCGTATTTGTGTACCGATGTTACGCTGCGTGGGGTGATGATGTCGCCTTTCTTTGGGCCGCAACTTGATTGATGGTGTTCTCCACCATTGTCGATGTCGGCCGAATGTCAACAAGTGTAGTAGATCGTCGGAGAAGGTCGGCGAGTGAACGACCGTCTCCTTGGTGGTGCACGGGGCGTCGGTGTTCTCATCGGCCGTGGGCGCCCATGTGTGGAACGTCGTGGTTGCCAATGTTGAGGTTGGCCGCGAGGAAGTCGTCGTGGTTGATGCCCTTGTAGTTGTTGTCGATGGTAGGCATGGTGAAGGCGTAGTCGACATCGGGGGAACATCATTGGCGTGGGCATCCTTGAGGGCGTCGTTGCCGTTCATGGCGCCCATGGTAGCGTCCTTGTCGTTGTCGATGTCGTCGATGCCGCAAAGCATTGTGGCTAGCGGCGTTAATGGCGATGCCGGGGATGTCGTTGGCCTTTCGGGGGTGTCGTTGTTCTCGTCGATGATGCCGGGTCGAAGGCGTCTTGGTTGACGACGTCGGCGACATCGTTGGAGCATGGGTGATAGAGGTAGAAGCTCCTTGTTGAATGGGATGGACTTGCCGGTGACTGTGGAGCGTGTGATGTCTGGTCGGCGAAGTTGTTGGCGTTGTTGTTCATGTCGCCGTTGTTGTCCGGGATGTCGTGGACGTCGGGGTTGAGATTGGTGACGTCGGTCTGGCGGCGTCAGGCGACGTCGTTGAGTCGTCCTTGTTGGCACTCGGATGTTCCCAATGTCAAAGAGGGTGTTGGTAGTGGTAGGGAAACTTATCGTGCCATTGTAGTAGCCGCGAGACATTGGCCTAGTTGGGTAGGCTTTTCGTCGAGCGGTGGTGGGCGTCTGTGGTTGCCTCGATCACGATCGATCTGGGTCGCGGCGGTGGTGGACGTCGTGGTAGCCTCGATCACGATCGATGCGGGTCGCGGCGGTAGGGCATCCGTGGGGTAGGCGTGCTCGTTGCGTTTTGCGGCGTCGATGATCTTGGAGGGGTGATGTAAGCGGCGCGCTGAGAGCGGCGTCGTCGGCGGGCGCCCATGGCGGGACGTCGTCGGTGGTGGGGAAGGTGGCGTCGTGGCGTATGTCGGACAACAACAAGCCCGCGTCTTTGCGGTGTTGCTTTGCTGTTGTGGTCACCAGGTCGTCGTGGATGTCGATGGGAGCGTTGTTGATGTCGGGCGGGCATGGCAAAATGCGGCGGCGATGATGGCGGCGCCGCGGGTCGTGTCGTCGTTATGCGTCGTCGGAAGCGGCTGATCATCAAGCTTCTCCAAGAGGGCGGTGAAGGTGGCGGTTTTCTTCATGGAATCGAAAGCCGCGAATTTCCATCGCTGACTCGGCGTACTTGTGGTTGTCCATCGGATCTTGGTGTTGTTGGTGGTCGGAAGCCGTCGGTGGTGGGAATCGTCCGGTCTCCGGATACCGGTGTCGGATTCAAAGCTAGATTGGGCGGAATTGACATGTCGGACGGCGATCTTGACGGGCGGCGGTGATGGTGTCGGCGGTGGTTGGGGGCGTTGGGAGTAGTAGAGAGGAGGAAGAAGGGGGGCGGCCTTGGTGGAGGGAGGCGGCGTGGGGGCGCGGCCCGCCGCCGATGAGTTATGGGTGGGCGACCTCTGCGCGCGCGTGGGAGGGGGGGCGCGGAGCACAGCTAGGGTTAGGGAGAGAGAGTCGAGACAAGAGCTGTTGGGAGTTACCCTTTAATTATTTTCTTCTTATAAGATTCAAGGCGACTACATGCCCCTTGTATTTATAGTCAGGGAGACTTGCATGCTAAGATAAGATAGATCTAGAGGTTTCCTTATAGATTGGAATTCCTCTTTACAAAGCAACCTATTTATTCCCTATTTTATTCCTATCTTTATTCCTTAAATATTCCTTACTTAATTGCAAAGCAATCGACGCGGGCGCATTTACGGGCGGACGATGGCGCGGCCAGACCGGGGGCGCCAGGCCTTGGGCCCTAGGCATGGCGGTTCCCCCTTGTTGGGCCCTATTAGGAGATCTCTTTTTGGGTCATGACACATATGTTCGAACAATAAATATAGGTAAAAAAAATAACTAATCACACAGTTTTGTTGTACATCACGAGACAAATCTTTTAATTCTAGTTAGTCCATAATTGTACAATACTTAACAAATACAAACGAAAGTGCTACGGGAGTTGGAAAATGCTTTTTGCAAATTTGTAGCCAACTAAACGTGGCCCTTGTGAAGGATAATTGAGAATTTGAGATTTTGGAACATGCTTGCCTATCTACTGTCCCATGGGTTTGCAGATGAACCTCACGGGGAGAAAAATACATGGTCCATTGTTTGGGTGAGAAAACAGTCTGGTTTGAGGTCCCTCTTCAGCAAGAGCAACCCCAAACCATGCATGTAGGCAATAATGGAGCCGACACAAGAAGGCCCGCATCCTGCAGTGGAGAGGACGATGGCACATGCATGGTTGGAGGGATCCTTGACCAGTTGCAGTCAGTCGTCGGCACCCACATGTTCTATCCAGTCAGGCGTCCAGTCGGGCGCAGGCAGCGATGATAGGTCGTCCCCGCTGGTGTTCAAAGTCACGGGACGGTACGGTTAGTAGCGCAAAAGATGCGTTCCAAGGCAATCGTCGGTCCACAGCGGACAGAGCCGCTTTGGCATTGGCTCCCTCCATGACAGTGGCGCTTTTAGTGGGTCGTCCCAACATTTTATTTTTCAAAACAGAGAATAATTTTATTGTGACTGGAAGATTTTTTTCTCAACACCACATGGAATATTCTTCTCCTAAGTACAACATGACCTTTATGAATCAATTTGCATTGATTCTTTCATTTCAAATGTTGTCATCATATAATGTTTTTCTCCAAAATTTCATATATTATTCTCCCAAACTTAGCCCAATTTTGAGTCCTTTTCAATAATAATTCTTTTCTAATAGTTATATTGTAGGATCCAAAAGTTTCAGCTAATAAAATAGGTAATTGTTAGCTCCACCTCTAGAGAAGTAGATAATAACTATCTCACTAGTAGAACCAAATCAGACAGTAGCAGTTAATAGTTATCTTCGTTGTTTCATGAGTTGTGCATCCAAACACCCCACAAACTAATGAATCTAAACGGTGATTTAGATCTTAGTTCACCAACCCGTGCTCTTGCACATACTACTGATATTATGAGACACTAACTATTAAGAATGGCATATATTAAATATATTTTTCTACACTAATGTTCTAAAGTAACATCTATAATAAGTACTCTATAGTCTATATTCAATTGTGACAATCTATCAAATATTAAATTATATGTTTATTTCAACCATATCTAAAGTTTGTTTTTCTATGCAAAAATGTTTTGTCACAGCCCAAGCTAGGGCGCCGCTGCCTAGGCCCAAGGCCCAAGCACGTGCGCACCTGGTGGGCCCGCCGCCAACACGTCATCGTCATCTGCCGCGCAAATAAATAATAGATATTTAGGAAATAAAATAGGAAATCGAATCAAGGGTTTCTTTAGATGCAAGTCTTTCCCGGACTATAAATACAAGGGACTTGTAATCAGTTGGATCAATCAGAAAGAAATTAAAGGGGTAACTCCCAACGGCTCGCCTCCCAGCTCTGTCTCTCTCTCGCGTGCCCTCAACCCTAGTGCCGCCGCCAAGATATGCCGCTCCTGCCCTAGCGCTGCCGCTTGGGCGCCGTCGCCATTGCCCTCGATGGCTTTTTGTGACAGTTTTTATGTTTTGTAAGAATTTTAGGATCAATCTTTTTTATTTCTACCAATTTCATGAGTTAACAATTTCGTGATTAATATTTTTTAGCAACATATGTTTAATTGAACATAATAAAATAGTTATTGATTGTTGAAAATGTATAATTTAGTGTTTAGCCTTTGGTACAGTTGTTGCAAGACGTGTTTGCATGTATTAATTTAAATTGTATTCTATATTGTATTGTTTATTCAAAACATCATATTTTTATTTTATTAAAAGAATATTGTAGGTTCGGTCTACCCTCTTACTAGTTTTGATGTCATAAATAGTTGATTCAGCATGCACCACAACACTCAAGATCTTCAGTTTATTGTATCGAAATAGTACTATTTTATTAAACAATTATTCTTAAACTTAAGTTACTATACCTCATCCATCCTCGAATATAAGGATTAATTTGACTTGGTGTGGCCTTCAAAAACATAGTTTGAACTATACTTTCTCATAGTATATAATTTATAGGAACAAAGGTTTAATATTAGAAAGTATTTCTAAACACAAATCAAATGTAACAAACTTTATATACTACAAATACTCATATAATTGGGTAAGATTTAGTGGCTAAAGGTGATGGTTGCCGAGCCAAAACTTGGGATCCAACAAACGATGGGCAAAATGGGTTAAATGGCCAAAATTTAACTTGGCTATATATCCTGGGCACGATACTACACACCTTAAAATAAACTTAAACAATAATGACAGAGACCAAGCACACAGGTGACTGGCTATGGCTAGAGAGACAGTGCTTGACCTGGCTTCACACCTTTCAGGATGTAGCTGGCTGTAATGTGTGCATGCGTAAGATGGTTATGCTCGTTCATCAGTAGAGCTAACCCAAACCTTTAGCCACGGCCTGTACTCTCAGCGCAGCGAAGGCAATAATGTGGCCGACACATGAAGGCCCGCGGCCTGCAGCGGAGAGGACGACAGCACATGGATGGAGGAGACCTTGACCTGCACGTTTTAGTGCGTCGTCCCATCATTTTGTTTTCCAAAACAGAGAATATTTTTTTATTGTGGCCTCATTTAGATGGCAAAATATTTATCAAAAGCACTGTTCGACTTACGTATCCAATCATGGACTAACTAGACTCAAAATATTCGCCTCGTGATTTACAATAAAACTGTGTAACTAGTTTTTTTTTTTTACCTACATTTCTTCTTTCGAACGTATGTCTTTTGTTGTATTTAATGTGATGTGATTTAGAGAGTCTAAAAATTTGCAACTTTTTGGCAAAACTTTAGTCATCTAAACAAGGCCGATTGGAATTTTTTTTCATTTGACACCAAATGTAATGTTCTTCACTAGAACAATGGCTTTACGAATCAAACTTTTATTTGTTTTGATTCTTTGATTTATAATGTCGCTACTCGTCAGCATATAATATTTTTTCCTACATTTTAAATATTATTCTCCTAAACTCACTCCAATATTAAATCCTTTTTGGATAATAACTCTTTGGTAATAGTTATCTCTTCTGGATCCAAAAGTTAGCTCGACCTCTAGAAAAGTAGGAAATAATTATCTCAATAGTTGGACCAAATCAGACATTAGCAGTTAATAGTTATTTAAATAGCATGTTTTAGATAAGTGTCATGTGCCGGAATTGGGTCTGCCTTGGACGGGCTAGGAGGGCCAAAAGCGGCCTTGGCCCACGGGGGGGGGTCGGGGCTGGGGGGTCGGGGCCGGCGCCCATGCGCCCCGCCTCCGCCTTCCCCGCCTCCAACTCGCTTCATCATCAAGTTAGGATTATCTTAGGACTTTTGGTGTGCAAAAGGGGATATTCAAATCATATAGGGAAGACACTTAATAGGAAATAAATAAATATTGCTAGTAAAAGTTATTCCGATCATATAAGGAAACCGTATAGAGATTATTTAGATTACAAGTCCCACAAGCCGGGCTATATAAACAAGGGTATCTAATCTCTTTGGGAACAAGCAATAAAGAATAGTTCGTGCCTCTCTCTCTCTCCCCTCAATCGCCGCCGCCGCTGCCCACGCGCCGCCCCGCCACGCCGCCCCTCGCCACAACGCTGCCCCCGGCCGCCACCTCTAGGCGGCCGCCGGCCCCAGGGCGCCGCCGCCCACCGCCCCTCGTATTTGTCGCTCTTTGCGGAACTCGCCCCGATGACGTGTCACGGCCCGGCCCAATCTAGCTATCACGATAGCTTGTATCACGGAGACCGGGGCGATTCCCACCACCGTTGGCTTCCAGAGATGCAAGCGTTCACCAAGCGAAGGAGCTCATGGACGACAAGCTGCGCCAAGATCGACCAGCGCTTCAACGAGATCGAGACGGCGTCTTCGTTGCATGGAGTACATCTACACCGCCACGAGGATCCCCTACCTCCCCTTCGCTCGACGACAACGACCACCGTCGGCGGAGGACGCCCAGCGGCGGCCGCGCCCGGGCACGGGGCCGCCCCGGGCGCTTCCCGGCGCGCCCCGCACAGTGACACCGTCCGGCGACCGCACGACCCTGCTATCCTCCGGTTGGAAGAGCATGACGGCGTTGTCCGGGGACGGCTTGGCATGAACCGACATCGTCATCGGCGACACCACAAAGACCATTTGCCTCCTCCTTTCCACCGACACTGTGGACCGCGCGAGATTCTCCGGCGAGCCGACGGCGTCACCCGCGGTGCCCGCCTCGAGGCGCCACGTGGCGCCCTACCCGTGGTGCCACCCGCGGCGTCGGACACAGTCCTTTGGACCTACCCCACTCTCACGTCTGCGCTGGAGGTCCCGGAGTATGGCGACAACGCGACAACACCACGGATCCGCCAAGATGGAGTTGTTGTTCGTTCGAAGGGCGACGCCGACCCGACTTCTACGCCGGTATGGTGCCTTCCATCGGACAGTCCTCTGCGCGATGCGGATCAACAGACTGTCGGGAGGAGGCCCTTGGTTGAGTGGGGACGCGTTCACCAACTACCCGCGACGTGACTTCGGACCCCCATCATCACCCGACACTACGGGGGGAGTTCGCTCCCCGGCTCGGGAGGGCGGCCGGGACGACTACATCAACGCCTTTGAGAGCTATGCGATTCGCATGGATCTTGAAGGGAAGCGTCACAGCGTCGGCCTCTTCGTCGGTGGCCTACGTGACACGCCGTCGACGGCCTTTCAGTAGTTCGAGCCTCATTCGATGGAGGAGGCCATCAACCTTACTGCCGCTACGGCGATGAGTCGGCCGGCGCTGCGGTACCGTTTTGAGCGCCCACCGCGCGGCCACTTCCACGGCGTTGCCGACATCGGCGGCGGCGGCGACACGGCACTACCCGGCCGGGTGCCATGATGGCGGCGCTGGCCGGGCCGCCATGGACGCGATCGACGAGCTGGCGTCACCGCGGCCTCCCTCATCGCTTTTTGGGTACTACATCGAACTAGGAGCTCGGGATCATCGCCGGCGCCATCGAGCTCGTGCAGCGGCACAAAGTGGAGCCTCTACTACGGGATCGTGAGGTACTTCCATCGCTACTACATCCCCGCAGCTTCAGAGCTCCTGCAGGACTTCCTCTGGAGGGTGGTGCCCCCGCATGGTGTTGCGGTGGGCTTCCACCTCGAACGCGCCAGCGAAGAGCGGGCATTTCCGTCAAGCGTGCTCCTCCTACAAGAATGCCCAAGCATCAGGCTCGACGATGTCATGGTTCTCCTCTTCGACAGCGACCTGCTCTCTGGCCGTCTCGCCCGATTTCGCCTGCGTCGCCCGGCGTCGATCCGACATGTCTTACGCAGGCACATACACGCCGAGTACATGTGCGATGGCGTACCACACCTTCGGGCTCCGACTACAGCGTCGGACACTCGAGCTCTCCGGCATCCTCGGTAGCGGTCATGCAACAAGCTTGGATCGATCGCTCGTTCGTGCAGCCGCCCGCGAGCTATAAGTTCGGCATCTACGCCGGCGACCTCCGCCCGACTTCTCCTTCGCCGACGGCAGCGCCAACATACGCAGCGGCGACAATGACAAGTCGGGTCCCCTCATCCTTGGCTATGGACCCGGCCGCGACATCACCGATCGGCATCGCCTTCGCGCCTACGGTGGGTTGGGTGGCACGTGGGACGCCGCCACCTCGTCGAACGGTAGGGAAATGTCATGTGCCGGAATTGGGCCAACCTTGGGACGGGCTAGGAGGGCCCAAAAACGGGCGCGCCCGGCCTGGCGGGCAAAGCGGCGTGGCCGGGGCGGCGCCCCCGGCGCCGCCGCGCCGCCCCGCCTTCCCCGCCTCCAACTCGCGCCGTCATCAAGTTAGGATTATCTTAGAACTTTTGATGTGTAAAGGGAGATATTCCAATCATATAAGAAAGACCCTTAATAGGAAATAATTAAACATTGCTTGTAAAAGGTATTCCGATCATATAAAGGAAACCTTATAGAGATTGCTTAGATTACAAGTCTCACTAAATAGGGCTATATAAACAAGGGTATGTAATCTCTTTGGGGAACAAGCAATAAAGAATAGTTCGTGCCTCTCTCTCGCCCTCAATCGCCGCCGCCACGCACGCCACGCCGACCCCGCCGCCGCCGCGAGAACGCCGCCCCCTACGCGGCCACCTCCACCGCCGCCGCTGGTCTGCGCCCGCCGCCACCGCCACCGCCCCTACGCCGCCATCCTTTGCGGAACTTCGGCGTTAACGTGTCATAGCCGGCCCAATCTAACCGGTTTGTGACAATAAGTTAGTGCATCCAAACACCCTTCAACTATTAGGTATCTAATAGTGTAGCTAGCTCTATCTATTAGCAGATAATGAATCCAAATAGGGTTTTAGATCCTAGTTGACCAACCCGTGCTCTTGCACGGGCTAGAATAGTATGATACACTAACAAATAAGAATGACATATATTAAATATATTTTTCTTCACTAATGTTCTAAAATAACATCGTATTAAGTACTCTATAGTCTATATTCAATTATGATAATCTATTAAATATTAATTTATATGTTTATCTCAACCATATCTAAAGTTTTGTTTTCTTTATTTAGCACTTGTTCACTATTATTTGCAATGGTGATTAGTGTCTACCGATTTGGTGGCAAAATGCTTCATATTTTTGTAAGAATTTTTGGATCTATCTTTTTAATTTCTACCATGAGTCAATAATTTTTATGATCCATATTTTTAGCACCATATGTTTAGTTGAAACATAATAACTCTAGTTGTTGCAATATATTTTGCATGTATTAATTTGAATTCTATTCCTTGTTGTAGCGCTTTTTTGAAACTTCATATTTTATTTTATTTTATTAAAATAACATTCACCATAGCACTCAAGATCTTGAATTTATTGTATCGTATTGGTATTGTTTTATTAAATAAATAAGTCATAAAATTAAGTTGCTAATACCGCCTCTATCCCCGAATATAAGGGGCAATTTGACTTAGTGTGGCCTTCAAAAACATAGTTTATCCTATAATTTCTCATTGTATATAATTTATAGGAAGAAAGGTTTGATATTAGAAAGTATTTGTAGATACAAATCTAATGTAACTACTTTTAATATTACAAACTTATGATATAATTAGGCTATTTTAAATCCAAAGAAAAATTTGGTGTAACAGGACAAAGGTGATTTGTGCCAAGCCAAAACATGCATGCAACAAACGATGGACAAATGGGTTAAATGGCCAACATTTCACTTGGCTAGCTTGGGCACGGTACTCCACACCTTAAAATAAACTTAAACAATAATGGCAGAGACGAAGCATACAGGTGACTGGCTATGGCTATGAGAGATAGTGCTTGACCTGGCTTCACACCATTCAGGGTGTAGCTGGCTGTAATGTGGTTCATTTCGAATTTGAAGCCATTAGTAGGGCTATCCCAAACCATTAGCCATTAGTACGCCTCAAGCTCTCAGCGCAGCGAAGGCAATAATGTGGGCGACACATGAAGGCCCGCGGCCTGCAGTGTAGAGGACGACAGCCACCGAGTCAAGTCGTCGGCCCCCACTCATCTGCAATCGCTGTGAAGGCACATGGGCTGAGTAGCATGTCTAAAACGACGATGCCTGCGTCTGCATCAATGTTCAGTAACGCCATTCAGTATTAACTCGGCTGAGCTAGCATGGTGAGCTGAACGCCCAGCCAGCATATGCCTCCAACTTAAAGCCTTGCATCATTGTCACACCACCACAGTAGCACTACGAATCCATACTCTCAGATCTGAACCAACCAAGAGAGGAGCATGAGTGTGGTGACGGGGGCGCTGGGAAACCTCGCCCCCAAGCTTTTTCAGCTGATCCATGGTGAGTACAAGCTCCAGAAGGGCGTGAAGAAGCAGATGCAGTGGCTCCACAGCGAGCTGCAGAGCATCTATGCCTTCCTCAACGAGGTCTCGGAGGTGCCATGGGATCGGCTCAATGGGCAAGTCAAGGTATGGGTGCGTGAGGTCGGGAGGCATCCTATGACATGGAGGATGTCCTCGACACCTACCTCGTGCACTTCGATGGTGGTGAGGCTGCTGATCCGGAGCAGGCTCAAATGTGCCATGAAGAAGATGGGTAAAGTTTTTACCAAGGCCAAGGCTCGCCATGGTATTGCTGGTGCCATCGAAGACATGAAGAAGTATCTTGAGGAGATAGCTGAAAGGCGTCAGAGGTACAAACTTGACGAGATTATGTCAAAGCATGACACAACAAAATCAACTATTGATCCTCGCCTAAGTGCTATGTACAAAGAAGTGACACAACTTATTGGCATGGACAAATCAATGGAGGATCTCATTTCTCTCCCGAATCCATCCCATACGTAAAACCATGGGTTCAACAAGAAGATTATGAAGAAGGTTTCTATTGTTGAGTTGGGGATTGGGCAAAACCACTCTTGCCAAAGCGGTGTATGACAAACTTAGTTCAGAGTTTGAATGCAGAGCTTTTTTTGTGTCAGTAGGTCGCGATCGTGACGTTGTTACAGTTTTCAAGGACATTCTCTTTCATCTCGACGAAGACAAGTATCAAAATATTCATAACGCAGGAAGAGGGTGTTGATCTCGTCGTTCAGAACCTCGAGAATTCTTGAAAATAAGAGGTACCCATCAGCCACTCATAATTGCAAATTGTAATTTGTTAGTGCCTTCTGAGATAATGTAGCTGTACGTAAAAATAATTTTCAATAGGGCCTTTGGTGTGCAGTTTCCATAAGTATTCCAAAAGTAGTACAATTAATTTTTTTGACTCTTCAATAATTACCCATTGTGCCGATTGTGACGCCTAAAGATTTTTAAACAACAACAAATTTACTAGCATGATCATATGCTTGATGTGTCAAGCCGATTTTTTTTAATCTTAGTAAATTTCAGGTTCTTCTACAGAAGCTGCAAATGTTCTTGACCAATGGTTCTTGGACTTTCATGTGGACAGGTATTTTATTGTGACTGATGATGTATGAGATGTGCACACTTGGGAAGCAATCAAACTGTCACTTGTTTAGAATAATTGTGGAAGTATAGTAATCACAGCTACTCGTAAATTTGATGTGGCCAATGAAGCTGGTGATGTTTACAAGCTAAAACCACTTTTCGATGATGACTCTATGAAGTTATTCTATACAAGGATATTTGGTGTAGAGGGAAGTACCATGATAACCAACCAGTAAGATGTCGTCAATAAAATTCTAAAGAAATGTGGAGGTATACCATTAGCAATCATGACAATGGCAAGTTTGATGGCTGGTAAACAAAAGTACTAATGGTCGGAGGTCTTGAACTCTATTGGTTTTGGATCCAAAGGTAGTAGGGAAGCTGAAGAGACGATGACAATAATTTCATATAGCTACTGTGATCTGCCTCCACATTTGAGGACATGCTTACTATATCTAAGTACATATCCGTAAGATCATGAGATTGAAAAGGATTCTTTGATATGGAAGTGGGTTGCTGAAGCCTTTATCAATGGGAAACAAGGTACAAGATTATTTGAGCTTGGAGAAAGATACTTCAATGATCTCATCAATAGAAACTTGATCCAGCAAAGGTGGAGGATAAGTGGGATGGAACAGTATCACGCGATGTCGTGTTCATGATATGGTTCTTGATCTGATGCGTAAGCTTTCCTTCGAAGAAAACTTTATTGCTATATTAGGTGACAATGTTGAAGGAACATCTTCACTAAGCAATGTACGTCGGTTGACACACCAAAATAGAATAACTGAGCATATTAATTCTGAAGCCATGGTTACCGGTATGCCAAAAGTGCGGTCATATACAACTTTCAAGTGTATTATTGGTATCCGGGACCAGTTTTGAGATTTAAACTTTTTGCGCGTGCTAGACATAGCAGTAAACTGCAACTTGAAGGAAGGTCGCCACCTTGAACATCTTGGTGATTTACTTCACTTGAGGTATCTTCGGATAACAGATCAAGGCAGTATTGATATTGAGCTCTCGAAACAAATAGGGAATCTTAAGTCACTGCAAACACTTGATGTGAGCGGAACGTTGCCAGCAAGCATTGTGCACCTAACAGAGCTGGTCCGGCTATGTGCTTGGAACAATGTACCAGATGGGATTTGTTTGTTGGTTTCTCTGGAGGAGCTCATAATATATGGTCGCAGTGATAATCCCAAGAGATTTGTTAAGGAGCTAGGCAGCCTGCGAGAACTGAGGCGGCTCGAATTTTCCACTGATGGGTTGGATGAGAGCATGCAGCGAGAATTTGTGAACTCTCTTAAGGAATTTGCAAAAGATCCAGTATATAGAAGTGTCCGGTTCTGTTTGGGATGCAGATACAGCCATGTGGGAAGCAGTAGGCTTTGTGCTCCCACGAACTCTCCAATACTTGTATTGGAGTTGTGTTAAATTTTCTAAATTCCCGTCATCCATTAATCCCTCATGTCTTCCCAACCTGTCCCAGTTGACACTACTGGTAACTACTATGGATGAGCAGGACCTGAATCTCCTTGCTAGGCTGCCAGCACTCTGTAACAAATTCCACAGTAACAGCGGGAAATATTAATGCCACTGGTGGCTCGTGCTTCCAGAAGTTGAGGTACTTCCGGGTCAACAAAATGGTCCACTTTGAGCATCCCAGTAAGCAGGACACTAGGATTTCATTGCACATATGGAATGGAAAAGATGATATGCCCTTTTCCTCTAGAAAAAGCAATGACTGCAGAAAACTTGTACCCTCCGGCGTGATGCCAAATCTTGAAGTGCTTTACTTTGATGTCTCTTTGCGGGCCCTAAAGGATAACAACAGTGACTATTCAAATATTTGCTTGGAGTACCTGCCTTCCCTTCGGGAACTCGATGGGTGGATTGACTGTGAAGACGTGACTGTTGCCGAGAGGGATGCTGCGTTGGCTGCGCTGAGAAACCCATGCAAGCTGCATCCAAATAATCCGACGTTTAGCATGTCTACATATAATGTGGTATGACTCGTATTTTGTAGCCCCTAGCAAGCTAATATCATTTTATTTATTTATGTTTCCTTTTTAGCATATATACATCATTTTGTTTCTCTTACTGAATTAATGATTTGTTTAATCTGGATTTTCAACCAATAGGCAAAGATGGTGTCCACACACGACAAAGAAGATGAGAAGCTGCGGGAGGAGGTGGCCTCACAGACTGCTGACACTGATTTGGGCAAACTAAGTCAAGCAAGTTCTTAAAGAGATCCAAATTTGGAACCGAAGCATGCCTGCATACACTGTACGTACTCTGTGCATGCCGTCTTCAGTCTTGGCCGATGAACGACGATGGGGTTGCTGTCTTAACCATTCTAGTACTAGCATTGCCGCCTTCACAAATTATGATTACTGGTAGTATAGAATATTCTAAGAAACATTGCTGTCACAGCAACGTTGCTTTTGTTGCTATGACATACGATTGATGTATGCATTACATTTTCCGTTGGGTGTTTAGTTGGTTCTACAGGAACCCAAAAAGTCTTCTGATTCCCTATCACATCAAATCTCTTAACGCATGCATGAAAGACTAAATGTTGGTAAATAAAAAACTAATTGCGATAGTTTGGTTGAAAAGTATGAGAAGTCTTTTGAGCCTAGTTAGTCTATGATTGGACAATAATTACCAAATACAAACTAAAATCTTCTACGATTTCCCGAACCCAAAATATTTCACCAACTAAACACCCCCATGCACCCCCTGTTTTTCGCCACCGTACCAGTCAGATACTCTATTTTCTGGTCTCCTATCCCGATATTGGGCCTGTTTTGGACATTTCGCCTTCATCACTAAAGTTTTTTTTTTAGTTCTTAGCTTCATGAATAACTTTTATGGTGAAGCTGAGCTATTTTATTCATCTCATTTGGCAAAACAGCTTCATATGATTGGAAAAGAACCAAAATTACCAAATTGCCCTTTCCTTTCCCCAATCTGCCTCCCGCACACAGCGCCACACGCACGCATGCCCATGGCCAAGCTCCGGTGGCCGCAAGCCATGCAAGCCGACGGGCCATGGCGGAAGTCGCAAAAGAAATTCACCACGGCCGGTGCTAGAAGCGACCACGCGCTCGGCAAGCCGCGTCCACGGCTGCGTCGCACCAGGCAGGCTGCGCGTCCTCGGCGGCATGCCTGCGGCAGCAACGCCCTCTGGCGACCGCTCCTCTTGCGGTCTGAGCCCACGGCGGCGAGCACTGACGGCGGCGTCCTGAGCTTCGGTGGCTGCGCGCCCACGTGTCGGTGAGAACGGACGGTCGCGTCCTGAGCTCCGGTGGCCGCGCGCCATGCTGCAACGAGCTCCGGTGGCCGCGCTTGCCTCCGTCCGTCCGATGGCAGCAGGTTACATGAGACCGGCGCGTGCTCCCCGCGGAGGTGCTTGGCTCCGACGGCGCGCGAGCTTGGCAGCTGGATCTCCGGCCGTGGCAGTGCTCGCACGGAGCAGACGTCCGTTCCCACACATTGGTGCAGCAGATCCAGTCTTGCACATGGTGGGGCCCACAAAAAGAGAGGTGAAGCTGCGAGATAAGCTGCTATTTTTAGCTTCGTGAGCGGCCGCGTTCTCTCTCAGCGTGATTTCAGGAAGCTATCTAGAGAGCTGTTCAGAGAGCTGGCCGTTTGGCTGTTCAAGTTCTGAAGCCGCCCACGAAGCCGCTCTTAAAGCCCTACCAAACGGGCCCTATATGTACTGTGAAGGTTGGTTCCTTGGATTGTTTTATACACAAGTCGCTTGTTTAATCTGTCACTTGAGGGTCTATGACACATCCTTCTATGATTATTCAGTAGGAAGTTAGTACTTTAATTGGTCATCTGATAATACATGGGTGTAAGCATAATATCTGCAGAATATTAAGTACAAATTACTGACAAACTTTCTTCCTCTCGCGCAGATCGGTTATCTGATATAAGGCCACGTTTAGTTTGGCTAAAAGTTTTGCAAAGTTTTAGACTCTCTCTCCATCACATCACATTAAATACACCAAAAGACATATGTTCGAAGTATTAAATGTAGGTAAAAAAATAACTAATTACACAGTTTAGATGTACATGGCGAGACGATTCTTTTTTGGCCTAGTTACCCCATGGTTGGATAATATTTACCACTAACAAACTAAACGCGTCTTTACAGTGTGTCTTCATGCGAGTCGAACGTCTTTTTGGCGAAAACTTTAGCCCAACTAAACGAGGCCTAAGTTTCATTTTGAACCGCGTGTCGCAGCGGCTCAAATGATCTTTGGGTGTCGGTCGTCGCGAGACTACATCGCCCATCACCACAAGTTCACTGACCGTGAGCCCCGCCGGACTATATCGGCTCTTATGTTCACCCGAGCTATTTTCTATTCGAATATGTTGTATCAAAGTTTTAGTGTACTTCGCTGGCCGCTTAGACCCGCAACATTTTTCTTCATTCTGAAACACCTGGTTTGTATTATCTATTTATTTAGTTTCGGACCTTCCTGTGGTTCGTACGTACATTCAAATAAGCTTGGAACGTATTTATGTTGTGCAAATGTTTGAGGAGGCTTTACGTATTGCTTGCATTGCCTCAGGCCTAGTTCATTTACCCATTCCAAATTTTACACCATTCCAACTGGAAATGTTTCCAGGAGTCAATCCAGGGTAAGCGAGCAGGGCCTCATGGTGCCTTTCTGCATTGCCGCTGCCTGGTATCCACAAGGCGCATGCATTTGCCCGATGGGATGCAGGGATGCATGATGGATCCTGGCACACGTGGTATCGTACGTTTATGTGCTGTCGTAGAGCGGTAGAGGTCCGGAAACATATCATTTTTGTTTTAATTTTTTCTTGGATATGTCTTAAACCTCTAGACACGGCAGTTCAAAAAAAGTGCAACCGTACCCAATCGGGAAAAAAATACTGTGGATTAAAATTTGTAAACACAACAAAGATTTTAGGTGCGTCATGGTCATGGTTGATTAATTGGCTGGGAAGACAACCATACGGTAAATACCGCCGCAGATAACAACCATTGTGGTGTGGGTCTTCATCCCGTGAGCCTACAGTCCAGAAACAAACGAGCTTATCCGCTTGTTTGGCTTCATATTGTTTTAGTTTATCCTCTCTCACAAAATACTATTAAATCAGTCAAAATCAGCCATCAGCAGTCATCAGCGGAACATGCTCAAATGTCATGGCTGGTCCGTGGCCCACGTAGGCCAATAAGTAGGTTGCTGGCTTGCTGCTGATCATCTACATATCTTTTCCTCAAATCAAAAAATAATAATAAAGAACTATAGATTTCGGGCAGATGGCTTATATAGACTGCACACCTTATATAATAATATTTTTTGATTCAGTAGTGTGCATGCTTACTGTTTATAATAGCTTCAAATCTGAACTGAACCAACACAACCATCTTAAGCATATGCACACTACCGACAATTACAGTCTGAATGGTCTGAAGCCTGGCCAAGCACTAGCCAGCCACCTGTGTGCTCTGCAATTACGTGTGGAAGACACTACCGACACAATAGGTCGGCAGCCTGCCGTGAAGAGGACCGCACAGACCTTGACTTTCGTGAGATGGCACTTGGGCTGCTGCATCATAGTGTTCAGTACTTCAGTGACGCCATTGATACCAGCCTCTTCATCAGTGTTTAGTGACGCCATTGAGTATTAAGTCAGCCGCGCCGATGATTAACTAGCTAGGAAGACAACCATATCGAATGAAACAAATGTCATGGCTGGTCCGTGGCCCACGTCGGCCAAAGTAGGTTGCTGGCTTGCTGCTGATCATCTACAGATCTTTTCCTCAAAAGAAATAATAAAAAAAAACGATAGTCTATATAACGCAAAAAGAGAAATCGAAGTGGATGGGAGAAGGACTCAAGCTGAAAATTTACAAGTACTGTTTTCCAGGTGTCAGAGTGGTTATTTCAAAGTGACAAAAATTAAATAAAGGGATTGCTCAGTCTCAATTACAGAACTGAAAACACGAAGTATTATAATGGAGCCGACACAACCGTCATAAACATGCAGACTACCGACACAAGAAGGTACTATTTTTGCTTTCCACCACATATTTTCCCAGAAAATATTATTTTCATTCAGTAGTGTGCATGCTTACTTACTGTTTATAATAGCTTCAAATCTCAACTGAACGAACACAACCATCTTAAAGCCTGCACACTACAGACAATTACAGTCTGAATGGCCTGAAGCCTCGCCAAGCACTAACCAGCCAACTGCGTGCTTCTCTGCAGTTACGTGGAGAGGACCGCACATGGTTGGAGGAGACCTTGACTTTCGTGGCCACCGAGTCGAGTCGTCCTGAGATGGCACTTGGGCTGCTACAACAGTGTTCAGTACTTCAGTGACGCCATTGATGCCAACATCTTCATCAGTTTTCAGTGACGCCATTGAGTATTAACTCAGCAGTGTCCACCTGTCCATTGGAGGTTGCTTGCTCTAAAGTCCTGAAGAGTGCACCATATGTGAGCCGCAAAAGTTAAATCTCACATATAGTCACAGATATGGGGTGATATCAAATCATAATACTTAAGATATAACGAACTTAATAGAACATAGAAGATAACCTTATAAAGCAAACAGTGGAAAGACACTTCAGTCTTCGGGCTCCATAGGGACAAACTGACTGGTTGACCGCAAGCCTAACTTCTCCCGAGGTGGGGGGAAATAGGAGTTAATGTCGAACTCAGTAAATATAACATGGGGTTATGGGGTTGAAAAAGCTGACACACTGGCTTACTGCATTTAGCTTCATTTCGATAAGCAATTTCTTTAGCATTAATTGTAGGAAGGTAGTAATATTCCCATAACTCATGGTCATCATAACATAAGTATTGTAAAGCATAAAACGATAAACCATGAACAATTTAACAAAGAATAGTCATCGTCTTTAGTGTAAAGATTCCAAGGCCGCTCGTGTCCTTGAGCAAGGCTAGTATACCAGTTTAATAAACTCTGCGCAAAGGTGTACACTTTCATTATGAGTTGCTATTCGCAAATGCATGGGTATGCAAGGCCCAAGCAACGAGAACCACTATGAAGCCCCCAAAAGCTTCGCCTCACAAGCTAGGGCGCTAAGTCGTCAGATGTAGGAACTCCCCTTCCAATATGGCACATAACGACGGCTTATATAGATATATTAGGACAGGGTCCATCCTATACCCAATTCGGCACTTCCTCTAACCCGGTAGAAAAGTGGTCTTTAAGGGACTAAAAGTCGAGCCATATAACCCTCATAGTTTATCTTGTAAATCCAGGAGCTTCTAATATAGACAAGTCCTGATGTTGTTAAAGCTTATTTTATACGTTCATTGCATAGATATTAATCAAGTCAAGAGAGATCACGTTAAGCACTACCATTTACTACCCAATGCACGTCCCAAAGGTAACAAGGAATCAAGATTTCAAGAACTACGTTACAATCTCTAAGGTCATCAAGGTGGACACATGCATATGACATTTATTAATTAAAGTGAATAGGCGACAAGCTAGTATGATCCCAAACTATACTTGCCTTAAATATAGATCCTTCTTCAATTCTAAATCCTCAAAAGAACTTCTCGAGGATCCTAATCTTCAAAGTACTCCCGATCTTTCATGAAGCGCTCATCGCCTACTTGATTCCGATCAGAAACACACGGTCATATGAAGACAATCATGCATAGCAAATAAAGCTAAAATTAGAACAGTACATCAACAGTGGAAAATCTAGTTGAAAAGCGTATAAAACTAATCCACACGTCACTACGATCACATAGACGTGAAAATCACCGAAAACGGAGCTAAGACGACGAAGTTATGAAATTTACAAGATTTCCTTTAGTGAAAAAAATAAATTAAATCTAAATCTGAATTTCAAATGGTGAAAACATGATTAATAGTGGAATTATCATGAAAACTACGGAATCACGAATCTAATGCAATTTGAATGGATCAAATCGGATTTAAAACACAAAAGTTATGGGCTTTTGAATTCTAATGGCAAATTTGTAAATAGATTTAAGTTATTTTTTGATTTAAAAGAATAAAACCATGTTAGAAAAATGCGGCGAAGGCATGTGTTCTAATCTTGCACATCGATATGTGGATGGACGACCGAGATTTGATCCGGGCCGAGGGGCACAGGAGGCTCGCCGGGGAAGAAGATCCCCATGGCGGCGACATTAACGCGTGAGCGAGGGAGCTCGCCGGGCGAAGTTGATTCTAGCCCCCCGCAACCAAATGGCACGGGGCCGGTTCTAATCGAAATGGGAGAGCATTGAGATCTCACCTAATACAAAAACGGAGACCGCTGAGTAGGGCTCGTCGGGTGGAAGACGACCTCCTTCAAAGTTCGGCAAGCCTTCAAAGAAATCGAGCTTAGAGCGTTCGATAGATCAAAGAGTAGCTTGGCATGCGGCTTTACCAGAGAGCCGAGGCGACGAATGGCGAGAGCAATCTGAGTTTGATGCCGGTAGGGTTTGGCCGATCTTGCCGCTTCGGTTGCTTGGGGAAGGAGCGAGGGACGATGCGCGGAAAGGGTTTGGGATGGCGGCAGGTTTGATTTATAGAGCAAGTGGCGTGGAGATCATGTCAAGGTGCGAAGATCCGTGGCGGATTGCATTGGGTGGCATCAGTCGAGTCCGACTCGAGCACTACTGCAGGAAGGGGAAAACTGTCCCGACCGCACTTTGTTAGCCTAGAGCGTCTTTGCGCAAGACCGCGGATGACGGGCTAGGGGCTGGGGGGCGAAGTTGGGCTGGTGCGACGGGCGCCCAAGGCTGAGCGAGAGCGAGCGGGCCTAGCTAAACTGGGTTGCGGCCAGGAAAAGGAGCAGGCCAGCAGAAAGAGAAACAACAGCAGGCCAGGCTGGTTGCTCGGGCCAACTAGGTTGGAATGAGAGAAAAGAGAAAGAATAGCCTTTTCTTTTTATTTGAACACAATTTCCAAAAAAGCTTTTCAAATAGATTTTGAAATCCTCTTTCATACTTGATCAAAACCACACATCACAAAATAATATGCAACAACATGAATGCACAAACATGTTGCTAAGCCTATGATGAATTTTAATCTAATGAAAAATATTATTTTACCTAAATTTCATGAGAAAAAAAATTTCAAAATTGAGTCAATTTAAATCTATTTTGAAAAGTGCAAAATTTAGGGTGTTACACCAGCATGGACTTGCCCATATATTTGACACTTTTGCAGCCCTAAATAACACATTGCATTAACAAGCCTAAAGCTGGATATATTGTACAATAGTCACACACCAACCTCTTTTTCAAACAAACAAACATTTTTTGGTTCTTCTGGACCTCCCATTACCAACATTTTTTTAAAAAAATGCGTGCAACAAAATTCAAACTCGAATTGCCTACAGAGTACTGAAGCAGTCTCTTCTCCATTTATTCGGGGTTATCGGTTAGTTGTTTGGAAATGTAATGTTTCCATACAAAAACAAAAGGAGGCTTGTTTGTCAAGATCAAATTATAGCTTAGGTAGGTGAAGGCCTGGTTCTAGACACATGATGACTAGGTGTCTAGGTACACCCAGACATTTAAACGTTCCTTCCTAATTCCTCCATATTGCACAAGATTTGCCACAGGCGAAACTATATACATGGTTAGGCAACAAACTGATTTTTAAATAGGCAATAATATGGTAATTGACATGCAAAATAACATGGTTTTATGGACTTTTTAGAAATTGAAAACAGTGTACTGAATTATGCAAAATAACATGGTTTCATGAGCTCGGTGCACCAAATTGCTAGTACATTGTTTTTTGAGCATGTAGTCCTAAATCATGTATTGTATAGTGAACAATGTGCTACTTTTAATTAAAATTACATGTCTTGATTACGTAGTTGAGCAGTTCTCTTGCATCTAAAAATGATGTTTTTTCTTAATGATCTATTTATTTTCTCAGATTTTGCACGAAGGCAAGCAATTTTTCTTTTTGGATCAGAGTTGAATCATCACATTTTGCACGAATCCGGCACATTTTGCATGAATCCGGCACATTTTGCACAAAGACAAGCAATTTTATTTTCTCAGATTTTGCACCAAATCATGCACATTTTGAATCATGATCATTTTGCACGAATCAACCTCTAAATCCAAGAATAAACATAGTAAATGTAGACCTTGAAACCCAAATCCGTATTCTTTTTGCAATCCCAAAAATTAAATTTATGTAGACGCATACGGTACAGTGTTGGCTGTTTGGATGCGTACAAGCTGTTGGACAAATCAGAAATATTCAGACTTGCAGAGGAAATAAACTAGCTCGAACGTAGAGTCGTGCAGTACAGCACACATGTCTACATGGTCCTTGAGTCTCCAGATTACAAACAAATTATGAAGCATATATATGGGCGTCCAAAAACGTATGCCATAGTGTAGTATACAAAGTTACTAACTCGTATCTTGCAGCGTTGCAGGCAATTAAGCGCCCGGCCAGGATCCTGACCGAACGACATCACATCACATATATCACATGATGGAGCAGGAGTTGGGGTCTTCCTCAGCGGAGGGGTGATGATAGTAATAATAGGGAACACCACCGTGGTCGCCGGCGCTGTCGTAGGGGTATTGACAGTCTTCAGGGCCCTGTGACGGCGGCGTCCAGTACATGTCCGATGCAGCCCTTGTCGTGGAGAGCATCTGTGGCCCCGGCGCCGCTCGCGCTTGGTTTTGGATGCACTCTCCTCCTGGCGGCCTGCCGTTTCTGTCGTCCCATCTTTTCCCACGCATGGGCATGGTGGTAACCTCTTGCTTCCTCCCGTTGTAGTCCGAGTCGTCCCCAACTGATACATGTCCTGATGATCCACCTGCTGACGCAGATACACGACTACTGTTGTTGTTTATGGAAACAACAGTAGGCGCCCGCTCCACTTTTTGTGTGATTCCCTCCACTAGTCCCCGAAAATTGCAGACATTAGCGTATATCTCATCATCTATTTTTGAATTATAAAAATTATATCTCCTAAGCCAAATATCAAAATTAAAATCCGATTGCACTATCGTTTTCCTTACAATAAACTTTTCAAAACAAGATCCCACATTGATATATTTTGATAAGTTTTTTAACGAACATTTATCTCACAATTAACTTGTATTTAAAGATAATCATCGTCAATCACATTAAGACTACACACACAGTAAAAAGAAGCTTAGCACAACACATATATATATATATATAGACACACTACGCGGACAACATATATATACATATACAATGAAAGTAGAATATCACATCGACACTACACCAACATCACATTAACACTATACGATCATCGACAAAAGAAACATATATAGAACATTATGTGTATGCTATGTGAACAAAAGCTCTAAAACATTTCATAGAAATTATGAGAATAAGTAAAAAAAAAAAAACTATATCGCAGAACATTTTGTGTGTATCACTAGAACAGTTGGAAAGTAAATGACATTTTGTGTACCACCAGAACAGTTGGAAAGTAAAAGACATTTTGTGTACCACCAGAACAGTTGGAAAGTAAAAGACATTTTGTGTACCACCAGAGTTGTAAGAAAAAAGTAAATAGTAGAAAGAAGGAGAAAGAGAAAAAATAAATAGAACCATGTATAAAAAAGGAAACAAAGAAATACACAAAGTATAATATAATAAAGAAAAGAAAAGAGGAAGTACGCCGTACCTGTGGCGGTGAGGCGCAGCGCTCCGCCCGTCTCGCATGCAGCCCTGACGTGATCCTAGTGGCTGCTGTGCGCCTGGTCGGACCGCTGCTGCTATCCCCGAAATAAGTATTTACCGATCTACCTGCTGATATATTATACGTGTTGCTGCTTTTTTGTTTCAATCTAACACTCGAATGCTTAGCTTTTATGTTCATTACTATCCCGGAGTTGTTCATCGCGGTGCTCGTCCTGGGCACAACGCCGTCGTGAACAGCGAGACGGCCGGCGTCGGTGTTCTTCTGGTTGCCTAGGCCGAGGAGGACGTCGTTGGCGACCCCGAGTTCCAGGAGGCAGTTGTTGATCTTCCTCTCGGCGTTGTCGATTCTGCTGCTGGTGCTTCCGCCTGGCAGCAGGAGCTTGATGAAGGAGCGGCAGGACTGGACGACCTCGAGAGCCTCCTCGAGGGCGTCCCTGAGCCTCTCCAGCACCCTACTCCTCATCGCCGAGTCGTTGGGCGCCGCCTCGAACTCGCGCACGATGTCGTCGATGCCCTCAACGCGACGTGCCAGGTCCTGGCATCTCCTCTTGCACTGGCGTGCTCCTCTGGCCGCCTTCACGAGCTTGTTGGCGACCCTGCAGATCACGCCTGTGATGCTCAGGGCCTCCATCGTGATGACTGATGAACACCTTGGCGCGCGGCAGAATCAACGCTTCGTTACTAGCTACACGGTAGAAATACGGCAACAGGAGATTTTTCTGCAGGCAGTCTAGTCACCACTGACCACACCACCTAGCGCTGAAATTATGGGATGCAGGCTGCTAAGCTGAAAGTTGCGTGTTTTATGTAGGCCTTTTTTCTACCAGATGCAAACCGATAGGAGCACGGCGACTCGTCGCAGACTCTGACTAGTATACTACCGAGTACAGGCCTAAATACCAGAATTAAATGCCTATTAAGACTGGCCTAAATATTAAGGTCCAAATCAAATCGAAATATTAGTAGGTACATGATACATGTGCAGCTTGATGTTCTGCTAATGGCTGATTTTGACAAATTTAATAGTATTTTATGAAAGGAAAACGCTGAAACATGAACAAGCAAACACCCTGCGACACCCTATAAGCAAGGAAAAGAGACGGGTCGCATGGGAACAAGCAGACCGCTGGTACCCTAGCGTCCGGTATCCAAGACATCTACATCAACAATGGCTCCGGCCACACCTACAGGCACTACAGGAGACTGGTTCTTTGCCGAGCACTTCGAGCGCACGGAAAAGGCCCTCTGGCCGCCGGCGAAGCCTTCGCCGAGCACAGTGCTCGCATAGGACTGACGGGGAAATTTTTCACGGCACAGGTCCTTCGGCCGAGCACCGTAACAGCCCGCTCGGCGAAGCCTTCGCCCGAGCACCACTGCCAGAAGTAGGCGAAGAAAAGTTGCCGTTAACGGCCGTTGTACCTAACGGCAATTACAACCGTCGTCGCCGAGAACCTGTCAGGCAGCTCGGCAAAGTCCAATTCTTTGCCGAGCACCAAACAAGAGAGCTCTCGGCAAAAAAGTTTTTTTTTTTTTTTTTGGAAAATTCTATGCCGAGCACAAAACAGGATAGTTCTCGGCCAAAAAAATTTTTATTTTGGAAAATTCTATGCCGAGCACAGAACAGGAGAGCTCTCGGGAAAAGAAAAAAATAATTTTTGGGGGGAAAATTCTATGCCGAGAGCCGTTTATGAGGCCAGTGCCATCCCGCTTTCAAAAACCTGGGGAAGTGGCCGTCGGGCAGCCATTTTTCACCCAGGTTTGCCGAGCACAATTGCAAAAGTGCCCGGCAAAGACGTCTTTGCCGAGAGCTCCAAAGTCGTGAAAAAAATAGTCATTTTTTTGTTTTTGCTTTCCACCTTAACAAACAAATACATGTATAATATATATCACATTTTTCCTCTTGCTTCCTCCCGGTAAACATGCAAATTTTTTGAATTTTTAAGATTTTCCTGTACTTTTGTTTAAAAAAATCCCCCTTCGCCGAGAACTGGATCTAGGGGCAGTCGGCAAAAGGAAGCCTCTTCGCCGAGAACTTAGAGATCCAGCCATCGACAAAGTAAGTTTTTTTTTTTTGTTGCACACCGAACTCGGCGCCACGTGTCCCCCGATTCGCCGAGCACAAAACCAACGCCGAGAGTCTACTAAACGACTCTCGGCAACTAGAAGCTTTGCCGAGAGCCCAATACTCAGCTCTCGGCAAAGCAATTTTTTTGATTTTGCCATCACAACTTTTTCTCGTAGCTTAGCTACAGTACATGGAGCTTCGCTGTTGAAGTTTGCAATTGTTTTCAAACTTTTTACTATGTTTCATGAATTTTCATGTATTATTTGAATTTCTTTTCAAAACTCAAATTTGAGTTGTAACTGATTCGAATAATGGATCTAAATGATTGGAAAAATGGTAAACATGATTGGAAAAAATGGTAAACATCAATATAAAAATATTTGATTACATTATAGAGGAATATGTGATGCAACAAATATCGTATGTAGATAACTTGTATGTTAATAGATTAAATATATTTAAATTATTTCACATGATAGATGTGACATGGACATCTTTTTGTAATTAATAAGGGACGTCATTGCCTTAGTGGATAATGATGTGAACACTTTGCATGAAGAGATAGAATATCTAGTGGGTTCACTTAGTAGATAATGATGTGGACACCTTGCCTCGTAGAGAGAAAGCATCTAGTGAGGTTTATCTTTATAAGAATTATAGTTTATCGATAGATATTGATATGGAAAAACACAAAGCTCTACAATTATAAAAGATAAATAATGGATTCCATAATATATTTTTTCACCTCTATCGTTATGAAAGAAAATACTTTGACCTCTAAGTTTGCATTCAAATTACCCATACTTTGCATTATGAAATATATTGTAATGCATTATATACCTATATAATTTGTACCTAAATTATTCATCTCAATTTTTATAAACAATTAATAAAAAATCTCTCAAATATAGACGTGTTAATCATAATATAAGCTACTATGAAAAAAAAAAATCAACATCCATAAGTACAATATATGCACAAAGCTCTTTGGAATAAACACTTCGATAATATTAAGGTGCCACATAGACAAAGAAAACATGTATTCATTAGGATAAATATTAATTTTATAAATTATCAAGCGTGGAAAAATATCGTTAGCAAACTACATAGTAAATACACTTACATTTCACTTGAAGTTAAACTAATACTCATGATAATAATTTTTGTAAGTTATTATCTTAACTATGTTTAAATAATTTCATTTGAAACATTATATCGATTAATACTTTCTTTTAATAAAACAATATAATAAGTTCAATATTTTGACTGTCATGGTGCATTCTAGAACATCTATTTTTGCCATTGTAAGAACTAAGAGGGTAGCCTAGGACCTAAAATAATCTATTAAGAAAAAAATGAAAATTCTAAATAAACAATACAATAGTCATTGTGTCACAATCCGTTTTCTAGTCAACGCGAGAGGAAGAACGAGAGGGGTGACGTGGCGTAGATCGTCGGCGGGCGAGGAAGACGGCTCGCGGGCGGCAAGACGCACGAGGCACGGCGACGCGGCCGCTTGACGGGCGGCGGCGGCGGTCATTGGCGCGGCGGCGGTGGCGCGGCGACTTGAGAGCGAGGTAAGGTAGGGTAAAACCCCGAATTATTTCTTTCTTAATAGTCTCATGATAGTTGCCCCCATATTTATAAGAGGGGTTTACAATTGCTAACGGGCCGGACCCATTAGTCTTTTCTAACTTATCTTAATTTAACTTAATAAACTTTCTAATAAAGCTAAATAATAATTAAATATTCAGCCACTCCGCTTATTTCGGGCGACTCGCCGACCGAAGTTTGACATCTCTCCCCGCCACGGAGATATATTCAGCTCATCCTCGATTTTGGAATTCGATAGATTTTGTTGAATAGTTCAAAGATCTTCCCACGAAGCATCCGCCGCAGTTTGTTCTTCCATTTGATGAGCACTTGAAGTCGATTACTCGTCGGACTCTCGATTTAAGCATGAGTTCAAGTTGAGGAACCGGTATACCATCATGAATCCGAGGCAATTCTGGAATAGCAGTAGGTATCTCCCCACGGTGTGGTTTGAGCATGCTGACATGAAAGGTGTTGTGGATGCGGGTTCCAGGAGGCAGGTTCAAAGCATATGTAACTGGGGTAATAATTTTGCTAATACTGAAGGGTCCAAAATATTTGGGAGAGAGCTTGCCTTTGTGTAACTTTCGGATATGGTTGCCACGGATCGGGATAAGAGTTTGAGCCGGACATAATCACCCACTTTAAATTATCAGTCCAGTATGTTTAGCATCAAAGTATTTGTGGTAATAATCTTGAGACAATTGCAAACGAACCTTTGTCTGATTGAGAAAAGCATCCACTGCTGGTAATGTTGTCTCACCCGGATTATAGCCACGGATTGTTGGTGGGTCGCGCCCATATACCAATTTGAACGGTGTTGTTTTGGTCGATGCATGGTATGAAGTATTGTAACAATATTCTGCCCAAGGTAACCATCTTACCCAGTCCTTTGGTTTGTCACCGATCAAAGCGGATATATACATTGTAATAATTTTGTTGACTACCTCCGGCCCGTCCATCGGCTTGAGGATGATAAGTCGACGTTGGTGATAAAATAATGTTGATAGTTTAAAAGCTCTTGCCAAAATTGGCTCATGAAAATCACATCTCGATCACTAACCATGGATCTTGGCAAACCATGTAATTTCGCAATTTCGAGAAAAATTTTCGAGCTACCGGGTTGCCGCGGTATGCGGGTGAGAAAGAGGTATAAAGTGGGCATACTTAGATAGACGATCAACAATCGTTAAAATTACCGATTTGGTGCCAACTCGGAAGAGCTTCAATGAAATCCATCGAAATATCCTCCCAAATCTGTTCGAACCGGTAAAAATTTGAAGAAGTCCAAATTTGGATGAAGATGTTCGCTTTTTTTGCGTTGGCATACTAAGCAATCATTCACAAAGTTGCTAACAATGCGTTTATCATTTTTAACAAAGAAGGTCCGACGGAATCGATGCAATGTTTTCTGTATTCCCTCATAAGTCGAATCATGAATTGCATGGAGAATGGTCCGGAGATGTTTGGATGATTTTGAAAGCCATACCTTTTTGTTGAACAAAATCAATCCATTGCGAACTTCCCATGCCGAGTCCTTACCGTTGATTATAGAATCAATAAGGCTTATGGCTTCCTCATCGAATGCAATTTCCTCACGTGAATCGATCAAATAAAACCCGCTTGAATTTCCGAAATAGCCATTATAGAGGATTCCTCCGAGTTTCGATGAGATAATGCGTCGACCATCACATTGGATTTACCGGGTTTGTATTCCATAGTGAAATCATAGCCAAGTAATTTGCTAACCCATTGATGCCGAGGAACGTAGGCGAGATGTTGATCTAAAATGTATTTAAGGCTGTAATGATCTGACCTTATAATAAAGGGGAGGCTCTAGAGATATGGTCGCCAATGTTTGACTGTTGTCACCAGTCCTATGAGTTCTGTTTCATAAGCGGCTAACTTTTTGTATTTGTCAGGTAAGCGTTTGCTAAAGTAAACTATTGGACCATTATCCCGTGTAAAACAAAGCACCCATACCTGCACCTCACATTCCACCACAAATAATTTATTGAAGTCCGGAAGTTGAAGAACCGGTGCCGATGATAATGTCCTCTTAAGATGCTCAAAAGGTCGTTGTAGCCAATGGTGTCCAAAAGAATGAATCTTTTTTAAGAAGATCCGTCAAAGGACGTGCAATTGTACCATAATCCATGATAAATTTTCTATAGTAACCTGCGAGTCCCGTAAAAACCTCGCAATTCACGGAGAGTTGTAGGTAGCGGCCAAGCAAAGTGGCGACCTCAATTTTTCTCGGGATCAACCGCCACTCCAAAGATCCGATATAATATGTCCCAAATAACCCAATTGTGATTGACCAAAGAGGCATTTAGATTTTTTAAGAAGATGTTGTGAGATGCTAGTACCTTGAATAACTCTTCCACATCGTTCAGATGCTCGGACCAGGATTTGTCAAGATCAGTATATCATCAAATAAAACCAAGACAAACTTTCGGAGAAACGGACCCAAAATATCATTCATCAAAGCTTGAAAGGTGGAAGGTGCATTGCATAAACCAAATGGCATGACCAAAAACTTAAAGTGCCCATGATGTGTTCTCAAAGCTATCTTTTCTATGTTCGGCGGGTGCATGCGCATTCGGTGATAACCGAGCGCTAGATCTAATTTGGTGAAGAATTTAGCACCTTCTAATTCATCCAACAATTCAGCAATAACCGATATTGGAAATTTGTCTTTCAAGGTATTACTATTGAGTTATCGATAATCAACACAAAATCGCCAAGTCTTATCATGTTTCTTGACAAGAAGGACAGTGATGAAAATGGCGAAGTGCTATACCGGATGATACCTTGGTGAAGCATCTCTGAGCATTGTCGTTCCAGTTTATTCTTTCAGACCGAGGGTAACGATAAGGGCTTAACGACGGTCGGTACGAGTGGGATCCTTGAGATGAATTCTATAATCATAACGTCGCTGAGGTGGGAGTCCCGAAGGCTCTTTGAAAAGCTGTTGGAATTTGCATAACAGAGGATCTATTGGGACATCAGGAGATACTATATGAATACCTGGTGGAGGATCTGCCTCTCTAGAGAGACTGTGCCATGTGATCGGTTGTCCTTTCCGCCGTAACTTCATAATGAGTTTATTAAAATTCCAAACAATATTGCCCAAAGAACTCAGCCAGTCCACACCCAAAACAACATCATAGCCTCCCAATTTAATCTTTCAAGAAATCTGCTTTGAAACTTTTAGTAGCAATAGAAAATTCAACATCATCATACATCCCAACATTTGTTATATGTTGTCTATTAGCAACAAAGAACTTTGAGGGGACGATGTAAGGATGAACTTGGTAGGCCCAGGGCCAGAGCCAAATCGAGTCCGTAAAATTATGTATCGAACCAGAATCCAATAAAGCCAATAAATTGGTGCCATTTATATTGATAAATAATTGCATAGTAGGACAAATAGATATGCCGTTAACCCATGAACCGATATTTGAACATCCGAATATCCTCATTGCGTGCCTTTGAGTTCTGTCGACGTGATGCGGTATAGAGCGTCTAGCGGTGCTATTGCAGTCTCAATATCGTGGTTGGTGCGGTTGGACGCCGATCCGAATCGGAGGTGCTAACCCAACGATATAAAGCATAGCCCGTTGTTTGGGGAGAGGTGTTGTACCTTGTTCGTTCTTTGTGAATGTATTTGTGTACTTGTCCAAATCTCCCGATTGGCGTGATGTTGTCGGATCACCATGATGATTATGTAGTGGAGTTCCAAAACGCCGGTAATAGCCGCAGAAAATTCCGCCAAGCCGGGTTGACCCACTTCATTCTCCCAACGAATAAACCAAGATAATGTGTTCACTTGAGGATAGAACGGCAAGCTGCATCCGGTCATTATCTCAGGATTCCTTGAGCGAGAAAAATTTATCGCGACTTATACACCCAATGAGAAGGGTCACCCTTGCCATCATACTCGGGAAAAAATAATTTGATATTATTACCGGGTCCGTCTCGGAATTTTTCGGGAAGAATTTAGGGGAGGTTACGTGGTGCCGCTCAGTAGGAATTTCTCTGGGAATTTCTATAGCAAATTGTAGATAAAAATCTGGGCGGTCTGCTGGCTGTAGAATTGATGAGTCGGAGGTGCGCCGGATGAGGGGCTCATCGGTGTCCACTGCATCAAGAAAGCGCTTGGAGGGTGGAACGATACTTATCCGATGATGGGGCTGAATTTGCCTCCATGGCTGCGATGTAGTCGTCGATGATCCGTTGGACGCCCTCCGCGAACTTTCGCCAAATCATAGGCCAATGGATCGCCCGGTCTCCGGATACCAACCGGTCACAACCCGCTTTCCGGTCAACGCGAGAGGAAGAAACGAGAGGGGTGACGTGGCATAGATCGTCGTGGTGGCGGCGAAGATGGCTTGTATTTGTCGGCGGCGAGGAAGACGACGCGGGGCGGGCGCCGGGCGACGCCAAGGCGGCTGGCGCGGCGACGCGGCGGCGGCGGCCGCATAGCGGCGGTGGCGGGGCGACACGAGAGCGAGGTAAGGTAGGGTAAAACCCTAAATTATTTCTTTCTTAATCGTCTCATGATAGTTGCCCCCATATTTATAAGAGGGGTTTACAATTGCTAACGGGCCGACCCATTAGTCTTTTTCTAACTTATCTTAATTTAACTTAATAAACTTTCTAATAAAGCTAAATAATAATTAAATATTCAGCCACTCCGCTTATTTCGGGCGACTCGCTGACTGAGTCTGACATCTCTCCCCGCCTAGAGATATATTCAGCTCATACTCGAGCGGGAATTCCGTAGATTTTGTTGAATAGTTCAAGATCTTCCCACGAAGCATCCGGCCGCGGGTTTGTTCTTCCATTTGATGAGCACTTGAAGCCGACCTGCCTTGGGACTCGATTTAAGCATGAGTTCAGGTTGAGGAACCGGCCGGTATACCATCATGAATCCGAGGCAATTCTGGAATAGCAGTAGGTATCTCCCCACGGTGTATTGGATCAATTAATAAACTTACATTTTGGATAAAAGGGTTAAAATTTGGGTTCATACCGTCAAAATATTGACCGCAACTAAAGCCATCATAGTTTAGACAAATGTTTCAATTATATGTATATTTGAGATAAACAGTGGTGCTATGTAAATACATAAAAAAACGCATGGATAATTTATCGGCAGCTATAGAGATAGCTGCTCTAGCTACGATTTCGGATACTCCGCTCATTTCATAAAGTATTCGACCTGGTTTAACAACGGCTACCCAATAAATATTCGGGGGATCCCTTTCCCGAGCCCTAAAATTAAACAAAAGTCAATAAATCATAGATTGTCAAATTGAAAATAGACAATAGAGTACCTAGCTATTATAGCTACTTAGAACTTTAGTGAAGACAAAAACATTCTATCCCGAGCGACAGACGGGTTGATGAACTTGTGGTACGAGAATCGACGATGGGTTGATGAACTAGTGGTACGAGAATATGAGATCTATTTTTGTGAACAGTATGCCATACTTGTCTACGGTTGTTTGGGATATTTGGACTATTTCAGCTGTTGGGATGCTTGGCCTGGTGGGAGGAGACCATGACCCGTGCGGCCAGACATGTGCTGCAGAAACGACAACTTATTGCGTTTCGCTCTCACCGCTGGAGAGTAAGCAAGTGCGGTACATCTCCAATCGCTAAGATGTGTTGCATTATCTTTTTCCCAATCATTATTCGTCTATTTTATATATTCTTACTCCTTATTTTGATATTATTTGTTTGTCACGGAATATCATTGAGGCTCGCATGTACGGTACATTTCTAATCGCTAAGAACGGCACGAGGGACGCTCACATGTCAAGGCTCAAGCAGCCGGTCCTGAATGCGAGCGAACCCAATAGACCAACTCAAAACCAATATATCCAACAGAAAAGAAGGGCAATGGCCGATTGCGCACTGGGGTCGCGGACGGTGCCGTGCACCGTATAGCCGCGTGAGAGCAGGAACTTCACAAGCCAAGATGCGATGAAACCGCTGGCGCCGGCCACGCACACACCGTTGTACCTCAGGCCATGGCGTTGACGCCGCCTCCTCCGAGTCACTGCCGCAGCTAATAAGCCGCCCGTCGTACGTATTATATCAATAGCTTGGAAGCCAAAAGCGAGTTCTGAGCACATTCACTATCCTAGCAAGGTAACAATAATTAGCTTAGGGCATCCTCGACGGCTGACAGGTCGCCAGCTATCGGACGACCACTTACCCAATCAAGATGGACGATCAGAAATTTTCCAATGCTAGCGACAGGCCAAGAGGACTAACTGCAACTAGATCAGTAGGATAACAACCATATCATTTAAAACCCCCATCAATCTCAGCCACTGATGAGGCTCAATGCTTCCGAGACTACATCAGACCATCATCACAAGACACTGGTTCACTCGACTGTGAGCTAGACTGTGGGTTCCTATATGTTCAACCGAGCTATTTTCTATACTAATAAATATGCTGTATCAAAGTTTCCATGTACTCTGCTGGCTATTAGAACCTGCAACATTTTTATGGTCAAACAAATTAATTAATGAAACTATTTTTGTCCCCTTAAATTCTGGTCAAACAGTAAAAAATCCAGAATGGGCCCGTTAGATCCTGATTTTCTTCTGCTCTGCTGTAGCGTCCAAAACCTTCTTTGCGATTTGTTTTCTAGTCATTCAGTCAATCTTTCTCCTTCATATCAGTCTAAACCTACTTTGGAGCCTAGTCAGCCAACGACATGGACGCCAGTGATGAGAACGCCCATATAATGGCTAACCATAGTCATCAACCACGTCCTGCGCCTCAGGCTATCTGCCTATCTCTTCGGAACCATCACAAGAAGGCGTGGCCGTCAAGTCGTCGGCCCCCAGCGATGGACGTCTGCAATCACTGAGAAGGCACATGTGCTGACTTGTCTGAAAAAAAACGCGTGCCTTCACTGTCGTCAGAACCTGTTCCTTCGCCCAATGAAGCGGGTTAAATTGTAATGAGGGATTCTTATTCATAACTTATATTAATTTTCGGTATTGTACTTGTCTGTGTTTCATACACAAATACATTAATCCTTACTTGTATAATAATTTTGTAATTCCAAAAATATTGATAAAGGGAAATGGCAATTTGTTTCCTACAATTTTTATTTGAATTTCTTCACTAGATCTATTATTTTATTAAATATTACCTATTACAATTTGGCCTGAAGCCTCGCCAAGCACTAACCAGCCACCTATGTGCTTCTCTGCAGTTACGTGGAGAGGACCGCACATGGTTGGAGGAGACCTTGACTTTCGTGGCCACCGAGTCGAGTCGTCCTGAGATGGCACTTGGGCTGCTACAACAGTGTTCAGTACTTCAGTGACGCCATTGATGCCAACATCTTCATCAGTGTTCAGTGATGCCATTGAGTATTAACTCAGCAGTGTCCACCTGTCCATTGGAGGTTGCTTGCTCTAAAGTCCACGAAAGTACACCATATGTGAGCCCCGAAAAATTAAATCTCACATATAGTCACAAATATGGGGTGATATCAAATCATAATACTTAAGATATAACGAACTTAATAGAACAAAGAAGATAACCTTATAAAACAAAAAGCGGAAAGACACTTCAATCTTCAGGCTCCACATGGACAAATTGACGGGTTGACCATGAGCCTAACTTCTCCCGAGGTGGGGAAATAGGAGTTAATGTCGAACTCAATAAATATAACATGGGGTTATGGGGCTCAAAAAAGCGACACTAGCTTATCAGTATTTAGCTTCATTTTGATAAGCAATTTCTTTAGCATTGATTGTAGGAAGGTAGTAATATTCCCATAACTCATGGTCATCATAACATAAGTATTGTAAAGCATAAAACGATAAACCATGAACAATTTAACAAAGAATAGTCATCGCCTTTAGTGTAAAGATTCCAAGGCTGCTTGTGTCCTTGAGCAAGGCTAGTATACCGCTTTAATAAACTCAAGCAAAGGTGTACACTTTCACTATGAGTCGCGATTCCCAAATGCATGGGTATGCAAGGCCCAAGCAACGAGAACCACTATGAAGCCCCCCAAAGCTTCGTCTCACAAGCTAGGCGCTTAAGTCGCCGATGTAGGAACCCCACTTCCAATATGGCACATAACGACAGCTTATACAGATGTATTAGGACAGGGTCCATCCTATACCCAATTCGCACTTCCTCTAACCCGGTAGAAAAGTGGTCTTTGAGGGACTAAAGTCGAGCCATATAACCCTCATAGTTGTACTCAGTAAATCCCGAGATTCTAATACGCACAAGTCCCGATGTTGAAAAAAGGTTATTTTATACGTTCATTGCATAGACATTAATCAAGTCACGAGATCACATTAAGCACTACCATTTACTACCCAATGCACGTCCCAAAGGTAACAAGGAATCAAGATTTCGGGGAACTAAGTTACAATCTCTAAGGTCATCAAGGTGGACACATGCATATGACATTTATTAATTAAAGTGAATAGGCGACAAGCTAGTATGATCCCAAGCTATACTTGCCTTAAATATAGATCCTTCTTCAATTCTAAATCCTCAAAAGAACTTCCCGAGGATCCTAATCTTCAAAGTACTCGATCTTCCACTAATCGCTCATCGCCTACTTGATTCCAATCGGCAACACACGGTCATATGAAGACAATCATGCATAGCAAATAAAGCTAAAATTAGAGCAGTACATCAATAGTGGATAATCAAGTTGAAAAGCGTATAAAACTAATCCACACGTCACTATGATCACACAGACGTGAAAATCACCAAAAACGGAGCTAAAGGCGAAGTTATGAAATTTACAAGATCTCCTTTTAGTGAAATAATAAATTAAATCTAAATCTGAATTTCAAATGTTGAAAACGTGATTAACAGAGGAATTAACATGAAGATTACGGAATCACGAATCTAATGCAATTTGAACGGATCAAATCGGATTTAAAACACAAAAGTTATGGGCTTTTGAATTCTAATGGCAAATTTGTAAATAGATTTAATTTATTTTTGATTTAAAATAATAAAACCATGTTAGAAAAATGTGTGGCGAAGGCATATGTTCTAATCTTGCACATCGATCTGTGGATGGACGACCGAGATTTGATCCGGGCTGAGGGGCACAGGGAGGCTGCCGGGGAAGAAGATCCGCGGCGGCGACATTAACGTGAGCGAGAGGGAGCTCACGGCCGAAGTTGATTCTAGCCCCAGCTGCAACCAAATGGCACGAGGCCAGTTCCAATCGAAATGGGAGAGCATTGAGATCTCACCTAGTACAATTTTTATTTGAATTTCTTCACTAGATCTATTATTTTATTAAATATTACCTATTACAATTTGGTTTACTTTGATATTGGAGATTATTAGAAGTGTACTCTCATCTATTTCACTGTGGTTACCTAGTTCACCAACCCATGCTCGCACAAGTTAGAATCTTATGAGACACTAACTAATAAGAATTAATTTTATTAAATATTTTTTTTTACTAGTGTACTCAAATAATATCTATGTATAATATATAGGTACTATAGAAGTCTTTATTTAATTGTGATATTCTATCAAATATTGATTTTTGTGTTTTTCCATCCACATACATATGTCATTTTACATAGCACCTATGTAAATATACATTTAGTTGAAACATTTGCTTAAACTATGATATTTTTAGTTGCAATCTATATTTGGACGTCATAAACATAAACTTTGATTCCCACTTTTAAGGTTATTGATTCCTCATATCAAGATCTATTCTTTACAATGGTGATTAAAATCTACCGGTTTGATGGCAAAATGTTTTAGATTTTGCAAGAAATCCCTAGAGGAGCTAATAATAAATGTATATGACAATAATGAGACTGAAAGGTTTATGAAGGAGCTCAGCAGCCTGCAAGAACTGAGGGTCCTCAGATTTGGCACTGGTGGGATGGACGAGAGCACGCAAAGACATTTTGTGGAATCCCTACAAAATCTGAAAAAATCCAGCATCTAGAAGTGGACGTAGAAGTGGACGGTTGGGTTTTTGAAGTGGATACAACCACGTGGGAGGCAGCAGGCTTTGTGCTCCCGCGGTCTCTCTGTTATTTGAATTTGTTTATTCGCTTCTCTAAGCTGCCCTCATGCATTGCTCCCTCGAGTCTTCCCAACCTATCCCACTTGGAACTGATGGTGAAGACAGTGGACGAGGAGGACATGGAAAACCTTGCTAGGTTGCCCGTACTCTGCTATCTGGATTTGAACCTGCGTGATAAGACTATGAATGCTTACTATATTAAAATTAATATCCGAGACAACTGCTTCCAGATGTTGAGGTACTTCCTGATCAATAAAATGGTCCAATTTGAGCAGCCCAATGAGAAGGATGCTATGGTTTCATTGCATAGATGGAGTAGAGAAGACGCTGTGCCCTTTGGCTTCAGAAAAAGCAGCGTCAACGACAGCAGAAAACTTGTACCCTCTGCTGTTGTTGGGACTTGGCATTTGCCTATGGGCCAAGCCACCTAGAAGAGGCCCAAGTACAGCTACTGTTGGGACATGATCCCAACAGTAGGCGGAGGTCACTTCCGATATCACAAAACTGGCAAGTTGGCCCAATGATAAGACATTCATTTCTAACTATTGGGACACGCTCCTAACAGCTAGAGGAGGTTTTCCCAGCAGCCGGTGGAGGTTTTTGCCAGTGCGCTCCCAGCAGTCCACGGAGGGTTGGCGGAGGTTCTTTCCAACCTGGCGAAACTAACAAATTAACCTGGCACTAAGGTATTCCTTGTAGGACCAGGTGTAGCCTATTGTCGTAGTAGGAGGAGACCTCCTCCTACTAGATCCCCATTCGAAGAGAGCAAACCTCTCCTGGCCAGGGGACCTGGCGGAGGTTCTTGAGGCGCGCTCCGCAGGAGGCGGAGATATCTGAAGAGAACGTGCTAGCGGTGAAGGCGCAAGACCAGATGAAGCAAGCAGAGGTTCCGGGAAAGAAGAGAACCCTAGCACGTCTCCTCCCGGTGGGCCGACGTCCTGATGGGCCGAGCCGCTTGCCCGCAAGCAAAGGCAGTTTGCAAGAAGGAAAGACCATGCTGCCCTCATCAAGGTGGTACAACATGCGTGTATTCCAAGAATATGCCATGGGCAATCTTGTAAAACGACTTTGGCTGTAATCAAGAGCTATAAGTAGGGGCTTTGACCCTCATGTAAGAGGTGGGTGAAGGAAATTTATGACCATTATATACTGAGTGTTCTATACTTTGCCGATTTCTTCACTCTCTCCCCTGGGGCACCGCCCAGGCAGAGATCCTACTCCCTGTCGAAACCCATGTTTCAACACTGGCGCCCACCGTGCTCGGCACGAAAAATTTTTGGAGAGCTGAAAGTGAGCAACCTTCGCCAAAAAACCTCCTCCATCTTCGTCGTCAGAGGACCGTCTCCTTCGTCGCGGAGACCTCCTCCATCTCCGTCGTTGGAAAACTTTCGTCGCGGAGTTCTCCTCCATCTCCGTCGTCGGAGGACCTTCTCCTTCATCGCGGAGACCTCCTCCGTCGTCGCAAGACCTTCGTCGCGGAGACCTCCTCCTCCGTCGTCGCAAGACCTTCGTCGCGGAGACCTCCTCCTTCGCCGCGAAGACCCCCTCCATCTCCCTCGTCGCAAAAACCTCCTCCTTTGTCGTCAAAAAAAAAAAAAGCTCCGCCAGCCCGACCTTCGTCGTCATGCTGGAGCTGTTGTACGTTGCGCGGAGGTGTGAAAGCTCCGCATGGTCTGTAAGCTCCTCATCCTCACCACCCCGACACGTGAAGCACAGTCACAATGCACCAATGTGCTGGTCAGCTTGTAGCTAGCTTCGCGTTGGCCAGGCAAAGCAACCCTCGGATAATATTTATAATATGAATTATCACATTTATATATGGACTGACCATCGCCCGTGCGAAGCCCATACAATCCCTGTCTTGCAGCTTCGTGGACTCCCGCTGCTTCATTGCCCTCGACCAGGCAAACTTTGTGCAGGTTACCATGTCATTGCAAAGTTTAGCAACCGAAACTAAGAAAGGGCTCTACGAAGACGCACCAGCAGCCAGAGAGAGACCTTCGTCATGACAAGTCAACGGAACCATCGCCAGACACAAGGCTAAAAAAACCTTAGCTCATTTATATATATGTTCATATAAAACAAAGCTAGTGCAAAAAGCTACAGCCTTCGGCACTTCCCAAAAAAAAAAAAAAACTGTACACACGCACATGCACCACTGAAGCTTCAAGCTCCGCCTCCGCACACTTTCATTTTACCACACGCACATGCACTGCTTTTTGCTATTGTGCTTTGTGCCTAACAGCTACAGCTAGCGAAGGTGCTAGTGTGGTTGCTTATATTAATCCACGGCAGGCCGATCAAAGCAGGGGAACCGCAGCAGCGCCAGGTCTGAAAATTTTTGAAAAAAAAAAAACTATGCATGCAGAGTAGCTCCTCGAAAGGTCTCGTCGTCCATTCGAAGGTCGCGGCCCAGGCACGCAGAGCTCCCACGAAGATATCAGGATGTTTCAGTACACATGGCAGTCAACATACCCTGATGCTTCGTACACGTGTATATACATCACGTACTAATATATTTGTAGGCTGACTAACAATTCTTTTTTTTCTCTTTCTCCACCATTTCATTTTCCCTTGCCACCAATGGAGGCTACCTTCGCAGCTCACAGGGCACCTCCGCCGAGCGAGCCTCACGTACTGCAAGCCGGGCAAAGCAGCAAAAACTCATCGCAGCGCAGCAACCCTCGTCGCGGCCGAGCTGATCAACCTTCGCCGCGGCCAGGTTGAACAACCCTCGTTGGACCCTCGCTAGAGGTATTTTACTTTGGACTAGCCATGTTGGCGGAGCTGCCTATCAGAAACAAGCACTACGGAGTCAGGCAAACACCCTCGATCTGGTGTCCTCTCGTACAGATAAGTTACCACCAGACTCCCTTTAATACTTGGATTGAAGCACATATCCTACATGCAATGAAGCATAAGCTTGAACCTCCGCATGCACCTAAATAAGGACCTCCGCATGCAGCTAAGTTAGCTTAACCTCCGCATGCACCCAAATAAGACCTCTGTGCTAGCTAACCAGAAGATCTTGCAAGCTCTTTTGTTAAGTGCATGCAGGTCAATCTTTTCCATATCGTCTAAGTCCGATCATCCGACATTGAGAAACAGTCCAGGGGCAACGGCCTACGCTCCTGCGATGGTCCAATCCACGCAAATCTCAGCTTCAGCATGAACGCCAATGGCTAGGACGTGGCATACCCCAAGCTATCGTGGCAAGCAGCGGCAAAAGCCGTGTACGCGATGCTCTCGGTCCAAGCGGAGGCGGAAACCGACCTGCTTGCGGAGGTCTCTGATGATGCAATACATGAAGGCCTGTATATGCAGCAGCGCGAATGCACGCATGCCAGGCAACCTCACGGAGATCGCAGAGGCGGCCCGATATCTGCCGAAGATGGGAACTGTACATGAGGTCGAATAGCGAAGGTTCATCAGCACCAGATCATGAAGCTGCTAGCATGTCATGCAACAGCTCTCGAAGGTCCAGCATGTCGACCTCCAAGCACGAAGGTCCAGCAGATCATGAGCGCAGCTCAGATGGAGTTTCGGCTCCAGCAACGTAAATGTCGTACACATTCAGCTCAGTTTAGATAAGTAAAACTATATTTTATTCGAGTGGCAGAGGGTCGTAGCCCATGTGCCAAGAAATTTACTAATTCCATTCGAGATTTTACCTGTGAGCATACTAACCAAAAGGACATGCAGGCGCACCTAAATATTTGTATCTTCATCAAGCTGCATGCAGATAATGTAGTCCAAGAAACAGTGGGCCTTCGCTATTTGAAGCAGTCATGACCTTCGGTATTCATGACGGAGCCTTTGGAGATTTTCTCCGGAATTCTCTATCACCTTCAGTATAGGAAGACTAGCCATGCCGAAGGTGGAACTTCACACAGTAAAATCCTTCGGTGCTAGTAGCTACTGCATACCGGGTTTTCGGTCTCCGCTGATTGGAAGCCAGCCTCCGCTCTGATCTACAGACGTCGGCCAAGCATGGGTGCAAATCTCCAATTATATATAAAAACACAAGCTAAGTGACTTGGGCAACCATCCGAAAGTTTTCTACAAAAGGTACACATTACTTTACGTGGAAATCAAGCATTTTACCTTCGGATCCCATACTATAATCTAGTATACATGCAAAGTCAAATAAAATAATCATTACTGCTACTAGTCCTAACTGCTCAACCTAGCGGTGGCGAAGGCCAAAGAATTTTTTGGACACTCTTTATCTTCGTTCAAAAATAATGTATTTCACTCGTTCAAAAAATAACGTATTTCATTTATTTATCTATGTGGTAACCTCCTTCCATGGTTTAGTTTGCTTATCTTTTTGCAGCTTGGAAATGTTAAACTACCGCAAAGGTATGAAACTAGAGCGAGAGAATAATTCTAAATAGCTTTTAATGCCTGGCATTCTTGCCAGTATAATTTATCTATCACATTGTTGATGCAACCTCCGCCTCTCAAGGCAAATATTGTTTTCTTTTGCATATGTTAAAAGTGAGCATCGCTCACCAGCTTGTAGCATCTAATAAATGTTCTTCTCACGACACATTTTGTCTCATTCTTGATTTAATCTTTGCCTGTTAAGGCAAATATCAAAATATATATAATAATAATAAAAAAACATAACCTTCGCCTGTCAAGGTGCATTTTAAAAATTAATTTTCGCATACAACTTGTCACCAAGGTGACTAAGAAAGTTGATGCAGCCTCCGCTGTATCAAAATCATGGCCTAAATGGTTACATATGTTTGACTTTAACCGGCAAGCATAAAATACAACTTTAAACCTCCTCTTTGTTACTAACATGCAGGTCACCACCGTTGTAAGTATCTCCTACCATCCAAGCTAACCCTCTAATATATATATATTATCATTATATAATTGTTTCACCTTTCCAAGCCAAGCTATTGATAAATATCAATGTGTTAGATGTTTTCATTATGTGCTCAGCCTTCGTAACATACCTATCCAATTCCTGAACTTGTATGAGTCAATATTCCCTTCGCTATATATCTCAGCAATCCTAAGTTACCTCCGCCGATTATCAGGCCTTATCATCTCTCAGCAGAATTCATCAGTATTGTTTCTCAAGTAACCTCCGTCGGTCCACCGGACTTCATCATGAGTCAGTGGAACTCATCGGTGTTGGTTTCTCAGCAACCTCGGTCGATCCAGCTGGGCTTCATCAAGCTGCAAAGCATAATTCATCTATTGTTGGTTTTCAGCGACCTCCGTCAAATTATTGGGTTTTCTCATCCGTCGCCAGATCTCATTTATCCGTGGTTTTCAGCAACCTTTCGCTAGTCATCAACTTAGCGACCTCGGTTTATCAACAGGCTTTATCAATTGGCAACCTTTATCATTCGAAACCTCTGTCAAAATTAACCTCCGGCAAACACTCAACCCTCTAACACAGAAATGTGCACGTCTTTTTTTGCAGGTCGCACGCTTGATTTTTCTTATAGCATGAATCAATACAACAACTCTTGCACTAACCTTCACAGTAAAAACCAAACTTTTGCTTTTCAATACTACAAACCACACACTTAACCATGCAGGTTCTTGGCTAGCAGCCTAGATCTTATACGAACTAACCTCCGAGGAGCTGATACTTCTTTTAGTTAAATATTTCAAGTCATATCTATAACCATGCAGGTCCTTGAATGGCAGCATTCACTTGCTACCCAAATTACAACCTTCCCTTTTTGAGAACAATATTTACGATATATAGAAAGCTTATCTTTTGTTCAGCTATAACCATTACTTTTTTGCGGGGTGTATGAAATATTTACTCCCTTTCAATATTCTCATGGTTTTTAAAGAAAAATAAAAACAAAAAACGGTCGAAAAGTCGCTAGCAACAGAGCCACGTAATTCGACAAGCAAAACAAACCGATAGGAGGACCTCCCTAGGCCGAGTGCGGAGACTCTAACCTAGGAACGACCTCTAAAGGTTATACCTCCGCACAAACTCCCAAATCCCGGAAAAAGTCCACGAAAAAAGACCTTTCAAGTAAAGGCATCGGGCACTGTGTCGCGAAGCTAATACCTCCGCGTAAACTCCCAAATCCCGGAAAAAGTCTGAAAAAAGACCTTTCAAGTAAAGGCATCGGGCACCGTGTCACGGCTAATACCTCCGCGTAAACTCCCAAATCCACGGAAAAAGTCCTAAAAAAGACCTTTCAAGTAAAGGCATCGGGCACCAGGTTGCGAAGCTAATACCTCCGCTAGCTAGCCCCACTTATCACATATAAATGACTAATCATCTTTTTGCAAAGCAAATGGAAAAGCCGGATGTCTTTTCGAGTGTCGAAAGACTTGCCCGCAAGTCGATATTCGGCAAAGCTATAACTAAGTTGAAGTCCCTAAAAAAATGAAGGAGGTTAACTCAGGTGCATCTTCACGCGCGCTCTCGGCCGTTAGTTCGTGATAGCGGTGTCAACCTTGGCATCGCCTCCGCTAACGTCTTTGGAGCGAGGGGCTTCATCGGCCAAAGCCCTCCGCCAACCTCTATGGCATGGGGGCTTCATCAACACCTCCGCCGACCTCTATGGCACGGGGGCTTCATCAACACCTCCGCCAACCTCTTTCGGCATGGGGGCTTCATCGACACCACCGCCAACCTCTTTGGCAAGGGGGGGCTTCATCAACATTTTCGTCGCCAAAGACAACGACACCAAAACCTCCGCCAACACTCGGCAAGAGGGGCTCCATCAACATCTTCGACGCCGGCAACAACGCCTCAAGGACTTACGCCAACATTTTGGCGCACCAACAACCGGCCGACATCTACTTCCACTACCACGACTACATTGAATACTACAAGCGTGGCTGAAGATTCACTCACAAGCTCCGGCCAAGGGGGCTAGGGGAGTACACCGAAGCGTGAACGTTTTTTTTTTTGCCCGGTGCTCGTGAGTGAAAAGTTCGAGAACATCTCCGCTGAGAAGATCTCCGCCAAATGACATCTCCGCGCATGGAAGAGTTGGAGAAGATGTAAAAAGAAGAGTTGAGAAGACCTCCGTCCCAAGGAGAGATGAGCGAAGACTTCCTACCGAAAAGCTAGAGAAGATCATGAGAGATCTATGTGTCAAGTAAGAGGAGGTTTCAACATTGGTGATAAAGTCATCCAAAATACGAAGGCACTTGAATCCAGAGACTTGAATACTTAGAACATACGGAAGATAAGAGTTGTGCATGTGCTCTTCTCCATGCCCTTTTTCCCACGAGGTTTTTGGGATGGAGTTTTTAGCAAGGCATGCATGTGTGGATGCGAAGGGCAACCCTCACAACCAAGGTCAAGACCTAGTGCGCCTCTTCTAGCGTAAACATCTACTAGGTCATGTGCCATAACCTAGTAGATGGGGGGGCTACTGTTGGGACTTGGCATTTGCCTATGGGCCAAGCCACCTAGAAGAGGCCCAAGTACAGCTACTTAGGCGGAGGTCACTTCCGATATCACAAAACTGGCAAGTTGGCCCAATGATAAGACATTCATTTCTAACTATTGGGACACGCTCCTAACATTTGGAGGAGGTTTTCCCAAAGAGCCGGTGGAGGTTTTTGCCGGTGCGCCCCAAAGCAGTCCACGGAGGGTTGGCGGAGGTTCTTTCCAACCTGGCGAAACTAACAAATTAACCTGGCACTAAGGTATTCCTTGCAGGACCAGGTGTAGCCTATTGTCGTAGTAGGAGGAGACCTCCTCCTACTAGATCCCCATTCGAAGAGAGCAAACCTCTCCTGGCCAGGGGACCTGGCGGAGGTTCTTGAGGTGCGCTCCGCAGGAGGCGGAGATATCCGAAGAGAACGTGCTAGCGGCGAAGGCGCAAGACCGGATGAAGCAAGCGGAGGTTCGGGGAAAGAAGAGAACCCTAGCACGCGTCTCCTCCGGTGGGCCGGCGTCCCCGATGGGCGAGCCGCTTGCCCAAGCAAAGGCGGTTTGCAAGAAGGAAAGACCATGCTGCCCTCATCAAGGTGGTACAACATGCGTGTATTCCAAGAATATGCCATGGGCAATCTTGTAAAACGACTTTGGCTGTAATCAAGAGCTATAAGTAGGGGCTTTGACCCTCATGTAAGAGGTGGGTGAAGGAAATTTATGACCATTATATACTGAGTGTTCTATACTTTGCCGATTTCTTCACTCTCTCCCCTGGGGCACCGCCCAGGCAGAGATCCTACTCCGTGTCGAAACCCATGTTTCAACAGCTGTGATGCCAAATCTTGAAGTCCTTATGTTTTCGTATAACAATGGTAATTTTGGTAATATTGGCTTGGAATACCTGCCTTCCCTTTGGGAACTCAGATTGTGGATCGACTGTGATGTCGTGTCTTCTGAGGAGGTGGATGCTACGTTGGCTGCCCTGACAAATGCTCGCAAGGTCCATCCCAATAATCCAACGCTTGACATTAGAAGAATTAATGAGGTACAACTCATACTTTTTCGTACCGATCAAGATGATATCTCTATATTTATTTCTCTTTGGCATATATACATTATTTTGATTGTCTTACTCAGTCAATGATTTTTAATCTGGATTTCCATGCAAGAGGAAAAGATGGTGCCCACACACGACAAAGAAGATGAGAAGCCGGAGGAGGAGGTGGCCTCACAGAGTGCTCATATTGATTTGGGCAAACTAAGCCCAGCAAGTTCTTAAACAGATCCAAAATTGGAACCAAAGCATAGTGTACGTACTCTCTCCGTGCGCTCTTCTGTCTTAGCCCATGAATGGTGATGGGGTTGCGGCTCTTGCAATTCAGCCATTCAAGTAGAGAAATTTCAATATCTAAGATCCAGTTTATCCGCCTCACAAGATTTGACATTAAATTCGTCTGCCTTTTGAAAATGGAAACTGAAATTGTGAATTGCTTTGATTCAAGGGATTTCTTCCAGTTTCCCTCATTTTTCCTTTTCCTTTAATCTTTACCTCTCACCCCTCACGACACTGATCTTGTGGTGATCTATTCAATTCAATTCCAATCTTCCACACTATGAATTTGAGATAGACTTATTTGTGAACTTTGAAAAGTTATAGAATCTCAATTTCAAGCCAAATAGCCTAATTTCTTAAATGGATTCCAATTCCTCCAAAATAAAGGCACCGAAACCAAAAAGTAACTTCCATCAAACAACTAATATTCTGATACGTAGCAATATAAAATGGTCCACGTTGTCACTTTCCCAATATGCAAGTACATGCATGCGGACATCTATGCTGATGTACGAATTACATTTTTGCTTCGCAAGGACAAGTAGTATTTTAGCAGATGCTGATGATCCAATATACATCGGACGTTGGTGTAATGGTTGGGCACCCACTCTGTTTGTGGCTAGCAGTGGATACTCTGTTTTCCACTATATATCCTATCTTGGTATAATATGTACCGTGTTGCCTCCATGGTTAGTTCCGTCGTTTCATTTGTACTCATGAAACCACTCCTAGCGTAGGCACGAACTCTGTTTCATGGCACTAGTCAAGGCTCTGTTTCCCAATATACATCTTGATTTGTACATAAGTCACTTGTTTAATCTGTCACCTGTGAGTTTGTGATACTTCCTTCTATGATTCTTCACTAGGAAATAAGCATTTTGGTCATCGGATAATTTATGGTTAAGCATAATATCTGAAGAAGATTCAGTAAAATTATTGACGAACATGCTTCTGCTCGCAGATTAAGCATTTATGATCACAGTTCCTGCTTGAACGGGTTCAGCTCAAATGCTGTTGTTGGCATCAAAGCTCATCACCACAAGTTCAGTCGGCTGCTTTCACCCATTATGTTCACCTCAGCTATTTTCTATTCGAATAAAGTCTACTCTGCAGCTGCTATTAGAACCTGCAACATTTTTTTCTTCACGCTGAACTCTTGGCTTGTATTATTAGCCTCTCGACATTTCTGCTTGGTTGGCACATGCTAATAAGCTTAGAACATACTATATTTATGTTGTGCGAAAGTTTGGATGCTTTAAGTGTTGCTTGCAGTGCCTCATGGAGCCTTTGTGTCTGAGTCATATCTGGGAGCCTGGCCTGTGTTGGGACATGCTCAAAGAATACAAACACGTTCTGTCTAGTACCTTGTCTCGCACTGGGCTATGTTTGGAGCACGCATCACGCGAGATTATGAGCAAACTTTGACGAAATGAAGAAATTCTGCCCTTTTTTTCTTCTTCTGGAGGAGACGAAAAAAATCTACTACCCCGGCTAGCCAAGCTAACAGGACAACCAAGCCTATCTGATAATTCAGCTAACCAATCAACAGCCTTGGACCTGGTCAGAGATTATAGCGACGTGAACGCCCGCGAAGAGGACGACCATACTATGGATAACCACAGCCATGGACCGTAGCCAGTGGCCTGTAGTCGAAGGACGACGCGGCCACTGCGTCAAGTCGTCGGCCCTCCACTACCCACCGGGCGGATGCTACGTCTGCAGTCACCGAGAAGGCACGGGTGCTGACTTGTCCTAATAGATCCAAATTTGCAAACTAAGCCCAACAAGTTCTTAAATAGATCCAAATTTGCAACCAGAGCGCCTGCATAGACTGTGCGTACTCTCTACATGCCGTCTTCTGTCTTAGCCAATGAATGATGATGCGGTACCTGCTTTTGCAATTCAGCCGTTCTAGTATTAGAATCGCAGACTTCGCAGATTTTGAAAGTCTCTTAACCTAATTTCGATCATACAAATAACATTGTGATTTGTGGCAATATATAGAATAATCTAAGAAACATTGCTGTCACTTATGCGAATTGGAGAAAACATTTTATGGAGCAAATTGGCTTGATTTGTATCAAAGCTAAACCAAGCCTTGCAGGTCCCCTCAAATTGTGGCTGGAGTTTGAGCTTGTGTAGCTCCAAAATTTTTCTTTTCCCCTTTGCACCGCTTGTGCACTTGTACTTTTTATTTGAACTCTCTTTATATCAATGAAAAGATTAGGTGGGGGGGGTGGGTCCCTCACTGAATCCTTCAAAAAAACATTGCTGTCACAGCACCTTTTCCATTAAGCAAAGACAAGCATGCTGCATGTGGACATCTATGTTGATGTATATATAAATTATATTTTTAGCAATGATCAAACTATCAAACTTATTTTAGCATATAAAGATTTTCCGTAGAATCCATTTATACATGGGACGTATTCTTAGTCACTGAACCGTCAACCGTGTGTGTTATTCCTATTATGTAGGCTTAGCCACTCTGTTTCCATACATCGATACTCTGGTTTCCACTCTCCTATCTTGATGACTTGATATATATGTACTGTGCTGCATCCATAGTTGGTCACTAGGAAGTAAGCACTTTAATTGGTCATTGGATAATTTTTCGTCGTAAGGATAATATCTGAACATGATTCAGTAGAGTTACTGACGAACTTGCTTCCTTTCACAGATGTTTTCGTCTCATCCAAGTTTGGTGTTGGCTTCAATGCGTGTGAGACTACATCAGGACATCACCGAAGTTCACTCGCCTGTGATCCAGACTGTGTCGGCCCTTATGTTGAACCAAACTATTTTTCCATTTAATTTGTATTAACAAAGTTCCAGTGTACTCTGCTCATACCAGAACCTGCAACATTTTTTTCTTCTTACTGAAGTAGTGGCTTGTATTATTAGTTTCTCTACATTTCTGTGGTTCGTACATTCTACTATTAAGCTTGGATTGTATCTTCAATTGTATTATATTGTGCAAAAGTTTGAGGAGGCTTTGTTGCATTCCTCTGGCCTAGTTCAGTTAACCATTCCATTTTTTTCAAAAAAATATGAGTGACCTGTTTACTTTCTGCTATATCTCCGATGTATAGTGTCTTTTTTTCTACTGTTCTGGCATAGTGGGATTCATATTCATATAAAATCTAGGGCTAACAAGGGAATTTAGTGTTGAGTTACCTATTGTTTTTCTTGATTCTCCTTACATATGGGACATGGACACTGAGTCACAGAGATGGCAAATAAATATTCTGCGTGTGCGGACATGTGCATGGCTCTCCGTTGCCTTTTGTTCTACTTCACCTCTAGTGGCAATCTCTTTTTTTCCTTTGCGTCTCTACCCTTTCTGGAAACATGCAGCCACAAATTTCCTTAGTATCACCTGTCGGCAGCTCTGCTGAATTTCACTCGATCCACTCTTGTCCATGGCACATTTCATCTTGTGCTGAATAGCGCGGGTTGCAGACTTTCAGAATAAGGCATCTCTAAAAGTTAGAAGCTTTTTAGAGGCTTATCGCGAAAGTCACTTCCTGGAGTTGGAGAATCTTGCAAAGCTAAAAAGTTATATATTTATTGGCATCCTGCTTTTTCGTGGATCTGATTCTTTGTGTTTGGCAGAGGTGATAATCAGCGAGAGTGATTACGAACATCTCTCGTGTGAAATAGAAAAAATAGTAAAGCATCATTAAAGGTAAAGTATACTGATGTGAGTGTGGAGAGTGCGACACCCATAACCTTCGTTAGCAAGTGAGGCTGTGTGTTGCATCCACTACAAATCTTCTCCCACTGGATACCATGCCAACACAGTAGCAACTACCAAGTACCAAGCAAGCCAAGCATAGCATGAGTGTGGTGACGGGGGCACTGGCGAGCCTCGCCCCCAAGCTTCTTCAGCTGCTCAACGATGAATACAAGCTCCAGAAGGGTGTGAAGAAGCAGGTGGAGTGGCTGTCCAGGGAGCTGACAAGTATCTACGCCTTCCTGCGCAAGGTCTCGGATGTGCCATGGGACCGGCTTGACGAGCAGGTCAAGGTGTGGGGTACGCGAGGTCGAGGAGGCATCCTCGACATGGAGGATGTCCTCGACACCTTCCTTGTCCATGTCGGGGCGATGAGCCTGCCGACCCCAAGAGCTCAAACGCACCATGAAGAAGATGGGCAAGGTCTTCAGAAGGCCAAGGCTCGGCGTGATATTGCTGGTGCCATCGAAGACATCAAGAAGTATCTTGAGGAGGTAGCCGAAGGCGCCAGAAGTACAAGCTTGATGAGAGTGTTTCTAACACTAGTACCGATTCGATTTTGAGAGCGGGGGCCAGATCTTTTCCGTGGCGGGCACAATTTGCACCCGCCACGGAAATGATCCGCCCCGCCGTCGGCGAGGGAGCAGATCTTTCACGTGTCGGGCGCCTTAAGCAGCCCGCCACGGGAAAGATTTATTAACCGTGGCGGGCGCCGCAACGCGCCCGCCACGCTTAACACATTTTACGTGGCGGGCGCCACGCGCGTCCTCCCGTGTTTTGCGTGGCGGGCAAATTAAGGCGCCCGCCACGCAAAACCCCGACGCCTATATAATCTGCACGGGCGCCCCTTCTTCTTCCCCACGGATCTTCCTCTTCCAACTTGTGGGGGGGAGGTTTTGACCCAAATTTTGAGAAAATCTTTGATTTGGGACTTTTAGCTTTGATTTGGGGGAGGAGAAGACAGTAATTGGTCGGTAAATGCCTCTTTTCATCTTTCTTTCCCTCTTTTTCATCCTCCTCTCTAGATCTAGATCCATGGAGGAGAGAGAAAACTGCCTTTCTCTAGATCTAGATCTATGGTGGAACTTCTTCTTTTTTTTTTTTTTGTTTGAGTACTATGTAACGGCACTAAGCTTTTTGGAAGAGCGGGGAGACAGGATGGAGAGGCACCGAGCCCTTTGGATGTATAAGATGAAGAGGGTTGATGGCGAATACTATGATGAGGTGAAGAAGTTTGTTGCTCGAGCGGCGACACAATGAGATAATTCAACGAGCGATTATACGTCGCCCCTGCGCCGCTGCAAGAATCAAAGCGTTCATCGACATCGTGGTGCGATCTCACCTAATCATGCATGGCTTCGTCAATGACTATTTGGTGCGGACATTTCACGGAGAAGAAGTTCCACCCTTCGATCCACCGGTCGATCGATACGAGCGGCGGTCCGGCCCGATCGGTACGGAAAAGTCCACCGGCGGTCCAATTCCATCGATTTGTTGAAAAGCAGGCCGACGTCGGCGATGGCGGCGATGGCGGTGGTGGTGGTGGTGGAGCCGGATGGCGTCGTGAGAATCCGATGACGCACTGAGGATGTCCGGGGTTTTTGAAGATTTGGTCAACCGGCTTCGATGAGGGCGACATTACATTTTGGGTGCCCGAGATGGTTGGAGAACTTCAAAGAGATGAAGCGACCCAACAATTGATCCGCTTTATAAAGACAATCCGAAGGGTTGCACGGCGCTGAGTTTTAAACGAATTTGCCGATGTTGAAGTCTCGTCATGGCCGGGTTCGACACTAGCTTCAATGAGCTCGTATGTTACTGGCCTCCACGTATCCAACGCCTAACAAGGTTCCCGCTAGTGCGTATCGTGCTAAGAAGTTGATCCGGCCGGTGGCGATGAAAGTGAAGAAGTTCGATGCCTGCCCCAACCATCGTATCCTATATCGGGGCGTCGAAGACGAGAATTTGACCGGTTGTCCGCGACTTTGTGGCGCTAGTCGATACAAGCGGAATGCCGGATGTCGCGTGGGACGATGAGCTCGATGAGGAAGCGGGGCCGGCGAAAAAAAAAAAAAGAACAAGGGGGCGAAGAAAACCGGTGCGCCTGCGAAGAGGATCATGTCGGCGCGGGGCGAGAAAGAGGAAGGTTACACGTAGAGGAAACGCCCGCCGCTGTCAATGTGGTACCTTCCGGTCGCGATAGCTGCGGGCTCTCTATGGGAACCCTAAGGATGCTAAGCACATGACTGGCATGCATCTAGCGATCGTGTAAAGGATGACGGGAAGCTACGGCACCCTTCGGATGCTAGCGGTGGCAAGACGGCGCCGCCTACCCCGACTTTGTAGAGGAGCCGAGAACGTTCGGTTCGCATTGAGTACCGACGGAATGAACCCATTCGGTGACCACGAGCAGACACACAAAGACGCGGGGCGGTCGCCCTCACCATGTACAATCTACCTCCACATCTTTGTCAAAAGCGGAGGTATGTTTTGCTCACCATGCTCATTTACGGACCGAAGCGACCCGACAACGATATAGATGTGTTCCCGGAGCCGTTCATGGAGGAGAGAGAGTCTTTGTTTGATGATGGCGTCGGGATAGTTGATGCGCACCGCAAGCAAAAGTTCACTCTTCGTGCCATCATCTTTGTCACCATCACCGATTACCCGGCCTATTTTCATTATCGGGGCAGATTAAAGGGAAGACGGGCTGTGTAGCTTGCATCGAAGAAACCCGCTCCACTTACGAAGGGATCCACCAAAAGCGTGTACATGGAACACAGGCGCTTCCTCTGCAGTAAGCATAGGTACGAGAGATGGAAAAGTGAATATATACTTTGACAACAAAGGGCGAAGTCGAAACCGCGGCCGGCATCGACTAGTTATGGTCCGAAGGTGTTTGACATGGTGAAGGACTTGGAGTGCGAGTTTGGAAAGAAGAAGAAGAAGAAAGATGATCGGGAAGACGACACCTCCAAGACAATGAAGAGAAAGAGGGATAAATTGGAGGAAGAAGCGCCTCCCGTCGTTCCTTTCAAGAAGAAGTCAATCTTCTTCAAGTATCTAAAGTCTTGGAAGATACTTGCATACACCCCATGCGATCGACTCTATGCACCTTGAGAAAAATGTCTTCGAAAAGCACGATCGGTCTCTCGATGGATATCAAGACCAAGACGAAGGATGGTGTGAAGTCACGTCAAGATCTTGTTAACATGGGCATCCGGCCAGGAAATTCACGCCACGCGGCTTCCGAACGGTAAAGTCCAACTCCCAGTGCGCGCCTACAACCTAACGAGAGATGAGAAGTTGGCTATGTGTCGGTTGATTAGGGGTATCAAAGGTACCGACGGGTTTCTCTTCCAACATCAAGAGTCCGGTATCCATGAAAGACCTCACAATGACGAACTTCAATACGCACGATGCTCACATCATGCCGACGGTGTTCCTTCCAATTGTGATCAAAGCTATTCGTCCAAAATACGTGAAGATGGTGGTCACAAGGTTGTCATACTTCTTTAACCAAATCACCCGGAAGGTAATTGCCAAAGCGGACCACTGCTTTGAAAGAGTTCATCACGGAAACAATGTGCCGGATAGAGATGTGTTTCCCACCGTCGTTCTTCGACATTATGCCACACCGATGATGCACATGGTTGATCGGATAGAACATTTGGGACCCGTGTACCTACAAAGCGATGTGGACTACTCGGCGACTAATGTCTACCCTCAATCGATTCAATCATAACGCGCTTACCGAGAGGGCTCTATGATCGAGGCATACACAAGCCGGGAGGCCGTGGGCGGTGTATGAAGTATATAAAAGATGGTAGGGCTATTGGGCTTCCGGTGCATCAACATGAAGGAAGAACCTCGGGGATGGGGTGCACGGGCGAAAAAGCATGCACCGACATACCTAGGGAAAAAGTGCTAGATGCTCACTACGGCATCCTTCATCAATTGGTGATCATGGACACATATGTTAAAAAGCACCTCAAAAGAGCTCCGCCGTGCAAGTAGGAAGCGCAAGAACTGTCCGAAGGATTGGGCGAGAGAAGGAACACAAGAACAGTTTCCTCCGGTGGCTCCAAAAGCGAGAACATTCCCCCGGGGAGATGATGCAGAGGCGGTGAAGAAGCTTGTGTCGGGCCCGCCGCCTGATAGGCTATTTATGTTCTCCGCGTTCATGTAGTAGGCTACTTGTGCGACATCGATGCATGCACCCACTCAAAGCCTCGAATTTTTGGCGGTTTTAGTGTCATTGCGCCTACTCATGGTTTTTCCCCTTAATTCCATATGTTGGGGCCGTTGTTGACTACCTCTACTTTACATATACGCTAGTGTCTTTATTGGCTATCTTGAGCTAGCTAGTGTCCTTCTCTATTTTGAATTCCAATTTGAACTCTTGTTTGGTTATGGCTAGTAGCTAGTACTGATTTTACGTAATTTGGACATGCCTTAATTTTCTATAATTTGGACATGCCTTAGCTCACTTGAACATGTCATTTCAAATTAATTTTGGACATTCCTCAATTTTTCGTAATTTGGACATGCCTTAGCTCACTTGAGTTCTCGTATATATGTCAATTAATGGTACCTATTTGCTATTGTTGTTGGCTAGAAGCTAAGTCATGGTTTTCCCCTAATTTTGGCTATTGGCAGCTATTTTAGCTCACTTGGTCTAGTGCTGCCACTCTATATGCTGGACATGTCACTCTATTAGTGTATGTTGGCTGTGAACCTGTTGGCTGTGATTTTAATTGTTTTTGCATTTGTCTACAACTATATACCTCTACTCTACAATCTCTTAGCTGGACCACCTCAATGTGATGCCACTGTGATCCTAATTTGAATGTGATGCCTATGATGCCTATGATAGACTGTTGGGTCCCTATTTTTGCTTAATTTGCTGCCATGGCTGTTGGGTCCCTATTTTTGACTTAATTTGCCTCATCTTGGGTATTTAAAACTGTTTAAAACTACACCTCTACTGCCATGGCTGTTGGGTCCCTATTTTTTACTTAATTTGCCTAGACTTGGCTGTTGGCTCCCTGTTCTCTCTACTTACTGTCAACTTTGAGTTTCTTACCCTTTTATACAATGATGTGAACCCAAAAAATTGAAAAGTGCTGAGGCAGTGGCATATATGCAATGACATGAACTTATTGGGGCTGAGGCAGCGGCTATGATGATTGAATGTCCCCCTATACTTGGAAGCTTCTAAACTAGGATGGCTTGTACAAAGCAACCAGTTTAGAAGCGATGTGCATGATCACAAGGGGGCTATATCTGAGCCAATCTTTTCATTTCTCTCTTTCTGCAATTTTGAATTACGCTTGTCTACTCGTCCTATATACTAGTAGTAATGCACTATATATTTGTAGCTTAAAATGGCGAATGAACAAGACCAGCCTCAAGGTCGCTTGAATGGGAGTCGCTTAGCTCGCCCGGCAGGCTCTAGTACTTCCGGTTCCCAAGCGAGCGTCAGATAGCCTCGTGTAAGGGTAGAAGGAAACGTCTGCAGGAGGAAGAAGATCCTAATTTCAACCCGAGGGACGAAGCACGAAGCAAGAAGCGTCGGGTTAAGGAAGTACAGTGAACAAGCCGCCACCGCTCCCTCCACAAGCGGCTCAGAGGAACAACCCCCTACGCCCACGGCCACCTCTTCGTGCAAAGGAAAGGGAGACAAGCCGAAGCGGAGAAGGGGAGACCATGGGAGGCACAAGAAGATCGATGAGGTCCTTGTCATTCAAGAGTTGGGGCCGCAGGGCGAGCCACTGCTGCCCACTAAAGTTGCCGCTGGCACAAAGACTCAAGTCTCGTGTTTCGTGAAAGATAAGGTCTCCATTCTTTGGGAAGACTGGAAAGCCGCCCCCGACATCGACAAGTTCTGGGTGTGGGGCGAGATGCATAAACGGTTCCGGTATCCGCAAGGCGCCGATATGAAAAAGGTGGAGCAACATGTTTACTTCCTCGCGGGAAGAAGCTTCCGAACTGGAAGTATAGGCTCAACGCAGACTTTTCAAGAAAGGACGCCTACCCTTCAGACAAATACACCATGATATCGGAAGAAGTATGGGAAGAGTTCTGCAAAAGGCTAAACATGCCTGAAGCAAAGGCGAAGAGCGAGAAGTTCACAGACCTAGCCAAACGGAACAAACTGCCCCACTACATGGGCAATATTGGGTACGCCGTAAACAAGCCGGCGTGGCGGGCGGAAGAAAGGAGAAGACAGGGAAGCTAGGGAGCCGGATCCGTATGGGGATGTGATGAAAGGACCCGGGACTTCCTACGGCCACAAGCCCAAGAAGCCGAGGCCCAAGCCCGGATGAAGGAGGTCGAGAAGAAGGTCATAGAGGCCACGCGGCTAAGAACACCAGAGCCTCGAGATTCGTCGGGGGACACGATGCGCCGACGTTGGCCTTGGGAAACCCCGAGCATTGCGGCGCGTCCATGGCATGAGCTCCCGGGAAGAGTTGGGCGACGGTGGGCTCGTGGCGTCAGATCTTTGCCTCGCATCACACGAGGCGAGGTACAAGGAGGGTCCGAGACAGGGAAGGCCGTGGCCGAGGCCTTGTAGCAAATGATCACCCAGTCCATCAAAGAGGCTCTCACGAGCAACGACCCCGGATGGTCGAAGTCCCGAACCGATGTTCCGCATATTTGGTATGCCGCTGCCCACCCCAAAGAACCAAGCAAAGATCTCTACTATTGACCTGACAGACCAGGTGGATGATATCACCAAAGAGACACGGTGCGTATTGTTGATACCGTCGGCAGTTGGGCAAGAAGAAGGTGGCCAAGGGGGTGGTCTTTCCTCCCGGATCTTGCAGAGAGTACAAAGCACACGAGATCCCTCCGAATGTGTCAAGTCAACATTGGGTATGTGGCACCAGAAAATGAAGACCGGAGCCGGGACTATCCCGCTCATAATGAGTTGAAGACTCTAGGAACTGCTCTGTGTTACAACGTGTTGTGGCCGAAGGTGGACATTGTGCTAGAGATGTCGAAATTGACTGCACCTTCCGGTTCACCAAAGAAGACAGCAGCGGACCCGAGTACGCCACGCACCCCTATGGTGACTCTTCCGATGATGACGAAGATGGTGGGGACGGCGGAGGCAACGACCCTCCTCATGGTTCCAGTACCCCCCGCTGCTAGGACCCCGGCACCACCTAAGGACCCGACCACAGCCTAATGAGCCGGCACCGAGGAGCCTAAAGAGCCGGAATTTTGAGAGGAGCCTATGGAGCCGCGACTGAGGTGAGGGCACCGAGGAGCCTAAGGAGCCGACACCTCGGGAGCCCGACACATGAGGGGCAGCCGATATTCGAGGAAGCAAGGCGGCGAAAAACGGTGCCAGGTCCCGAGGAGAGAGTAGGGAACGAGATACCCATCTACACTCAAGGCCTCTAATGGACAACACCTCAAGCGCCGGGGGAAGCGTAAAGGAGATTTGGACCTAGCAAATGCCCTCCACCACTAAAGAAGCCGACATTCGATGAAGAGGAGGTCGTGAGCCGACAAGTACCCGTCACCCAAGAGGCCCCCGTAATAGATGTTCGATCCGAAAGGTATGCCCCCAATGAAACAATGAGTTGTAATATGTTATTAGCTACTTCTTTTCGCAACCGTAGCTAACACTTGTGCCGCCGCTTTGTGCCAAATCCCCCACCTTATGTCGGGTTTGTCTCGGACGAATGCCCCGCTCGTTCGAGTTTGGGAAGTTCATGATACCAAAGGCCCGACTCATCGATAACGAGGACTGGAGACTCGGAAGTTCCATGCATGGTACATAGAGTGCGCAAAGCGTGGATTGCATAGCTTCGGTGTCCTTCTTCCTAAGGAGTGCTTCCACTACCACACCGATGTCCGGTTCTTGGTTGAATTCGAAGACATGTTGAGACTACTTCGTTGTGAGGACATTAACGTTGCCCAAGTCACCTTGTTTGCGATGTAAGCGCAATTTTACTTGCACATGTCCCTTGTATCCGTATATAGATTCTTTGTTTCAAAGGTACCTATGCCACAGCCACATGTCCTTGTAGGTTGAGCGCCGATGCAGGCCACAAGTTAAAGAATAGTATTATTTACCTCTCTCCATCGCACATTAATGAGAGACAGATCATCGGTTTTAATCTAAGAAAGGACCATCCCGACTTGGTGAACTTGATGGACGAGGAAAGACAGAAGATCCGAAAAAGCAAGAAAGAACTAAGAAGTTGGAAGTAGCGAGTACGTGATATCAGCAATGAAAAAGGTCAAGCCAAATGGGTATCGATGTATTCGGCGCCTTACCAATACGGAATAGGGCTCGTAGGGACATTGGATCCGTTTCATGATCTTTCCTCGGGACGGGAGGGCCGTTGTCTTTGACTCACTACAAGGCTCAAACCCGCACGCTTCCGACAATTCGAAAAAATCTTGAGATTGTAAGTGATCGATGAACTCCTTATTCAATTACTAGAGTCGAATATCATATATCATTGACAATATAGTGCATTTCGTACAGCGCTTACAAGCACTACTTGAAGGATCCGGACTGCTGGGATCGACGGTCCGAGAAGTGTAAGGAGCGCAATGGAGATACACTCAAAATCAGGCAAGATTTCCCGGTACGTAAATGAAACATAGTTTTTCTTAGTATGACTACCTAGCTATTGCTTCGATATTACTAATAACACCGGTTTATTGTGTGTAGTGCCTCAAACAACCATACGGATCAAACTTGTGTGGATTCTTCGTCCCGTGAGTTCCTCGGGGCCCGCAAAGGTACAAATCTAGCTACCGCGACTCAAGGACTCAAGGAACAAGTGGAAAGGCGTACTACAAAAGGCAACCGACGAGATGATGCGGTTCAGGCACAAGAGCGCACATCCGCAAGTTTGTTCTAGACATGGTAGTTCATGAAGGCCAGCCGTACTTCAATGTGGACAAGTGAGTTGGGGCTGTTTCCACAGTTTGCGCCGCTAAGGAGATGGGAAGAGCTAGAGCTTAAGGACTATCCACTAGTACCGAAAATCACTTTTGTGGCGGGCAAAAAACCTTTTGAGTGGCGGGCATGGCGGCCCGTCACTAACGAAAGGTCACGGTTAATCGTGACCTTTGCGGGCGGGCGCCGTGCCCGCCACGCATAAGAATCAAGCCGTGGCGGGCAACATAACGCCCGCCACGCAAAATATCTTATCCGTGGCGGGCGCGTTACGCCGCCCACCACGGTTAAGTTTATTATGCGTGGATGGCGCGTTATGTTGCTCCGCCACGGCTTAAAAGTTTTAAAAAAAAAAAAATACCATATATATATGTATACACACATATATATATACATCTATCAATCCATAGACACATATATATAAGAAAGACGGATACTCTAATATATATCATATATACATATATATACATCGATTCATATATACAAGTTTCACCGATCGATCGATCCATTTGTTCATATCCAACATGTACTAGTTAATTACAACATCTATACAAAAATTGCGAGCTATATGTTGATCGGATGAAGATAGTCCTTAAGACCTAGCTCTTCCCATCTCCTTAGCGGCGCATACTCTACAAACAGCCCCAACTCATCGTCCCACATTGAAGTACGGCCGGCCTTCGTGAACTACCATGTCTAGAACAAACTTGCGGATGTTCGCATCTTGGCTTTGAACCGCATCTCGTCGGTCGCCCTTTGTAGTACCCCTTTCCATCGGTTCTTTGAGTCCTTGAGCTGTCGGTGGTAGCTGGATTTGTACCTTTTGTAGGCCCCGAGGAACTCACGGCACGAAGAATCCACACAAGTTTGATCCGTCACGGTTGTTTGAGGCACTTCACACAATAAACCGGTGTTATTAGTAATATCGAAGCTATAGCTAGGTAGTTGTACTAAGAAAAACTATGTTTCATTTACGCAGGAAATCTCGCTTGATTTTGAGTGTATCTCCATTGCGCTCCTTACATAGGGGATCGCCGATCCCAGCCAGTTCCGATCCTTCAAGTATTGCTTGTAAGCGCATGCGAAATGCACTATATTGTCAACGATATATGATATTCGACTCTAGTAATTGAATAAGGAGTTCATCGATCACTTACAATCTCAAGATTTTTTCGAATTGTCGGTAGCCGTGCGGGTTTGTGCCTCGTAGCGAGTCAAAGACAACGGCCCTCCGTCCCGAGGAAAGATCATGAAACAGATCCAATGTCCCTACGAGCCCCATTCCGTATTGGTAAGGCGCGAATACATCGATACCCATTTTCCTTGACCTTTTTCATCGCCGATATGACGTACTCGCTACCTCCAACTTCTTAGCTCTTTTCGTTCTTATCCCGGATCTTACGTCTTTCCTCGTCCCGGTCAAGTTCACTGGTCGGGATGGTCCGCTCTTAGCTTATAACCGATGACCTGTCTCTCTCACGGATGTGCCATGGAGAGAGGTAAATAATACCATTCTTTAACTTGTGGCCTGCATCGGCGCTCAACCTACAAGGACATGTGGTCGCGGGCATAGGTACCTTTGAAACAAAGAATCTATATACGGATGCAAGGGACATGTGCAAGTAAAATTGCGCTTACATCGTAAACAAGGTGACTTGGGCAACGTCAATGTCCTGTCGACGAAGTAGTCTCGACATGTCGCCGAATGTAACCAAGAACTGGAGATCGGTGTGGTAGTGGAAGCACTCCTTAGGAAGAAAGACACGAAGGAATGCAATCCACGCTTTTGCGCACTCTATGTACCACGCATGGAACTTCCGAAGTCTCCCGCCCCTCGGCATCGATGAGTTGGGCCTTTGGGATCATGAACTTCCCAAATTCGAGCAGCGAGGGGCATTCTTCGAGACAAACCCGACATAAGGTGGGGTTTTGGCGTGCAAAAGCGGGCGGTACAAATGTTAGCTACGGTTGCGAAAAGAAGTAGCTAATAACATAGTACAACTCGTTGTTTCAGCGAGGCATACCTTTCGGATCGAACATCTATTATGGGGGCCTCTTGGGTTTAGGGTACTTGTCGGCTACGACCTCCTCTTCATCGAATGTCGGCTTCTTCGGTGGTTGAGGGCATTTGCTAGGTCTAGCTCCTTTCGCTTCCCCGGCGCTGAGGTGTTGTCCATTGGAGGCCTTGAGTGTAGATGGGTGTCTCGCCCCTACTCTCTCCTCGGGACCTGGCAACGTGTTTTCGCCCCGATTGCTTCCTCGTATATCGGCTGCCCCTCATGTGCGGCTCCCCGAGGTGTCGGCTCCCGAGGCTCCTCTCATTTACCCGGCTCCTCGGTGAAGCCTCCTTAGGCTCCTCGGTGTCGGCTCCCCGGTGTCGGCTCCTTCGGCTCGTCTTGTGCGGGTCCCAGCGGGGGGGTACTGGAACCATGAGGAGGGTCGTTGCCTCCGCCGTCCCCACCATCTTCATCATCATCGGAAGAGTCACCATAGGGGTCCGGTGGCATACTCGGGTCATTCTTTGTCTTCTTTGGCGAGCCGGAAGGTGGAGTCAATTTCGACATCTTCAGCTCAATGTCCACCTTCGACCCAAAGACGTTGTAACACTGAGCAGCTCCTAGAGTGTTCACCTCGTTATGGACGGGATAGTCCGGCTCCGGTCTTCATGTTCGGCGCCCACGCACCCAATGTTGACTTGACACGATACGGAGGGATCTCGTGCGCCGTACTCTTTGCAAGATCCGGGAGGAAATACCACCCCCTCGACCCTTTGGCTTCCTCTTGCCCAACACTGCCGACGGTATCAACAATACACACCGTGTCTCTTCGGTGATATCATCCACCGGTCCCGCGTCAAGAGCGAGAGGTGTTCTTTGGGGTTCTTTGGGGTGGGCAGCGGCATACCGGCGTTGCGGAACATATCGCTTCCGGACCCGACCATCGGGGGGTCGTTGCTCGTGAGGGCCTCTTTGATGCTGGGTGATCATTTGCTGCAAGGCCTCATCACGCCCTTCGTCTCCGGACCCTCCTTGTACCCTCGCCTCATGTGATGCGAGGCGAGCATCGACGCCACGAGCCCCACCGTCGCCCAACTCTTCACCGGAGCTCATGCCACGACGCCGCCGCGTGCTCGGGATTTCCCAAGGCCAGCGTCGGTGGATCGTGTCCCAAACCGAATCTCGAGGGTCCCGCTGTTCTTAGCCCTTGCCGGTGGACTCTATGACCTTCTTCTCGACCTCCTTCATCCGGGCTTGGGCCTCGGCTTCTTGGGCTTGTGGGAGTAGAGGAAGTCCCGGGTCCTTTCATCCACAGCCCTCTTACGGATCCGGCTCCCCGGCTTCCTGTCTTCTCTTTTCTTCCGCCCGCCACGCCGGCTTGTGTCCAAGATACCCAACACTGCCCATGTAGTGGGGCGTTTTTGTTCGTTTGGCTAGCTCGAAAACTTCTCGCTCTTCGCCTTTGCTTCGGGCGTGATTAGCCTTTTGCAGAACTCTTCCCATACTTCTTCCGAGATCATGGTATACTTGGTGAAGGGTAGGCGTCCTTTCTTCTGAAAGTCTGCGTTGAGCCTATACTTCGATTCAGGAAGCTTCTTCTGCGAGGGACGTATACATCGCTGCTCCACCTTTTTCATATCGGTGCCCGGGCGGATACCGGAACCATTTCGAAACCTCGCCAAACACCCATAACTTGTCGGTGTCGGGGGCGGCTTTCCAGTCTTCGATTAGAATGGAAACCTTTTCCTTCACAAAACATGACACTTGAGTCTTTGTGCCAGCGGCGACTTCGGGAGCGGCGAAGTGGCTCGCCCGCGGCCCCAACTCTTGAATGACAAGGACCTCATCGATCTTCTTGTGCCTCCCATGGTCTCCCCTTCTCCGCTTTTGGCTTGTCTCCCTTTGCTTTGATTGAAGAGGTGGCCGTGGGACGAGAAGGGGGGGGGGTTGTTGCTCGAAGCCGCTTGTGGAGGGAGCGGTGGCAGCTCGTTCAAACTGTACTTCCTTAACCCGACGCTTCTTGCTTCGTGCTTCGTCCCTCGGGTTGAAATTAGGATCTTCTTCCTCCCTCCAGACGTTTCCTTCTACCCTTACACGGGCTATCTGACGCTCCGCTTGGGAACGGGAAGTACTAGAGCCGCGCCACTTTTGTTGCTAGAGCTAGGCGACTCCCATTCAAGCTGCGGTTGAGGTGACCTTGTTCAGCTGACCTTGTTCATTCGACATTTCAAGCTACAAATATATAGTGCTTTAGTACTAGTATATAGGCCGAGTAGACAAACTAATTCAAAATTGCTTTGAAAGAAAGAAATAAAAAAGATTGGCTCGAGATATAGCCCCCTTATGATCACATCGCTTCTAAAGCGGTTTGCTTTGTACAAGCAGCCCTAGTTTAGAAGCTTCCAAGTATAGGGGGACATTCAATCATCATAGCCGCTGCCTCAGCCCCAATAAGTTCATGTCATTGCATATATGCCACTGCCTCAGCACTAATTGGTTCACATCATTGCATATATGTTCAAAATTCAACAACCAACAGTAATGCAACATGAGCATGTCATCCTCTAACTATGCAATAAACAATTAAATCAAGTCACCAGTAGACAATAGAGTAGAGTAGAGAGATAGAGTTCACAGCCAACAGGTTCAATTAATTAGGCCAAGTTAATTGATTCACAGCCAACAGTTTGAACAGCCCCATGCATATAGACCAACAGCAGTAGACCAAGTGAGCGTCATATTAGGCCCATTCACAGGAAAATTAAGTCAAAAATAGGGAGTCCAAAATAGGCAGCAGAGGTAACATGTCCAATTAGGCCAAGATCCAAAATTGAAGCTAATTAGGCCAACATATGAGAATAGGTAGGCAACAGCCAACAGTAGGCTACACATATAGGAATTCAAAATTCAAAAATAGAGCACTATCCAAGATTGACAAGTAAATAGAATGAGTATATCTCCAACAGCCAACAACCAACAGCCAACAAGAAAATAGAATGAGTAAATAGAATGAGTATATCTCGAACAGCCAACAAAAAAAAATATTAGGACCACCGGATCAACTAAATCACAGTGACTAAACAAAGTATATATCATGCTCGGTTTAACTTTGTTAAATGTATCACAGCAAAGTGACAAATATTAGGACCACGGGATCAATTAAGCATCATGGGCAGCAAAGTAGGATCAATTAACTGCGTATGGGGATCAATAAATTCAGCATCATGGGCAGTGACATATATTGGTGAACAATTATCAATTCCAATTAAGTAGGGGATCATCCAAGCATCACACAGCAGCAAAGCATCATCGGACATGGAGAAGTAGTAAGGTAGGGAGAAAGAATTTGAAAATCTCACAGTCCAAATGCATGGATGGGGATGGGGGCGGGAATCACGGCCGGAAGCACCGAGGGCACCACGGATCGACCACGGCGCCACCACCACACGGCAAAGACCACACGGAGGGCGGCGCAAGACCGAAGACGCGGGGGACGGGGCGGGGGCGGGCACCGGGCACCACGGGACAGCACCGGCGGCAGCACCACCGGACAGCACCGGGCAAGAACACGAGCACCACGGCGCGGTGGCGGAGTTAGGGTTCCAGCGAGCGGGCGGGGCGAGCGCGACGGGGCGAGACGGAGACGGGGCGGGGACGGCGGGCGGGGGGGGCACCGCGGCACCACGGCACCACGCGGACGGGGACGGGCACCACGGCGGATGGAGACGGGGGCGCAAAGGACGTGGCGGCAGCGGCGTTAGGGTTTCCGGACGGCGGAGTAGAGGAGGATGAAGGGGCGAGGACGGAGAGGCGCGGACGGCGGGGGACGGGGCGGGCGCGGGGGCGCGGTGGGGACGGGGCGGGGAGGGGGGGGCGAGGACGGTGGCGGTGGCGATGGCGGCGGCGGCGGTGGGGAAAAATCCGGCGGCCCGCCGGGTCGTTTGGAAACGGCTCGAGGACTTAGCGTTTCTCGGATCCGGGCCGTTGCTTTTATAGTTGAAATGTTTTGCGTGGCGGGCGCGATGGGGGATGCCCGCCACGGTAAACATTAACCGTGGCGGGGCGGTAAGGATGCCCGCCCGCGGTTAATGTTTTCCGTGGCGGGCATCTAAGGATGCCCGCGCGTATAATAATTTTAGACAAAATTGAGAAATATTTACGCAAAATTGTTATAAATTGTTATAAATTGTTAAAAATTGTTATAAATTGAGAGATCAATTCAGATAATATATCAAAAATATTCTGATTAAATTTGAAATTTTTTACACTTTCGGTATATATAGGGATGCTTTACAGTTCCCAACACATATCCATTTATATAGGGATGCTACGAGGAAGAGGATGCTTTTCGTGTATGCATAACGAGAAGTATGTCATTATTAGAAACTTTACATTTTCCAACACATATCCATTTATATACACCCGGTGTACATCTTGATGAGTACTTTAAACTTTGTATTCAAACTTTTTTTGAAACTAGGTCGTTTAGTGGTCCGTTTGACCAAGGTTTGACCGGGTCGAACTTGTGACTTTTTGAAGCCCTAGGCGTCGTCGATTCGAGAAAAGTCATGAATACGGAAATTTCATAACTCATCAAGGCGGCATTTTTTACACATGCGAACTTTTCACGCCTCGAAATTTGAACTTTTCACGCCGAAATTTGAAATTTGAATTTTTTACACATTCGGACGACATTTCAAGCCCTAGACGGCCAAGTTTCAAATAGTCATGAATACGGAAAGTTTATAACTCATCAAGATCTATATTTCATATATAGGTCATTTTTGCATACGAGAAAGTGTTACAAACGTGTAGTTCAAAAATCACTAGTCTCCCCTGTAGTTTCCTGAAACTCGTGTGAGATATTTATTTTTGGACTCGTTTTTTACATCGAATAACTGCAACTACATATCATTTTGGTGCGGTGCATTGGTGGTCTTCTTCTCGCCATCGGGCGGGTCCATGGCATCATTTTAGTCTTGTCGGGATTGATTACGTCCTCCGGTGCCTTCATCTTTTTGGAAAATCGTAAAGAGGTGGAACTCATCATAGTTGTTGTATGTTTCGGGACTCGGACCCCATCGGCTCCCACGATCATTTGCTTTCCCCCCACGACAATATGTCTATTTGTGTTCTCCGCGTTCATGTAGTAGGCTACTTGTGCGGCATCGATGCAAGCACCCAGCGATCATCTTTGTACCGGACACTTTGAAGGTTCACGATTGGTTAGCCCAAAATCGTCCACTAGAACCGCCAGCAGCTTGACCCATCGGCAAAGCGAAAAATGGTTACCATTTTAGGTTACCGCCATAGTCAAGTTCCCATATTTCTTCGACTTGTGCGAAGCATGTCATCTTCTCCCCTCACATTTGTTCGGCCCTCATATCGAACACCGCCGTTACGTGATGCACACCTCTTGTCCTTCTCTTTTGTGTGGAACCTGTACCCGTTCACATCGTACCCTTGCCACGTGGTGACCTGCATGGGCGGCCACGACACAAGCTTCTTCACGGTCTACGCATCATCTCCGGGGAATGTTACGCTTTTGGAGCCACTTTGGAGGAAAGTGTTCTTGTGTTCCTTCTCGCCCAATCCTTCGGACAGGTTCTTGCGCTTCCTACTTGCACGGCGGAGCTCTTTGAGGTGCTTTTTCACGTATCGTCCATGATCACCAATTGATGAAGGATGTTGTAGTGAGCGTCTAGCACTTTGTCCCTATGTATGTCGGGTGTGTGCTTTTTCGCACGCGCACCCCATCCCCAAGGTTCTTCCTTCATGTTGATGCTTTGGAAGCCCAATAGCCCTCCCATCTTTTATGTACTTCACACACCGGTTCACGGCCTCGGCTTGTGTATGCCTCGATCATAGAGCCCCCTGGGTAAGCGCGGTTATGATTGAATCGATTGAGGGTAGACATTAGTCGCTTAGTGGTCCACATCGCTTTGTAGGTACACGGTCCCCGGCTGTTCTATCGATCAACCATGTGCATCATCGGGTGTGGCATAATGTCGAAGAACGGCGGTGGGAAACACATCTCTATACGGCACATTGTTTCCGCTGATGAACTCTTTTCAAATACAGCAGATCTGCTTTGGCAATTACCTTCTGGTTGATTTGGTTAAAGAAGTATGACATCCTTGTGACCACCATCTTCACGTATTTTGGACGAATAGCTTTGATCACAATTGGAAGGAACACCGTCAGCATGATGTGAGCATCGTGCGCGTTGAAGTTCGTCATTGTGAGGTCTTTCATGGATACCAGACTCTTGATGTTGGAAGAGAAACCCGTCGGTACCTTGATACCCCGCATCAACCGACACATAGCCAACTTCTCATCTCTCGTTAGGTTGTCGGCCGCTTTTTGGGAGTTGGACTTTACCGTTCGGAAGCCGTGTAGCGTGAATTTCCGGTCGGATGCCCATGTCAACAAGATCGACGTGACTTCACACCATCCTTCGTCTTGGTCTTGATATCCATCGGGGAGACCGATCGTGCTTTTCGAAGACATTTTTCTCAAGGTGCATCGATCGATCGCGTGGGGTGTATGCAGTATCTTCAAGACTTTAGATACTTGAAGAAGATTGACTTCTTCTTGAAAGGAACTACCGGAGGCGCTTCGTCCTCCAGTTTATCCCTCTTTCGCTTCTTTGTCTTGGAGGTGCCGTCTTCCGGTGATCATCGTCTTTCTTCTTCTTCTTCTTTCCAAACTCGCACTCCAAGTCCTTCACCATGTCAAACACCTTCGGACCATAACTAGTCGGTGTAAATTTGAAGTTTCGACTTCGCCCTTGTTGTCAAAGTACACATTCATTTTGCATCTCTCGTACCTATGCTTGCTGCGGAGGAAGCGCGTCGTGTTCCATGTACGGTTTTGGTGGATCCCTTCGGGTAAGTGGAGCAGGTTTCTTCGATGCAAGCTACGGGGCGGTCTTCCCTTTAAGCGCCCGATAATGAAAACAGGCCGGGGTAATCGGCGATGGTGACAAAGATGATGGCACGAAGAGTGAACTTACGCTGCGGTACGCATCAACCATCTTGACCCCATCATCAAGCAAGCATCTCATCTCCTCCATGAACGGCTCCGGGGAACACATCTATATCGTTGCCGCTGTTTCGGCCCGTAAATGAGCATGGTGAGCAAAACATACCTGGCGCTTTTTGACAAAGATGTGGAGGTAGATTGTACATGGTGAGGACGACCGGCCACGTCTTTGTGTGTGCTGCTTTCAGGTCACCGAATGGGTTCATTCCGTCGGTACTCAATGCGAACCGAACATTCTGGGCTCCTCCGCAAAGTCGGGGTAGGCGGCGTCGAAGTCTTACCCTTCGCTTAGCATCCGAAGGGTGCCGTAGCTTCCCATCATCCTTTACGATCGCTAGATGCATGCGGTCATGTGCTTAGCATCCTCGGGGTTCCCATAGAGAGCCCGCAGCGTCGATGACCGGAAGGTACCACATTGACGGCGCTGGGCGTTTCCTCCGCATGTAACCTCCCTCTTCCTCGTCTGCGTTGACATGATCTTCTTTGCGCCGCGCCGGTTTTCTTTCGCCCCCTTCTTCTTTTTTCGCCCGTCCCCGCTTCCTCATCGAGGTCATCGCCCACGCGACATCCGGCATTCGCTTGTATCGACTAGCGCCACAAAGGCGGACAAGCGGTCAAATTCGTCTTGATCGCCCCTCGATAACCAACATTGAAAATGTGGGTACTTTATTTTAATTATCTTTCTTAATGGCATAAGTGCGTAATTTAGATGCAAAATTAGGGGGTTACTTTATATATCTTTAATAATGGCAATGGTGGGTAATTTTTTATATAAATTACAATCGATCCGATGGCTATTATCATTGATGGTGATTAGAGTCAACCGAATCAAAGGCCAAAATTTTCTGATTATTGTGAGAATTTCTAAGATTTTTCTTTTTTTCTAGCGCATCCGGTGAAAATTAACGTGGTGTCTCCATTGAAGCCTCAATTAGTAATAGTAAGATTTGTTTTGCCACGACGACTACTAATTTTACGTCAAGCTATCAACATATTGTAACAGCTATTGCATTCTCTTCAGTGGAATCCGTTATACATGCTGTGTGTTGCATCAACTCTGTTTCTGGCCACCGGTCCATACTCTGTTTTCTAGTTTCATGGTATACGTAAACTATATGCTGGTTCTTCACTAGGGAATTATTAAGCCATTAGTCATCAGATAATAATTTCTCTAAAATTATTAATATCAGCAAAAGATTAAATAAATAATTGATGAACTTACAACCTCTCGGAGATTAGTGTTTTTAGTCCAAGTGTTTTGCTTCAATGGTGGCACAACACAGTGTGAATACATCGGGTCATCAGACTTGTCAGCCAGTCGGTGTTGGCTTATGTTCACCCAAGCTGCACAACTCCAATGGTCTATGCAATATGCAAATACATGCACGCGGACATCTCAGTTGTTCTGTGAATCACTATTTTGCTTCGCGTAGGCGAGTAGTATTTTAGTAATTCTGACACAACCGAACCTATTTTAGCAGATACTGATTTAGTGATTTTCCATTGCATCTATTATACATCGGATACTCTGTTTTCTGGCTTTTCAAACACTGAACCGTTCCTTGTGCCTGGACCCACTCTGTTTCCGGCCACTAGTGTCTAGTGGATACTCTGTTTTCAAGTCTCCTATCTTGATATATGTACTGTGCTGCCAACATGTTTGGTTCCTTGTTTGTTTTATTTGTACCTACATCACTTGTTTAATCTATCACCTGTGGATGATTATTCGCTTAAGATGAGAACTTCGGTCATCGGATAATTCGTGGATGTAGGCATAACATGCACAGAAGGTTAAGTAGAATTATTGACCAACTTGCTTCCCTCTCCCTCTCGTAGATTATATTTTCAGACCCAAGTTTCTGCATGCGAAAGAGACTACATCAGCCCATCACCACAAGTGTTCACTCGACTGTGCCGGTTCCTCTTATGTTCACCCAAGGCCGAGCTATTTATTTTCTATTCGAATATGCTGTGTCAAATTAAGTTTCAGCGTACTCTGCTGCTGCTGTGAACCTGCCACATTCTGTTTCATTCTGAACTCCTGGTTTGTATTACTTTTATTTATCTAGTTCGGGCTGTGTGGAGTGGTCTGAAAAACATGGGTGCTTCTATAGGGGCGTTGGCTTAGGCATCCATATAGCAAATACATGCATGTCAAAATCAACGTAGATATATGAATAGGATATTTGCTCTGCCAGGCGACTCCGAATTTTATGTGGAACTATCCAACATGTTTTAACAGATATTGCATTTTCTTCAGTCGAATTCGTAATAAACCGTGTGTGCTGCATCAGCTCTGTTTCTGGCCACCGGCGGTACTCTGTTTTCTAGTTTCTTGGTATATGTATACTATATGCTGGTTCTCCACTAGGAAATTATTAAGCCTTTCGTCATCAGATAATCATTTCTCTGAAATTATTAATATCAACAAAAGATTAATTGAATTATTGATGAAAATACTACCCCTCGCAGATTAGTGTTTTTGGTCCAAGTGTTTGCTTGAATGGTGGCACAACACAGTGTGAATACATCAGATCATCCAGACTTGTCAGCCAGCCGGTGTTGGCTTATGTTCATCCAAACCTGCACTTTTTGAATGTCACCCATTCAAACAAATAATGGTTTTATGAATTACTATTTTGCTTCGCGTTGGAGAGTAGTATTTTAGCAATTCTGACACAACCAAACCTATTTTAGCAGATGTTGATTTTCCATTGCATCCTTTATACATTGGATACTCTATTTTCTGGCCACAAGTCGATACTCTGTCTTCAAGTCTCCTATCTTGATATATGTACTCTGCTGCCTCCATGGCCGGTTCCTTATTCGTTGGATTTGTTCATAGGTCACTAGTTTAATCACCTGTCAGTCTGTGACACATCCTAATATGATTATTTTTCACCCAAAATAAGCACTTTGGCCATCGGATAATTTATGGTTGCAAGCATAATATGCACAAGAAATTAAGCAGAATTATTGATCAACTTGCTCTACTCGCAGATTATATTTTCTGACCCAAGTTTCTGCTTGCGAGAGGGACTACATCAGCCAATCACCACAAGTGTTCACTCGACTCTGCCGGTTCCTCTTATGTTCACCAGAGGCCGAGTTATTTATTTCTGTTCGAATATCTTTGTGTCCAAGTTTCAGTCTAGTCTGCTTCTTCAGAGAACCTGCAACATTCTTCTTCATCCTGAACTCCTGGTTTGCATTATTTTTATTTATTTAGTTTGTGAACCATTCTGTGGTTCGTACATTGTAATAAGCTTTGGAACGTATTTATGTTGTGCAAAAATTTGAGGAGACTTTTGTGTTGCTTACATTGTCTCATGGTACATTCTAATAAGCTTTGGTTGAAGGGTCGTCCTGGTGGAGACAAGGGAATGGAACGATTTGCAGAAGAGGCCGTATGTTTCGACCTGGTGATTAATTAATGTGCTGGAATCTCGATTGCAGAGAGGCCGCGGCGACGAGATGAGACACAGAGGTGCAATATAGCCGTTGTATGTCTTCTTCTCGTGGGCCTACAGTCCATTAACAAATGTGGTGGCCGGACCGTGGGCCACGTCGGCTCTCGCGAACAGAAACACAGGCCCATTGGCGGCCTTGCTGATCATGTAGGGATCTTCTTCTATACGATGAACAATACAAATTGAAGTGCACTGGAGAAAGAATCAATGCAAGCTTGAAAATCCGAGTAGTATTTTTTTCTGGCCTCACAGTGGTTGTTCTGAAGTAAAAAATTAAATGGTTTGGCCCTAGTTACAGAACTGGAAACAACGAGCATATCCCATAGTTTAATCTAGACGGATATAAGTACTATGTTTTCCACTCTGCTTCTTGCTATTCAGTCAATACTCTGTTTTCGACTATGCTTCTGGCCACTGTACCAGGCCATACTCTGTTTTCCACTCTCCTATCTTGATATAATAAGTACTCATGCTGCCTCCATGGTTGGTTCTGTCGTTTGATTTGTACATAAGTCACTTGTTTATAACTTGTCAACCTTAGAGTTTGTGACACATCCTTCTTTGATTCTTCACTTAAATAAGCACTTTGGTCATCCGACAATATGTATATAGAGGAGATTAAGTAGAATTATTGACGAACTTGCTTAGGCCCTCTTGCGGATTCGTGTTTACATTCCAAGTTTCTGCTTGCACCGTGGTGCATCACTGTAGCTCGCATCATGGTGCGGTTTGGCAGAATAAGGTAATTACCGGCCTCGCCTGCAATCCTACGTGCGAGACTACATCAGGGCATTACCACAAGTTCATGTCTCGGCTATTAAGTTCACCCGATATATCGAATATGCTGCATCAAACTTTCAGTGTACTCTGGTGCTATAAGAAACCTGCAACATTTTTTTTGTTGGTTAATTCCTGGCTTGTATTACTGAGTTTCTGTACATTTGAGTGGTTTGTACATTCTAATAAGCTTGGAACGTGTTATGTTGTGAGAAAGTTTCTGGAGGCTTTGTGGGTTGCTTGCATTGTCGTCGCCTGGTTTACAGAAGACGCATTTGTACGCAGGGATTCCTGCCATGGAACAAGAGAATGCAGCCATAGTGCCGCCATGCCAGCAGACAGGTGTCGTTTATATGCTATCATAGAGATGTCGAAAACAAATCATTTTTTATTTAAGAATTGTCTTCGCTCTGATATGGCTTAGGCCTCCAGACACGTCGGTTGCTGAATGAAATTTCAACCTTTTTCTTTTCTTTTGTTCAACACGCAGGACTGCTGTGTGACACTATATATTACAGAAGAAGATAAAAAAGAGGAGGAAAACACCACTAAATAGATACACTGATTTTAAAAGCTATACATCGGTGCTGAAAGAAAACTGACCTTCACCATAACCTCTAGTGAAACTGAACATTGGCTAGGGCCGTCAAAAAGAATTGGTATAGAAAGACCAGAGTTGGTAAAAAATATCATGAGAAATTTTACAACTGTTGGAAAAAAAATCATGAGCTATCCATTCGACAAGATCTGAGGTGCAAAAATATGAGGTGCAAAAACATGAGCTATCCATTCAACGGGAAATTTAATGAAACATTTCACAAGATTACACCACTCGTATATGCATATATACGTGTATGAGTTATGCAATTAATTAAAATCAACTGATGGTGATGAGCTTAAAGTTCATGGAACCAAATGACTCACCCTATAACAAGTCAACCTAAATTAGCATTTTAAAGGTTGATAGACTTAGATGGCACAGTCCGAGAAGTTCAAAGTCTCAAAAATACAATTTGAGAGTTCATAGACCTAAATGATACAACCAGATAAGTCCATGGGTCTACGGTACATTTCAATCGTACCAAAATTAGGTGGGGCAAGTACCAAACTATATAGTGCCAAGTCTATTATATTTTATTTTTATTTTTATAGTTAGGGGTAAATTGAACCTGTCCAGCTCTTTCTCCTGTCATGAACCAAAAAGAGATCGCCGGAATAGGGCCCAACAAAGGGGGGAACCGCCGCCGCCTAGGGCCCAAGGCCCTAGCGCTAGCGCACCTCTGGCCAGCCGCCGCCGCCGCCCGCGCCGTAACAGCGCCACGTCGGTTGTTTTTCGCAATAAAGTAAGGACTATTTAAGGAATAAAGATAGGAATAAAATAGGGAATAAATAGGTTGCTTGTGGGAGAGGTATTCCAATCTATAAGGAAACCTCCTAGAGATTGCTTAGCGTGCAAGTCTTCCCCTGGACTATAAATACAAAGGGAGCTGTAATTGTTTGGATTTTAATCAAAAAAATTAAAGGGGTAACACCCAAAAAACTCTCCAACTCTCCAGCTCTCAATCTCTCTCCCTCACCTCGCGCGCACGTCGCCGCCAACACCAGCGCCGCCGCCCCTGCCGGACGCGCAGCGCGCCCTCGGGGCGCTACTGCGCCGCCGCCGGCAGCGCGGCAGCCCCTGCTGCCGCCGCCACCTACTCCTCCACCTCTCTCTCTCGTCATCGCCCGGACCAACTACACGTCATCTTCATCGTCTTCTACCTCGTCGTTCTTCATCAGCCTATGTCATCTCGTCATCACGCCGCCGATCGTCTTCCTCAGCCTGCCGCTGTCGCCCCCTTCGCCATCCTCACCGCCCGACGATCAGCAATCAGGCGTCAATTCGGACCAATCTGGCGAATCTGACATCTCCCCTTTCATGCAGCTCGAGTCCCGGACGGTGAAACACAGCCTCGCCGACGCCCACCAGTGCCACTACCATGGCGGTGGCGTCGCCGCGTGAAAACCGCTAGCATCGGGTGCGTGTACCGGCGTCGGTGCCCTGACCCTCGGTGCAGCTTCCTCCTGCACCAAGATCTCCTCGGTGGAGAAGGGGAAACATGGACGCCGAGATGTCCTGAATGATGGTGTCGATCGATGAATGCTAGCGACGGGCTAATGTGCATCACCTTTTTTTTTTTTTTTTATTTTGCGAGAGCGCGAGGACAGGAAAGAGGCTCGGTTGGCTCGGCTGGGCACGTTTCAAAAGGCCATGCTCTAGCAGGCGTAGGATTGTGTGTTGGTTAGTGTCGCTTACGTCGAGCACGGATGCGTCGCCCACGTACACCGACAATATCTCGCTCAGGTACCCCGCCTATTGGTCTGTTGCCATAACGAGACGACTGACGCCACAGAACAGAGTAGTCGGTAGACACCGGTAAAAATATTTTTGTGAAAATTGCAATGATCGATGAGATCTACAAATTCCTGAGTTTTATCATTTAATCGATGAGAGGCAGTTGGCATTGAGTGGGGACATAAGAATGAAGAACTAGCAAACATTGGAGAACTTCAGACTTTGCATGCAAAGGAAAAAGGTCGAAACATAATGGGTGAAGTCATCAATTAACACAAGGTATTATTGGTTATTGCTTTCATAAATTATATATACTACTAGTAATAACACGATTCAGTAATTCATTTGTTTGGGGTGGTACCCAACTCACGAGATTGGTGCCGTAATGGTTCATTTGGCTTGGTGCTTAGTGTTAGATTGTAATAAGATTTGTGTCAAGGGTTGTTTGTGAAGGACCGAAACGGCGACCAGAGGGGGTGAATGTGAGCCTCGATTTTCCTTTTCAATTTTGGATCATCGGCTCAACTCCAACCTCAAAAACAAACTCAGGAGAGATGCGAGTAACACGCGCGTGCTAACAGGTAGCGAGATGTCACACGCGAAGTGTTAGGCTCAAGAAAACCAACGCAACAAACGGTTTTCAAAACGGAGCTCGAACGAGGAAACCACGAAAGAAATAGCTACTTAGACATTTCATTGAACACCTTGCAGGCGCAGAGAATAAAACACTAGACTGAGATCAAATAAAGCTAGGATTTTGCACAACCGGACTCGATCTAGCTACCAGAGAAACAATCGCGTGACTCGATGGCCAACTCCACATCATAGAGAAAAATCAACCTTTTATTGAGGAAACCCGGAGCTTGGAGAAGTTGAGGTCGACGCAGCTGTCTACTGCTGCCGAGCTGCTGCACTTGGCGCCTGCCCTTGGTTGCTGCAAGTGGAAGTCACCCGGGGCGCTGAGCACTGCTGCGATGCTGCTTGTTCCCCTGCACCAGATCTCGAAAACAGCAAGCAAATCGAGAGAAACACAAGAAGAAAAGACAAAACCAATTCACGGACAAGTAAAACACTTGGTGTTGGAATCAACGTGTGTCAGATGCATCCTTGAATAAATAAATTAAGCACTATAGCATGAAAGCGACATCTCATGAATTTAGCAAGACTAAAACAAACGCAAACAAGGAGCTGCTCTCGGGGTGTGTTTAACACCCAAAATTTGGTGCAAAATTTTGGATGTGTATGTCACATCGTCACTAAAGCAGCGTTTCGTTTGTTAATGGTAAATATTATCCTACCATGGCGTAACTAGGCTCAAAAGAATCGTCTCGCAATATACATCTAAACTGTGTAATTATTTTAATTTTTTACATATTTTCGTACTCCATACATGTTGCCGGCCGACGGATGTGATGGGAAATCTTCTTTTGCATAGTGAAATTTGGGAGGAATTTTGGGATCTAAACACACCCTCGGATTGAATTGCTGCTGCTGAAACGCTCGTCTCTCAAAGGCCAGTGCTCGATGGCAGGGTGGAGCAGGGGCGCTGGTGGATCTGCTCGCCCTTGCCGAGCGTGGCCTGCTCGATGGATGCGCTCTGCTGCTCGGCCCCAGTTGCTCTGCTTGGAGCTGCTGAATCAAAATCCACCGGCCTGCACAGAACCGAAACACAGAAACATACGAGATCCAAAAAGTTCCAGAAAAATCAAAGGAAAAAAAAAGGAAGTTAATCCAAAACGCCCGGAGGCGACGGGGAGATTTGGGACTCCCCTTTCCCAACGAAAAACACCACAAAGTGTCACCAATTTGGTGTTCTTGGACCTCTAAGCAAGAACCTTAAAATTGGGGAAAAAATAAACGAAAATGGAAGAGGCAAAAGAGGGGAGGAGGCTGTCATCCTCCACATATAGTCTGAAATCCGTCTTTCCAAAAACTACCCCTAGATACATATGAGCCGAACCGGTGACCCTAAGGCTAATTTAGTCCGACTTCGGGATAATTTAATCCGGCGACCACAGCGCCTCCTCATCTGCAGCCTTGCTCCGCGCAATCTCGGATGCCGCCACGTGCCGCCTTCCGTCCACGAACGCCCGGGTTTTGAGGCCCAAACCCGTGAAACCCGCCGATGGTTTTGAGGCGTAAACCACCAAACCCGCACCCGTGGTTTTGAGGCCCAAACCACGAAACCCGCGCCCGATGGTTTTGAGGACAAACCACCAAACCTCCTCGACCGCGTGTCATCGCCGTCTTGACCGCCTCGAAGTCGCCAAGTCATCCGAGCTCCCCGCTGCACTGCTTGCGCTCGCCCGTCTTGACCCGATCGACACGGTCACGCCCCGTCCTCTTGCATTCGTCGATGTCCCGGATGTCAGCCACCATGGCTAGCCACCCGGCGATCCGGTCCCTCGGTCCAAGCCTCACGTCCGTCCCTTCACCTCAGCGGTCCGTCGGCCCGGCACGTCCTCCTTGGCCCCTTCACCTCGCCGTCGGCTACCATCTCTGAGCTCCACACCTGTACAAACACGAACCAAGAATCGTCTTCGACACACTCCACGTGTGCCGGTGAACATAGCGAAACATAAAGAATAAAAAAATAGAATAAAATGTTGACTGTTGACAATCACTCAATCACAAAACTAAACACATGTGACCTAAATCAACCATGTGTTCGCAGTTTGTCCATCGGAGGCATAAATAAATCACAGGTTGAGCACCCCTCAATCGATATCATCATGCATATAGCTACCCGTGATTATGTATGTCTGCAGTATTCTAGAAAGAAAGTTGGAAGTCCAACTGCTACAATGATGTTTGCAACTGTAAAAAGAATTAACGTTAGGTACAAGTCACCCCTCAATCGACTTATCGTGGTGTTTGTCTTTGAGGGAAAGCAGCACAAGTGTTTTAAAACGAGCAACTGGACGTAAAAGTGAGAACCCTTTTTTTGGCTTTTTGTGTTTAGTGCATGCTTGCCAGGCGGCCGTCCTCGACGAAAGCTAGCCCCTAATTAAGCTAACCGCGTTAGGTGGAGGCTTGTACTTCGTGGTGAAAACAACACAAGATTTTTCAAAAGCCATCGGCGGCCGGCTGCCATGGCCATTTCCTAATGGCTGCATCAACCTGAACTCAGACTAGTGCTATGCGTTCACTGCACTCATATCTGAACCAAGCAAAGGAAGACCCATGAGTGTGGTGACGGGGGCGCTGGGAAGCCTGGCCCCAAAGCTTCTTCAGCTCCTCCACGATGAATACAAGCTCGAAGGGCGTGAAGAAGCAGGTGGAGTGGCTCTCCAGGGGAGCTCAACAGTATCTACGCCTTCTTCGCAAGGTCTCGGATGTGCCATGGGACGGCTCGATGAGCAGGTCAAGGTGTGGACACGAGAGGTCAGAGAGGCATCCTACGACATGGAGGATGTCCTCGACACCTTCCTTGTGCGTGTCGAAGGCGACCAGCCTGCCGACCCGAACAGGCTCAAACGCACCATGAAGAAGGTGGGCAAGGTCTTCAGCAAGGCCAAGACTCGGCGTGATATTCTTTGGTGCTATCGAAGACATCAAGAAGTATCTCGAGGAGGTAGCTGAAGGCGCCAGAATTACAAGCTTGATGAGAGCATTTCTAAGCATGGGGTGTCGACATCTACCGTCGATCCTCGACTTCTTGCAATGTACAAAAAGTGTCGCAACTTGTTGGCATCGACAAGTCAAGGGAGGAGCTCATATCAGTGCTAAGTCGTCCATCACATCCGTATAATGATGTGTTAGATAAGAACAACATTAAGAAGGTATCCATTGTTGGAGTTGGGGGCTGGGCAAAACTACTCTTGCCAAAGCGATTGTATGACAAGCTTAGTCAGTATGAATGCGAGCTTTTTGTGTCGGTTGGTCGTGATCGTGACTTGGCTACAGTTTTCAAGGACATCCTCTTTCATCTTGACAAAGAAAGGTATCAGAATATTCATAACACTGGAAGAGGTGTTGATCTCCTCATCCATGAACTCCGAGAATTCTTGAAAAATAAGAGGTAACACATCAGCCAACCAACTAGAAATTGTAATTTGGTATTCGATACTAGTTTGCACTTTCTAGGTCATCTATGGAAAAAAAAAATATTACTTTTGAGTCATCTGTGGAAGACTTCTTGAAATTCATTTTCTGATATGTTAATTTTCCTCTACATCATACATATTATCTCCATGTCATATATGCGCCACTCCATAGTTCGTCTGTTAGAACAGAAAGAATGGAGCACCCCTGATCTTGCTTGCAAATTTTTTCATAGTCATTAATTATATTACAATTGAATACTAAGACATCGTAGATGATGGTTATCCGAGATATGCCGAGTGAATCTAGAAATTCACCTGGGCCAACTACAACAAAAAATTATCTTAGGAACCAACTTTTTTTTTATTTATAAAGAGGATACATAAAAATATTTATGTCTATAGAAAATAATGAGTCAATTTCAGGGACGGTCAACCCATTTTAGGCAAGAACGCACAATAAAGACCACCTTAATAATTTTAAATCGATCCTATTGGCAAAATGGAAAACTTGTTTCTGTTAATAAGGCCAAGACCCACTAAGCGGTTGCCAGTAGAAAAATATTCTAAACCATAAACACATATTTTATTTTTTTACTAGTTTGATTATGTGCTTCTTTTTATAATTTGAACGTTTTAATGTTAGCAATGCAAAATTCTTGCTTCTTTAGAAGCTCCCAAAATCAAATATTAACCAATGTTTCTTACACGTTCATTTGGATAGGTATTTTATTGTTGTTGATGATGTGTGGGATGTAAAGACATGTAAGAAAATCAAATTGGCACTTATTGAGAACTGTTGTGGAAGTAGAGTAATCACAACTACTCGTAAGTTTGATGTTGCTGAAGAAGCTGGTGAGGTTTACAAGCTAAAACCACTTTCTTATGAAAACTCCAAGAAGTTACTCTATACAAGGATATTTGGTGCACATGGACAATATCATGATAACAAGCCGGAAGATATATCTGATGAAATTCTGAAGAGATGTGCGGGTGTACCATTAGCAATAATCACAGTGGCTAGCTTGTTGGCGGGTAAACCTAAGGAAGAATGGTCCGAGGTGTACAACTCTATCGGTTTCGAGGCATGAAGGTAATTCGGATTTAGAAGATTCTATGACAATACTTTCATTCAGCTACTATGATATGCCTTCACATCTACAGACATGCTTATTGTATGTAAGTACCCACCAGTAAGATAGCCACATAGACAAGGATAGGTTGATATGGAAGTGGATAGCTGAAGGATTTATCCATGTGAAACAAGGAGAAAGATTATTTGAGGTCGGAGAAAGATACTTCAATGATCTCATTAACGAAGCATGATTCAGGCCATTGATAAATGGTCAAATGGTATTTATGTCCCAGGTTGTTGTGTTCATGACATTATTCTTGACCTGCTACGTAAGTTATCAGCTGAAAGAAAATTTTATTGCTATATTAGATGGTAATGCTAAAGCAATATCTGGACCAAGCGATGTTCGTCGGTTTGCCCGCCATAATAGAACTGTTGAGCATGGTACTTCAGAAGCTAAAGTCATTAAGATGCCAAAAGTAAGGTCATATACTGCTTTCGGGTGTGATATTAACAATAATTGGTTGTACTTTCACAGCTTTAGGCTTCTGCGCGTGCTTGATTTAATAAAATGTAGATTCATTGTTGGTTGCCATCTTGAGCATCTTGGTGATTTACTTCACTTGAGATATCTTGGGATACATGGTGAGCTCTCAAAACAAATAATGAATCTAAAGTTGCTCCAGGCACTTGTTCTGCATGGAACCTTTCTAGCAAGTATTATCCTACCAACACAGCTGCTATGCCTACATGCTACAAGTGATGTACCCGATGGTATTAGAAAGCTCACATCCTTGGAGCAGCTAAGAATATTTGGTGACCTCAAGATGTTGGTAAAGGACCTAGGCAGCCTACGACAACTGAGGGTGCTCATAATTATTAATACAAATAGCAGAGACAATAGCATGCAGAGAGATTTGGTGCTCTCTCTAAGCAAGCTGCAAAAAGATCCAGAAGATTGATATGAGTAGCATGGGTCCATTAAATGCCAACACAGCCATGTGGGAAGAAGCAGGCTTTGTGCTCCCACCATCTCTCCGTCATTTGAATTTGGAAGATTGCTTCTGCTTCTCTAAGATGCCATCATGCATCAATCCGTCGTGTCTGCCCAACCTGTCCTACTTGAGACTGCAGGTGGACACTATGGATGAGCAGGACATGAAACACCTTGCTAGGTTGCCCGCGCTCAGTCATCTCGGTCTCACAATAAAGTCCATAGTGACAGCAAGTATTATTAATGCCGGCAGTGATGGCTGCTTCCAGAAGCTGAGGTACTTCCGAATCAATGCAATGGTCCAGTTTCAGCAGCACAACAAAGAGGACTCTTGCATTACGTTGCATATATGGAACAGAGAAGGTGCTCTGCCCTCTACCTCCGGGAAAAGCAACTGGAGTAAAAATGTACCCTCTGCCATGATGCCAAATCTTGAAGTGCTTAATTTTCAAGTCCCTTTGCGGACCCTAAAGGACAACGACCATGACTGCAGCAATATTGGCATAGAATACCTGCCATCTATCCGTGAACTAAAAGTGAGTATCGACTGTGATGATGTGTCTTCTGAGGAGGTGGATGCTGCATTGGCTGCACTGAGAAACACATGCAAGGCCCATCCCAACCACCCGACGCTTGACACGTTTACATTTAATGAGGTACGACAGCTATTTTGTACTAGTTCGAATTATCTCGTTACTTATTTATTTCCTCCTTGTTACCATTATTTATCTCAATTAATTATTGGTTTATTAATTTGAATTTTGAAGCAAAAGAAAAGAATCACGTACACGGAAGTGAAGATGTCCCCGGAAGACGAAGACGAAAATGATGAGAAGCAGCAGGAGGTGGAGGTGGCCTCGCAGATGGCTGGTATTGGTTTGGACAAACAAATAGCCAATAGCGTGCTGCTAAAGTGATTATCAAATTTGAATCCGAGCAATGCCTTCACGCATAGGTACGTACTCTCCACACCCTTCTCTGTCTCAACTGATGGTGTTTCTGCTCATGCATGCCAGTCATTCTTTTCAGTTCTGACAAGTGCTGAGATTTTCAACATCTGTTAACCAATTTCCATCAAATTAATAACCCTATGATTCCACGCTATATAGAATGATATATGAAACCAATTGATGCACGTATATGCAGATCTCTTTGTTTGCTTTGCGGGGCAAGTATAGTAACTATCCTTTTGTACAGCAATTATGAAATTATCCAACGTATTTCAGCTCATCTTTTTTTTTTTTTCATCTGAATCAACTCTGTTTCTGCCCTGAAGCTGAAACTCTGTTCTCTACATCTCTACATTCCTATCAGGATTTGCAGTGCTGGTTTGATGATTGGTTTTTCTGTCTTTATCCTGTCATCTAGGACATACCATTTTGTGATTCTTACCTTGTATAAATAAACCGTCAACCGTGTGTGTTACTCCTAAGTCCCAGGTCTGCTAAAAAAACTCCTAAGTCCCAGTGGCTGCACCCACTCTGGTTCTGACCACCATACCAGTCGATACTCAGTTTTTCTAGTTTCCTATCTTGATATAACATGTACTGTGAAGGTTGGTTCCTTCGTTTGATTTATACACAAGTCTATGACACATCCTTCTATGATTATTTAGCACGAAGTAAGCATTTTAACCAGTCATCGGATAATATATAGCCATATAGCTGTAAGCATAATATCTGCAGAAGGTTAAGAAGAATTATTGACGAACTTTCTTCCTCTCGCAGATCACTTATCCAAGTTCCAGATTGAACAGTGGCGCAGCTCAATTGGTGCTGGTGTCAATGCATGCGAGACTACATCAGCACATTACCACAATTTTACTCGACTGTGAACCTGCCGGACTGCTATTTTTCTATTCGAATATGTTGTATCAAAGTTTGGGTGTACTCTGCTGCTGCTTAGACCTGCAACATTTTTCTTCATTCTGGACCCTTCTATGGTTGGTTCGTACATTCAAATAAGCTTGGAACAAATTTATGTTGTGCACAAGTTTGCGGAGGCTTTATGTGTTGCTTGCTTTGCCTCATGGTGCCTTTTTGTATTGCTGCTGCCTGGTTTTCACAAGACGTATCTACCGGGCTGGTCAAAAGTATTGGGAAAGACCAGAATTGCATATACAATATCGTCTATAAATTTCGTATTCCCCTCCATAGAGTAACAGACACAAGTCATCTGGGTGCAAAAGGCGTCACAATAATGCATGTGGACAAGTTTACACCTGCAGATGCCTAATTCGCTGGAATCTCGATTGCAGAGAGGCCGTGGGAACGAGAAGAGACACGGAGGTGCAATACAGGTGTTGTCTTCTTCTTGTGGCCGACATTCCATTAACAATTCTGGTGTGCCCTCATGATCAGAAGCACAGGCCCATTGGCGGCCTTGCTGATCATGTATGAATCTTGTATACAACGCGCAATACAAATTGAAGTGGACTGGAGAAGGAATCAATGCAAGTTGAAAAATCCGAGTAGAAGTTTTTCCCGGTCTCACAGTGGTTGTTCTAAAGTCAAAAATTAAAGGGTTTGCCCCGATTATAAAACTCGAAATATTGAGCATATCCCATAGTCTAACGGATATGAGTACTCTGTTTCCCACTCTGAAGTGTACTCCATTTTCGACTCTGCTTCTGGCCACCGTACTAGTCCATGCTTTGTTTTCTACAGTCCTATCTTCATCCATGGTTAGGTTTGTTCTGTCGTTGAATTTTTTTTTTACATAAGTCACTTGTTTATAATATGTCAATCTGAGAGTTTGTGACACATCATTCTTAGATTGGTCCTGTCAAGCTCTTTCTCCCCTTTCCTGCAGCTCCCAGACAGTCATACACAGGCTCGCCGATGGCCACCAGCGCCCCACACCATCGCGGTGATCTCGGACGCGAAGAGCCACTAGCATCGAGAACTCCTTGGCGGAGAAAGGAAACATGGACGCCGAGATGTCATGGATGATGGTGTCGATGAATGACAGCGTCGGGCTGACGAGCATCACCTAGCGCGAGTACAGGAAAGAGGCATGGCTGGCTCGGCGGCCGGGGCACGTTCCAGAGGCTGTGCTCCAGCAGGCGTACGATTGTGCCTTTGTTCGTGTCCCCAAAGTTACTGCCAATGACGATGTGCATGGACGCGTCGTCCACGTACCATCTCGCTCAGGTTCATTGCCCACTAGTGCTGGCACGGCGAGACCGCCGACACCACAAAAAACAGAGCGAGTAGTAGGTTGACGCTGGTAAAAATACTTTGTATGTGAAAATTGCAATGCTAGATGAGATCTATATATTCGTTGTTTTGAGTTTTATCATTTAAGCAATGAGAGGAAGATGGAATTGAAGGCGGACATAAGAATATGAAGAACTAGCAAACATTGCAGAACTTCAGACTTTACATGCAAAGGAAAGGTCGAAACATAGTGGGTGAAGTCATCTATTAACACAAGGTATTATTGGTCTTTTTTTCGAAAGCGTACATTGACACATACTGCATTACGAAAAGTGAGAAATTACACATGTACAAGTAATTCGCAGATTATTGCCGAATCATATAGGCACAAACAAACAACAAGAAACGAGGGGAGGGGTGGGGCGAACCCTCCAACTAACAACCCCAATAGCTGAGCCTATTACAACGAAAACTCAACACCTAGGTAGCTAGCAATGATCGGAGCCAAAGATGACAACAGCGACAAAGCATCCGCTAGAACTTAGATGGCAAAGTATCCGTCCAGACCAACCTCGGCAGAAAAGCATCTGGCTGGAAAGGCGGCGACCACCTCGGCGACAAAGCATCCGTTGAAAGCGACCGCGACATCGGCGGCACGCGCACACGGGGAAACGCAGGCAAGCTCCTCCATGTCACAGGTCATTGCCCTCCGGACCAAGGGTGATGACTGACCTGAAGATACATGGCGGAAAAGCATCCGCCCAGCAACCCTCGGGGGCAAGGCATCCGCTGGAAATGACTACGACTAAGGCTACAACAACCACTAGCTAGACATACCTAGATGAGGAGAAACATGAAGCGCAAATAGGGCAGCAACATGACCAAAGCAACCATGGTGGAGGAGCGGAAAGCCGTAGAGACCCACGCCGATGACAGGAGCATAAGACTCGAAACGACGCCTTCGAGAAGGGTGCGACGCCAAAAGCCTTCATGTGAAGAAAACTTTATTAGTATATTTGGAGACAATGTGGAAGGAACACCGATACCATGTAATGTCTGTCGGTTAATCCACCAAAATAAAATAACCGAGCACATTAATATTGGAGCCATGGTGACTGGGATGCCAAAAGTGAGGTCATATACTGCATTCATGTGTTTCATTGATAGCCGAGACCAATTTTTGAGATTTAAACTTTTGCGTGTGCTGGACATAGTACACTGCACCTTCCAGGAAGGGTTCCGCCTTGAGCATCTTGGTGATTTACTTCACTTGAGGTAGGAATATGGTGTAAAGGTCATGTCCTAGTCCTCCCAAAACAAATGGAAAATCTGAAGTTACTGCAAACACTAGATGTGTGCGGACCATCTTTGCCAGCAACCATTGTGCACCTAACACAGCTGGTCCGGCTACGTGCTTACTACAAGGTACCTGATGGATTGGGAATCTCGTTTCCCTAGAGGAGCTAATAATATTCAATGGTTGCTGTGATAAGCCCAAGAGGTTTTTGAAGGAGCTAGGTAGCCTGCGAGAACTAAGGGCGCTCATTTTCAGCATTATGGGGATGGACGAGAGCATTTAGAGAGATTTTCTGGAGTCCCTAAGCCATCTGCAAAAGATCCATCATTTAAATGTGCACGGTTCACATTGGGACGCAGATACAACCATTTGGGAAGAAGCAGGCTTTGTGCTCCCACGATCTCTCCATAATTTGGAGTGGTTTTCTATTCATTTTTCTAAATTGCCGTCATGCATTAATCTCTCAGGTCTTCCCAACTTGTCAAACTTGCGACTGTTGGTGACTACTATGGATGAGCAGGATCTGAAACTCCTAGCTAGGTTACCGGCACTCTGTTTTCTTAATCTGACAACGAAGTCTGCACCAACAGCAAGAAATATTAACAACAGTGATGGCTGTTTCTTGCAGAAGTTGAGGTACTCAAGACCAATGCATTGGTCCAGTTTGAGCAACCCAACGAGGAGGACGCTAGTGTTTGATTGCATATGTGGAATGGTGAAGATGCTATGCCCTATGCCTCTAGAAAAGCAATGACCCCAGAAAAGTTGTACCCTCTGGCGTGATGCCAAATCATGAAGCGCTTCATTTTGATGGCCCTTTGCGGGCCCTAAAATATAACAATGGTGACTGTGGGAATATTGGCTTGGAGTATCTGCCTTCCCTTCAGGAACTCAGAGTGTGGATCAGCTGTGAAGACGTGACTGTTGCAGAGAGCGATCCCGCGTTAACTGCGCTGAGAAACACATGCAAGGTGCATCCCAACCATCCGACACTTTTCATGCATAAGTTTAATGAGGTATGGTGGGATTTGGTACTAGTTCAATCAAGTTATTATCTCTTTGTTTATTTTGTTTCTCATTCCTTTTTGGCATATATGCGTCATTTTGTCTGTCTTGCTGAATTAATGATTTGCTGAAACTGAATTTTCAACCAAAAGGAAAAGATGGTATCCACATACGACAAAGAAGAAGAAGAGGAGGTGGTGGCGTCGCGAACTGCTCATACTGATTTGGGCAAACTAAGCCCAGCAAGTTCTTAAAGGGATCCAAATTTAGAACCAAAGCATGCCTGCGTACACTGTACGTACTGTCTCCATGCCTTCTTCTGTCTCAGCTGATGGATGATGATGCGGTATAGTAGCTGCTTTAGCAATTCAGCCATTCTAATATTAGAATGGTAGAATTCACAGATTTTGAAAGTCTGGTAACCTAATTCCCTCAGAAAATAACATTGTGATTCCTGGCAATATACACAATAATCTAAGAAACATTGCTGTCACAGCACCGTCGCCTTTCGGTCTACATCGTTTGTTACTGCTGTAAAAGAAAAAAAAACTGTTTTATTTCTCGTACGCACTCTGTTTCTAGTGACGAGTCTACTCTGTTTTCCACTCTCCTATCTTGATGTGTACCATGGTGCCTCCATAGTTGGTTCATTCCTCGTTTGATTTGTACATAAGTCACCTGTTTAAATCTGTCGCTTGTGTCTGTGGCACATCCTTCTGTGATTATTCACTAGGAAATAGCACTTTGGTTCTGGGATAATTTATGGTTTGTAAGCATAATATCTGAAGAAGATTCAGTAGAATCATTATTGACCAACGTGCTTCCTCTCGCAGATTATTGTTTCTAAACCAACTTTCTGCATGAGAGACTACATCAGCACATCACCATAGGTTGTTTTTTTCGAAAGCGAGCTTAGCTCGGACTTCATTAAGTGAAGATGGAATGTTTACGTCCTAGGCCCGCCTCATGTTGAGATAACATTTGGTGGACCTGGGAAGAACACACTGACAAGAGGCATCACCACAAGTTGTTACTCGACTGTATCGAGTCTTATGTTCAGCCGAGCTACTTTTCGATTCGAATATATGTTGTATCAAAGTTTCTATGCATCTGCTGGCTATGAGAACCTGCATCATTTTCTTCATTCTGAACTCCTGGCTTGTATTAGTATTATTTAGTTTCTGGAGCTTTCTGTTTGAGTAGGGTCTATGTGTTGCTTCCATTGCTTCATGCATGGTGCCTATCCTGATGTATGTAAGGCCGGTTGTGTCATTTTGAACACACACATGTATGTGACGAATGGTCCATCCAAATGGTGAGCGGTGGCCATTTCCCTCTGTGATGTTGCAGCTCCCATTGACACCATTTGAAGGCTCATTAAAGCATTTAAATGATGAAAATGTTTCTTATATGTTTGGTTAGGTGTTTAGGGACTTTTCTGCGACAATCTATAACTTTTGGGGTGCCTTTCAGCTAAGGGGCACAATCAAAATAATTTCAGCTAAGGGGGACAGGGCAATTAACCACTCTCACGGCACAACACACTCCCATCCCACTTTGGTTTTGGTGACATAATTAAAAAAATTTGCACCCATTATTCATTATTGTATCCGCTGTCCAGAGTTTGGACATTGAGAGTTTATATAGAAATAAAAAATATGGATCTTAAAATTCTTACATATATCAAAATCATTTCGCCACCAGATCGGTAGGCTATAATCACTATTGCAAATAATAGTTGTTGTATCTAAGGAATTAATATGCTTTAAATTTAGGGGAAAATAAAATTTAGGTTCATCAAACTATAAACTGTAGCTAAAAGTATCATAGTAAAAAATAAATGTTTCAACTACATGTATATATTGGAGAGATAGGCAGAGGTGCTGTGTAAAAAAAAAAAATCTATGGACATGGATGAAAAAAAAACAATATTTGATTGATTATCACAATTGAATATAGACTATAGACTACCTAATATATAGCTATTGTATTAGAACATTAATGAAGAGAAAAAAGATATTTTATATAAGTAATCAAATTAGTTAGCGTGCGAGGCCCGGCCCTCCGCGGCGCGGCTGCGTGGACCGCCTCCTGATCGATCGCGACGACCGGGCTCCGGCGGGCGGCGGCGGCCTCTCCTGATCCGCGATGATGGGGCTCCGGTGGGGGAGCACGGATGGACATCCCCTGGATCCATCCTTGGGTCTCCACATCGGCCTCTGTGTCTCCACGATGATCTCGTCCACGTCGAGCTCATGTCCGATGTTTGTTTACGTCCGCCTACCCGCCGCCACGCGCACCAACACCCGAGCCACGTTGCCTCACGAGGGGTAGCGAATTGAGTACTGGCGAGCAATTCCACGTCGCTGCCTCACTTGGCCTCCGCCTCGAGATTGATGGTGGCTATTCGAATGCCACCGATACATCAAGGTGGAGAAGCAGCGGTGAGGGCATTTGCCACCTGCGCGATGGTGAAAGGTCCCTTGTGGTTTTGGTAATTGAGTGTCAACATTAGGTGAACTAATATGTGTGATTGAGATTATACACGGGGAGATTAGTTCACACATGATGATGCAATGAAGGAGCTTATTGCATATGAGACATGACATGGAGTCATGTGACCAAGGTGGTGAAGATCAAGGCGAGGCTTGGCTTGAAGGACCGGTTGCAAGTGTGAAGGGCAAGTCACTGGACTTGGCGCCGATGGACCGATGCAATAGCGGTGAAGAGCAAGTGAGGTCAAGATCGATGGACCAAGAAGGTCATGTGATGATATGAAGTGGATCATATCATTCTTGATCGTGTTGGTGCATTGGTTGCATTGGCACTTGGAGATGGAGCGGAATGGAAATGCGCAAGGCAAAGGTATAACCTATAGGGCATTTCATTTCGCCGGTCATTGGAGCTTAGAAGTTTATGACCGGGTTTAGGATAGATGGCCGTACTATTAAGAGGGGCAACTGGTTTGCATATCGGTCATCTAGTGCCACTTGAGCGATCTAACTTTGCGATGTGTTAGGATCGAGTGGCGTGACAAGAGCTAACCCGGCCTTTGAAATGATTGTGAAAATGCTAACACACTTGCACATGGTGATGTACACTTGGTGGTGTTGGCACATTTGCAAAGGCGGCGGTGATTGCGAGGGGTTGAGTTGGGTTTGGGAACCGCTCATCCTCCCGCCCGAGCTTGCGGCGGGATTCGGCGCCTTCGAGAAAATGAGATGCATATTTTCTATTGCGCCGGATGCAAGTTGGAGATGAAAACATGCTATTCCTCGTGCTCAAGTTTGGTATACTTGATGGGTAGCATGTCGGAGCAAAGGCGATGGCGTTTCGCAAGAAAAAAGGGCCACGGACGCAAGCACACCGGAAGGCGGCGCACGGACGCCACGCACCGGACACCACCGGTGTGTGAGTCGGTGGGACTTTCCGGTAGCCATGTTTTTGGGCGTGGCTCGGTTTCTTGCACCGGACGGCGGCACCGGAACCACCCACCGGGCCTTTCGAAGCGGGCTGCCCGGCTAGGCGTTTTACGTTGTGCGTAGCGGCCGGGCGCGAGGCACGGACCCGCACGGACTCGGTGAGTCCGGTGAGTGTGTTCGATGCGGCTGTTCAGCGTGTTTTCCCTCCCAACGGCTAGTTTCTTGGTTGGGGCTATTTATACACGTTTTGCCGGCCATGGCTGCGAGGTTAGCACCTTGGGGACTTTGTGTCCATGCTAGAGAGTGCTTGAGAGCCCTCCCACTCACATATGCTTGATATCGTTCATCCGATTGAGTGAGAGATCGATTCCTAGTGCGTTGCGTTGAGAGATCGCATTCGTGGCACTAGGTGTTCGTGTTGCAAGCCGGTGGGCTTGTTTCTCTTGGAGGTTGCCACCTCCTAGGCGGCTTAATTGGCAAGAGGCCGTGAAGCACGCCAAGGAAGCTTGTGCGGTGCTCGAAGAAGAGATTGTGAGAGGTTCGTGCTCACCTGCGGGGATCGTGAAGAGCAACTCTAGTGGAGCGTGTCATTGAGCTACCACACTTGTGTGTGGGTTCACGGTACCCTCTCCGAGGGATTGGCTAGAGAACTCACAGCGTATGAGTGTCTCGATCGAGCTCCAGTGTGGGGATTTGGCAGCGGCCATTAAGCTTGAGAATCATCACGGGTGATTCGCCAAACCGTGGAACCACTAAAGTGTTGGTCGACACAACGAGGAGTAGGGGAAGTTGGCAAGCTTCCCGAGACCTCGATAAAAATCACCGGTGTCATCTTGTGTCCAGCGCGGCGGTGGTTTGCATTCTCTTATCTCAAGCTTTGTCATTACATTCATATATATATTGTGCTTGTGCTTGAGTAGAGTAGTTGTAACTATCTAGCTTGTGTAGCTTGATTAGTTACTTTGCTTAGCTTGTGTAGCTAGGTAATTTGAGCCTTTGGGTTAGGCGTGTGTTGCCTTGTCCATTGTGCATCTAGTGAGCTTAGGAGCTTTGTGCTTGTGCTTACTAGAATTGTGTAGGAGCTCACCCGTGCTTGAAGTACTAGTGCTTAGGTTTGTGTGACCTTGCATTAGATTTGATTAGGAGCTCAAGCTAGGCTTGTCACCTCACTCTTCTTGTGTAGGATCTTTTGTGAGGTGATTTAGAGTCTTAGTTAGAAGGGTGAAGTCTTGGCTAGACCGATAAGTTTATTTCGCATTTGTTTGGTTAGCCGGTGCGATTAGTTTTTAAAAGGGACTATTCACCCCCTCTAGTCCCCATCTCGACCCTTCAAGTGGGGGCTATCTACATCCAAAGTGAGTTTCTTTCAAGTTCATTTTGGTGCACGTCATTCAAGGTGTGGTGGCTGATTTGAAGACCGCCATGACGCGACATATCGATATCTTTAGCACTTGTCTTGATTAGTAAACTCAATTCTTTTTGGGATGTAGTAGATCTTTTAGTACATATATCTTCATATACTAAAGTTTTTTTTTATTCTTAATTTTTATAATAAGTTTGGCGGTGTGTGGTCACGCTAGAGGCCTTAGGCTCGTATGCGTTCAGTGAGAGGCCGGAATGTTAATTCCATTATCTAGAAAAAGTTAGTGTCCCATAAAAAATTTTAACCCGTGCTCTAGTTTAAGAAATGAGAGGTAGTTGGAATTGAGTGCGGACATAAGCATGAATCACTAGCAAACATTGCACAACTTCAGACTTCGCACGCAAAGGAAAGGTCAACACATAATGGGTGAAGTCATCTATTAACACAAGGTATTATTGGTTATTGCTTTCATAAATTATATATATACTAGCCCATCAACCCGTGCTCCCAAGACGGGCTCACGTTGAGATTATGTAGCAATAGAAATTCTTGTTTAATATATGTATTGTAATAAAAATTACATCATATAATTAACTTTGTTTTAAATTCAAAGTTGCACACATGCATAGAATTAGCTTATACTTGTCCGATAGAGACCGTCGTGGCATAGCTAATGATGTCACATTAGTTTGATTCCATGGTTGGTTGTTTTCTTTTCTTTCACTTGTTTTGTATCCTAGTATGGCGGACTCTGTGCACTATATGGGCGTGTTGGACCTCCAACTTATTAGAAATTGAAGATTAGTTCACAAAGCAAATAAGAAAAATTTGATAACATGATTGATTATTAGATATTTAGATGCATACCTTCACTTTTTTTTTTCCATAAATTATAGTCTTTCATTGATTTGTTTGATGAAATTTTTGAAGATAACTTGCTTGTCTATAATATTGAGGTTTGGCATGTTATTTGTTGGTTTATGATCTTTTGCTTCATGAATGGTGTGTATTTGTTGTGAAGTCCTTAACACACCATCATTACATCTTTTGGAATTATTTGGTATGTATTTGTTGTGAGCTTGAAAAGGAGGTGGTAATATTATTATGTTTCCATCCTAGTAAGATATTGGGTCGCTCCTTTCAGAATCATCTCATTAGTGTAGATGACTTACAAGATCGGCATGATGTTCTCCAAAGTATCTTTTTTTCTATATGTATGATCAATAGAACTGACAATAACCGGATTGATATATTAGTCAAAATATAGAGATTGCAAGTATTGATATGTAACTTATAATAGATTTTACATGTGGATTTAGTGTTATTTTGTATTTATAAAGTAGATTACCAGTGAACGGCATAATATTTTAGTTCACATAATAAATTTATTTGAAATAAAAATATATTAACTTTGCTAGTAACATATGTGAGTAATTTGGATAAAAACTTAGGAGATATTTTGTGTTATCTATCATAATAATATAGTAATTGAAATACAAATTTATGGGCTATTTTAAATTGAAGTTCATAAGTGACATATTTGGTAATTTTGGTATAAGTTTAGAGAGTTAATTTCAGCTTCTGCATGGCTTTGAAAATTGCCTCCGCTTTATTATTTATATATAAGAAAAGTTTGTTATCATACTTGTATCTTGTTTGTTGGCCTAGATAAATTACCTCTGATTTTTTATTCACATGTTAAACTGCTATCAGTTTTCTATTAACAAATAAATTAACCGAGACATGAGAGGTAGTATGGACATTACATTTTGTTGATAAATGATATTTTATTATAATAGATTTTTGTTTTATTTTATTAATAAATATATTTGTTTATCTATTTTTGAACTTGGAAGGAGACATTTTTGTGAACCTTGTGACGTGATTCACATGACTCACCTAGTACTTGACTATCCCTAGTTCTTAGGTACAGTCAAGATTGTCTCATACACTTAATTTTGTTTACATATAAAAATTGATTTTTTTATTTATAGGTGGGTGATTTTCTAGAAAACAAAAATAGAAGATACTTAATTCTAGGAAGTCTTAATGAATTTTATTCACCAACTATGGAGATCTTATTAATAGGCTAATAGTAAACGTTAGAACCAATTGCAGTGTTAGAAAGGATCGGAAAAGTTTTATTTCTCACCTATCATATGGTGGATGACGTGAAGACATCGCCGCTTTTCTTGATCCCTTGCTACTCATCCCAATCTTCCTTCTTGGTGCTAGCTCCTAGTAGGTCCTGATGCGGCTAATTTGAGCTGTGAGGTCGTTGCTCCTGTCCATTGAACAACGCCAATGGACGCCTTCCTATTTGGTGGTGAAGAAGCCAAGCGAATCTTTAGGGCCGGATTAGGGTTGGTGCCGCCAGTGCCACAACCTGAGGTCATTAGGGTCAGATTAGGGCTGGTGCATCCAGTGCCACAACCTAGGGTTTCGTAGCTATGTGGCAGTAGCCGGTGGTAGGAAAAAATAATATATTTCTTATATTTCTTTCGTTCTTACATAATTTTAAAACTGTTCTTTTTATCTACATTATAGAATGGCATCGTGGGTAATTTTCTAGAAAATAAAATAGATCTGATGGCGCCAAGACCTATAGTATATGATGTATTATTTATAGATAATAGAATGGCATTATGGGTAATTCTCTAGAAAATAAAATAGATCTAGTTAATGGCGTCAAGGCCTATAGATTTAAAGGCTTATTTTGACGTATTATATAGGGACTATTATATTTATTTGTTGGATTGGCTTCTACCTTACGTTCCAAGATTTACTTGGTTATTGATACTTAGGGTAGTACAAATTTTTTGGCTGGTCACGCTAGTGGCAAAACAAAATAAGAAAAAAAAAAAGGTTTTAGAGATTTTTGGTAGAGGCTTGATCACGTTTGTTATTTCTAGTCGTCAAGATGACTACGTAAGTTCTTTAGATATTCTATTAACCACCGTGAACGTCGTACATGTCAACATGGGCAACAATAATAATTAGGCTACTTTTTTTTATTTATAGTGGCAAAGGTGGGTATTTTTATGGAAACAATAGATCCAATGGTTGTGGAAGGTTGAGTCTTTGGATTTGATGGTTGGATGTTTCTAATTAATGTGAGAATTTCTAGCATTTTATCTTTTTCTTTAGCGGCCTGGTGAGGATTAACGTGAAGCCTCCGTTGGAGCCTCTAATTAGTAATAGTACCTTACGTTCCAAGATTTACTTGGTTATTGATACTTAGGGAAGTACAAATTTTTTTGGCTGGTCACGCTAATGGCAAAACAAAATAAAAAAAAAAAGGTTTTAGAGATTTTTGGTAGAGGCTGGATCACGTTTGTTATTTCCTAGTCGTCAAGATGACTACGTAAGTTCTTTAGATATTCTATTAACCACCGTGAACGTCGTACATGTCAACATGGGCAACAATAATAATTAGGCTACTTTTTTATTTATAGTGGCAAAAGGTGGGTATTTTTATGGAAACAATAGATCCAATGGTTGTGGAAGGTTGAGTCTTTGGATTTGATGGTTGGATGTTTCTAATTAATGTGAGAATTTCTAGCATTTTATCTTTTTTTTTCTTAGCGTGCGGTGAGGATTAACGTGAGGCCTCCGTTGGAGCCTCTAATTAGTAATAGTACCTTACGTTCCAAGATTTACTTGGTTATTGATACTTAGGGTAGTACAAATTTTTTTGGCTGGTCACGCTAGTGGCAAAACAAAATAAGAAAAAAAAAAGGTTTTAGAGATTTTTGGTAGAGGCTGGATCACGTTTGTTATTTCCTAGTCGTCAAGATGACTACGTAAGTTCTTTAGATATTCTATTAACCACCGTGAACGTCGTACATGTCAACATGGGCAACAATAATAATTAGGCTACTTTTTTTATTTATAGTGGCAAAGGTGGGTATTTTTTATGGAAACAATAGATCCAATGGTTGTGGAAGGTTGAGTCTTTGGATTTGATGGTTGGATGTTTCTAATTAATGTGAGAATTTCTAGCATTTTATCTTTTTTCTTAGCGCGTCTGGTGAGGATTAACGTGGAGCCTCCGTTGAAGCCTCTAATTAGTAATAGTAAGATACTACTAGTAATAACACGGTTCAATAATTCATTGGTTTGGTATGATACCCAAGTCACGAGATTGATGCCGTGTCGGTTCATTTAGCTAGGTGCTTAGTATTAGTTCGTAATCGTGGGTTGTTTGTCCATGTAAGGCATAAATATATTGCAGGTTGATCACACGTCAGTCGATCTCATCATGTAGTATATTCTAGGAATAAAGTTGGAAGTTGAACTGCTACAATGATGTGTTCAACTGTAAAAAGAATTAGCGTTAGGTGCACTGCGTGGTGCTCGTCTTTGAGGAAAGCAGCACAAGTGTTTTAAAAGGAGCAACTGGACGTAAAAGTGAACACACTTTTCTGGATTTTTGTGTTTGGTGGATGCTTGCGGGGCGGCCGTCCAGGACGAAAGCTAGCTCTAACCTAACCGTATTAGGTGGAGGCTTGTGCAATGTGCTGCGTCGTGAAAACAACGCAAGGTTTTATAAAAGCCATCAGCGGCCGTGGCCGTGGCCACTTCCTGATGGCTGCATCAACCTGAACTCAGACTAGTCGTATGAATCCACTGCACTCAGATCTGAACCAAGCAAGGGAAGAAGCATGACTGCGCTGACAGGAGCACACTCCAATCCTTGGACCGGTTGAGCTCATCAAGCACCTCCAAAGCCACTCCCCGGTGCACATCGTTGGGCCGATCTAGCCTCCCGCCACCTGCCGCTGGGATCCGGACGCATGCTGATGGATTTGGCCTCCAGTTGCCACACATACATCCACTGCATCTGGAGTTGGAAGGGATGTCTGGATCTGGAGGGTAGTTTGATACTGCATTGAGAACATAGAACATAATATCAAACTGATGGAATGATTAGCAGAATCAAAATAAATTCAGCTAAGGGAGGTCGGGGCAATTAACCACTCTCACGGCACGACACTCCCATCCCACTTTGGTTTTGGTGACATAATTAAAAAAGTTTGCACCCATGACAGAGAGATGTGTAGCCGTTGGTAAGTGATGCACGCTTCTTGTACAAAAGACCGACTAGTCTTTGGTCATCGTAAAGAATGATAAAATTTATACAAAATTGCGCGGCGTCCTTGGCGGAATTGAGGTTGATAATGCTGGAGGGCGTGAGGCGTGTAGTGAACCCATGTGCTACCCGCGTAGCGGATGGCAGCAGCTTCCTAGTTGCTTCCTTGTTTACTCTTCAGCTACCGCATGCCTCTAACCAGACGCCGTGCCACCACCAACAACGAGAGAACTGCTATGAATCCACTGCTTTCAGATCTAAACCAAGCAAGAGAAGAAGCATGACTGTGAGTGTGCTGGGGGGGCTGGCAAGCTCGCCCCCAAGCTTGCGGCTGCTCCATGATGAATACAAGCCCGAAAAGGCATGAAGAAGCAGGTGCAGTGGCTCCAGAGCGAGCTGGAGAGCATCTATGCCTTCCTCAGTGAGGTCGCGGAGGTGCCATGGGATCGCTCAACGGGCAAGTCAAAGTGTGGGCACGCGAGGTCGGGGAGGCATCCTATGACATGGAGGATGTCCTCGACACCTACCTCGTGTGCGTCGATGGCGGTGAGCCTACTGACCCGAGCAGGGTCAAGCGAGCCATGAAGAAGATGGGGAAAGTTCTCACCAAGGCCAAGGCACACCGCAGTATTGCTGGTGCCATTGAAGATATGAAGAAGCATCTCGAGGAGATAGCTCAGAGACGTCAGAAGTACAAATTTGATGAGATTGTTATGTCCAAGCCTGTTAGAGCGACGACTACTATTGATCCTCACCTTACTGCTATGTGCAAACAATTGACACAGCTTATTGGCGTCGACAACTCAAGGGACCAAGTCATATCTATGCTGAATCCATCCCAACCAAATGATGAGGTGTCCGACAAGAAGATCACCAAGAAGGTTTCTATTGTAGGAGTTGGGGGACTGGGCAAAACCACTCTTGCCAGAGTGGTATATGACAACCTAAAATCGCAGTATAACTGTGCGGCTTTTGTCTCAGTTGGACGGGATCTTGAGTTGGTAAAAGTTTTCAAGGACATCCGCTATGATCTTGACCCGGAAAAGTATAAGATCATTCATAGCACTGCAATAAGGGAGAAGCACCTAATTGGTGAAATCCAAAAGTACCTGGAGAACAAGAGGTACACACCAGCCACCCAATATTGATTTTAACCAGCTAGTGCCGTTCATGTAGTCCTTCATTTTGGGTTTAGCTAGCTGGTTTTCACTTTCTTGTACATACATTCTATTCTTCTAATACAAAGATACGCACACTCTTGTGTATTCACGAAAAAAAACTAGCTAGCGCCGTGTAAGATGTTCTTCCACGACACAGTCAATAGTTGATACTACTACTTTTCACCACGCTGTAGGTTATAGTAAAATATATTGTCCTCATATCCTCTATGCCAGATTGCTTCTAGAGATGGATTTTCTCCACTCCACACATATAAGAAAATTTTCATCCGTGGACTCTAAGCTAACAGCAATTTGCTAGTATTTTAGAATATATGTCGAAATATGTATTCACACCCTGTATAAAAGGGCAATACATTATAACGTATTTATTAATTTACCTTAAATTTTCATAATATATATTTTCTTTGTGAAACTATAAATTTATGGAAAACACTTGTTTAGCGCCAGGCTACCAGCTTCATTTGCAATATGCCCTTGTGTACGTAATCAGTTCTCTCTATATATAACAATGTGGTCTTAAATATATATGAAGTTTTTTAAATAGGCCCTTTGTGTGCGGTTTCCATAAGTATTCCAAAAGTTGTAGAGTTAATTGTTTCGGCTCTTCAATAGAGTGTCGATTGTTAGCGCACAAGATTTTTTTAAACATCAACACATAGTTTCTTTTTATTAGAGTGATCATGTGTTTGATGTGTGATGCCAAATTTTTAATCTTAGTAAATTTCAAGCTTTTTTGAAGCTACAAACATTACTAACCAATGGTTCTTAAACTTTCATGTGGATAGGTATTTTATAGTTATTGATGATGTATGGGATGTGCGCACTTGGCAAGCAATAAAAGCTGTCACTTGTTGAGAATAATTGTGGAAGTATAGTAATCACAACAACTCGTAAGTTTGATGTGGCCAATGAAGCTGGTGATGTTTACAAGCTAAAACCACTTTTCGATGATGACTCTATGAAGTTATTTTTTATACAAGGATATTTGGTGGGAAGTACCATGATAATCAACCAGAAGATGTCATCAATAAAATTCTAAAAAATGTGGAGGTATACCATTAGCAATCATGACAATGGCAAGTTTGATGGCTGGTAAAGAGAGAAGTACGAATGGTCGGAGGTCTTGAAGTCTATTGGTTTTGGATCCAAAGGCAATAGGGAAGCTGAAGACACTATGACAATACTTTCATATAGCTACTATGATCTGCCTCCACATTTGAAGACATGCTTACTATATCTAAGCACATATCCGGAAGATTATGGGATCAATAAGGATTCTTTGATATGGAAGTGGGTAGCTGAAGGATTTATTGACCGGAAACATGGTACGAGATCATTTGAGCTTGGAGAAAGATACTTCAATGATCTCATTAATAGAAGCTTGATCCAGGCGGTGGAGAATGCGGGATGGAGTAGTATCAACATGCCATGTTCATGATATGGTTCTTGATCTGATGCGTAAGCTTGCATCTGAAGAAAACTTTACTACTATATTAGGTTACAATATTGAAGGAACAACTGCACTATGCAATGCTCGTCGGTTAGCCCACCAAAATGGATTAGATAAACACATTAATTCTGAAGCAATGGTGACTGGGATGCCAAAAGTGAGGTCATATACTACATTCAAGTGTATTATTGATATCCACGACTGGTTTTTGAGATTTAAACTCTTGCGCGTGTTGGACATAGCAGTAAACTGCAACTTTAAGGAAGGTCGCCACCTTGAGCATCTTGGTGATTTACTTCACTTGAGGTATCTTCGGATAGTATATCAAGGTAGTGAGGGTATGGAGCTCCCAAAACAAATAGGGAATCTTAAGTTACTGAAAATACTTGATGTGATGGGAACGTTGCCAGCAAGCGTTGTGCACCTAACAAACCTGGTCCGGCTATGTGCTTGGAACAAGGTACCAGATGGGATTTGTTTGTTGGTTTCCCTGGAGGAGCTCAGAATAACAAATGGTTGCATTGATAATCCCACGAGATTTGTTAAGGAGCTAGGCAGCCTGCGAGAACTGAGGCGGCTCGAATTTGCCACTGATGGCTTGGATGAGAGCATGCAGGGAGAATTTATGGACTCTCTAAGGAATTTGCAAAAGATCCAGTATATACATGTGTCCAGTTCTGCTTGGGCTGCAGATACAGCCATGTGGGAAGCAGTAGGCTTTGTGCTGCCACGAACTCTCCAATACTTGGATTGGTCTCTCATTAATTTTTCTAAATTCCCGTCATGCATTAATCCCTCCAGTCTCCCCAACCTGTCCCAGTTGTTTCTAACGGTAATTACTATGGTTGAGCATGACCTGAATCTCCTTGCTAGGCTGCCAGCACTCTGTTATCTTCATCTTGTAACATATTCCCGTGCAACAGCTAGTAATATTAATGCCAGTGATGGCTCCTGCTTTCAGAAGTTGAGGTACTTTCAGCTCAATACAATGGTGCACTTTGAGCAGCCCAATGAGGAAGACACTAGGATTTCATTACACATAGGGTATGAAAAAGATGAGATACCCTTTACCTCTAGAAAAAACAATGACTCCAGGAAAGTCGTACCCTCAGGCATGATGCCAAATCTTGAAGTACTTGCATATTATGTCAATTTACGCGCCCTGAAAGATAGAAACGGTGACTGTGGGAATATCGGGTTGGAGTACCTGCCCTCCCTTCAAGAGCTCAGAGTGTGGATCGACACTGAAGGCGTGACTGTTGCAGAGAGCCATGCTGCATTAGCTGCGCTGAACAACGCATGCAAGCTGCATCCCAACCATCCGACGCTTTACAACATGAATAAGTCAATTGAGGTACGGCGGGAATTTTGTACTGTTCCGATCAAGTTAATATCTCTCTATTTATTTATCTTTCCTTTTTGGCATATATACAACATTTTGTTTGTCTTACTCAATTAATGATTTGTTCAGAAGCAGGAGGAGGAGGAACAGGAGGTCTCGCGAACTGCTGATATTGATTTGGAACCAAAGCATGCCATCATACACTGTACGTACTCTGTCCACCATGCCGTCTTCTGTCTTAGCCGATGAATGATGATGATGTGGGTTGCTGTCTTGCAATCCAGACATTCTAGTACTAGCATCGCTGTGGTTGCTGAACCGTCAACCATGTGTGTTAGTTGTATAGTCCCGGTGGTTGCACCAACCCACAATCAATACTCTGTTTTGCACCCTCCTATCTGCCTGACACATCCATCTTTTATTCTTCACTAGGAAATAATCAATTTGGTAATTGAACAATTTAGGGCTGTAAGCATAGTATGTATATATAGATGATTAAGAAGAATTATTGAGGAACCGTAAGCACTGCAGCTGGGACGTAGGTAGTCACTGAAGTGTCAACCGGGTGTGTTACCCCTAAGTCCTAAAGTGCCAGTGGCTGCATCCACTGTTTCGGGCCACCGTACCAGCAGATACTCTGTTTTCATGTCTCCTATCTTAACATAATATGTACTGTGAAGGTTGGTTCCTTGGTTTGACTTATACACAAGTCGCTTGTTTAATCTGTCACTTGAGGGTCTATGACACATCCTTCTATGATTATTCAGTAGGAAGTTAGCACTCTAATTGGTCATCTGATAATACATGGGGTGTAAGCATAATATCTGCAGAATATTAAGTACAAATTACTGACAAACTTTATTCCTCTCGCAGATCAGAAATCCTGATCCAAGTTTCAGCTTGAACCGTGCCGCAGATCAAATGGTGCTAGCGTCAGTGCGTGCGAGACTACATCAGCCCATCACCTCAAGTTCAGTCGACCGTGAGCCTGCCAGATCAGTATCGGCTCTTATGTTCACCCGAGCAAATTTCTATTCGAATATGTTGTATCAAAGTTTCAGTGTACTCTGCTGCTGCCTAGACCGGCACATTTTTCTTCATTCAAACGTACTCCTGGTTTGTATTAACTATTTATTTAGACTAGTCCATCAACCCGTGCTCCCGCACGGGTTAGATTTTTCCTATGATGATGCCTATTATATGTATAAATAAATTTGCCTCCTTCGTTTGGACATTGTGTATAACAATATGATTTGATTATTATACTTTCTTAATAATAGTTGTTGATAATTTAACTTCATTTTTAAATTTAAATTAGAGTTCTTAATGGTAGAATCATGTTAAACATGAATGATATTTCATTCTGTTTTCAATCATAATATATTATATGGTTATTATTGATTAGTTTTTTTAGTGTAGAACTTTTCCATGAAGTTGTTGAGCCAAAAATATTTTTATTAATTTTTAAGCTTCTCAAAAAAAAGATAGATAAGAGATTTTTGCAAATTTTTTTAATGGGAGGTTTCAATAGTCGTAAATGTGTTTTTTTTTTTGTATGCATAGCATTGGACTTTCATAGAAACCGACTGATGATAATAAAAAATAGAAGGTTTTCTTCGGAGGCTACAAAGAGATGGCTCATTTTGTTTCTCTCAGTATCCCTCTCTTCTCATTGTAGTTCATGATCCCAGCTCCAGCAGCAGCACCCAAATTGCTTAGTCAAGGGTGAGTGCTAATGCCCATGCCCATGCATCAAACCTATATACCTTGAGCAGATTATGCTGCGTTGGAGGCTCCTTGACTGCATCCCCGGCTGGAACCTACAGGAGCTGAGTCTAGGGTTGTCAGCGTGCCTATGCTGGACAACACTGTGGCTTGTGACGGGGATCTTCTTGCAGAAGCAATCTTTTGCTTCATGGTTTTGTTTTTTCAGGTGTTGTTAATTTCGACCTACACCAAGTAATTAATAGTCAATAGTTAAAAAAGTAGTGATTGAGTATTATAAGAATATTTTTTTTCATACAAAATTACATGAACGTGGAAAATGATGATTATTAGAATGAAAGAACTAAGATTTCTTGTATTATAGAATCTTCTTGCACATAATGTTTTTGGCGACATTTTCTTCTTGGGTTTCTTGGTGTGAAATCATAATTTTCAGTCCTCTACTTGTGATGTGTGAGACGGCAACATATAGTTGCCCATGTGTGAAGACTTCATTTCGTAAATAGAGGCAAAAAATTTTTAACAATTGTCCTTGACTTTTGTTACTCGTCATGACAAAGCACACTCGATATAGGATACTGTGTGTTTTGGGAAGAAAAAATCTAATTGATTAGGAGCACAATATCATGAATTTGGTGACCCCAACATAAGTTTTGGTTTCTTCTATGGGTCCAGTGTCACACTTGAATCTTATGATTTCTATGATAAATAAATATGAGTTCTTATCAAATAGTGATAAAAAACAGAGGAAACATATAAAAAAATAAAGTTAGAGGTAGTCTACCTAAGAAGAACGTGTTCATATTTACTCTATTTGAAAGCATTGTTGTACTGAAGAACCAAAAACTATACTTTATATAGTCATGTGTATCTTTGATCTTCTTTTATATTAGTTGCGCAAAAAATTGACTACCTTATCCTTCTTTGAAATAACATAAACTTTAACTTCTTGGATTAGTGGTTTGAAAATTTCCATGTATGCCTCATTGATAACTCCATGTTATTATTTATGGTATGATCATTTTTTTATTTATGAAAAAATTAATCAAATTCTACTATAAACACAATGAGAAAATATTTTACCTGTTGATCTAATTGCCACTACCGAGCAAGATTTCATCCCCTATTCTCGTGACTCGTGCTTTGACTCTCCATAATTCAATTCCTGTGCTAATAACCTCACTTAAGAGTTTTTCAAACCTTTGCGACTTGAAAGCTAAAAAATATAATATAATGTCATTAATCTACCCTTTTACATGTAGATCATAGGAGACAAATTAGATCATAAATGGATTCAGATGGCCATACCTTTGGTTGGTCAATGATGAAAACAATAGAGCTCCTTGAAAACTGAAAAAATACTAATGTTGGCATTAATCTTCCTTTCTTCATGTAGCACGTTCACTTTTTTTATTATGATTAGCATATATGATAAAATCAGTCAAAGTCTATTATAAACACAATGAGAAAACATTTTACATGATGATCAATAAGAAAAATATCAATATTGATCTAATTGCCACTACCGAGCAAGATTATTCTCATGACTCGTGATTTGATTCTCCATATCCATTGATGGGCTAACCTGACTTAACGTTCTGTAAACCATTGTAACTTGAATGACGAAAAACATAATATAATGTCATTAATTTACCCTTTACATGTAGATCTCGAGAGATAAATTAGATCATAAATGGATTCAGCACGATGGCCATACCCTTGGTTGGTTAGTGATGAAAACAATATAGCTTCTTGAAAACTGAAAAAAAATATTAATGATGACATTAATCTTCCTTTTTTCATGTAGATTGTAACAATCGGATTATATCATAAATGAAATCGGGAAGACAGACAGATATACCTTTAATTGGTGAATGTTTAAAATTGTGGATCACCTTTTTGGTTCGTGATGATGTGGGAACAACGGTAGGATGTGCAGTAAATAAATAGATTCCTGGTAGTGAAGAATTATTTACCATTGGTTGACAAAAATTTTGCTTCAGTTTTGATATAGGTAAACTTGACAATTTATGTATAAACCACGTAGCTATAGGCTAAATGACGCTGGAAAGAACATTCACATTTAGAGCTGAGTTCCAACTTGTATTGGAGTCGTGACGTGGCATCATCACCCAACAACACCATGAGCACACACACTTGCATGTCTTCGTGGTTTATTTGTTGATCACGGAGGCCTGTATTGATGACTGCATGCACGTGGTGGCTAATGGAGGACAGTATATATAACCGCGGAAAATTTTTCTAGGTTAGTTGGTCGATAATCTGGAACAAAATATAAAATATCAAACAACAAATAGATTGCAAGCTAAACTGGATATTAGGCAACAAAGCACATGGATTGCAACTTATACATGATTTTGCCTCATGAACCGACGCCATCGCTCGGGCGTCGCCAGCAGCCAGGCCATAGTTTTGATCCTGATTGTGTTTGCGCCTGACTGTGGCTGTTGGGTGGTGAATTACACCGGGCCCTGGCCGCAGGACACCCATGACACGAGGAGGGGGAGGGGGCACGCCGCTGCTAGCTGCTCCGACGTTGGTGCTTGGATGGGGATTAATTGCCTAATTTTGTATTCGTATGGTGATTTAGATTGCCGGGCGGCGGTGTCTTGCAGATCGGGGCTAGGGATAGGTAGGGAAGGATTTTCAACGGCCATAGGTTAGATTAGATGGCTTCTGCGTCATGGGAAAACACACATGACTTCAGAATTAAATGATTGCCGTACAAAAGTTTTTCTTATTTTTAAAAAGGTTATATTTATTATAATGGCAGAGGTGGGTAATTTTGTACAAAGTTAAATAGATCCAATGGTTGTTGACGTTTAGGATTTTTTTGGTTTGATGGCTGGATGTTTCGATTAATGTGAGATTTTCTAGCATTTATCTTTTTTCTAGCGCGTTTGGTGAGGATTAACGTGGAGCCACCGTTGGAGCCTCCAATTAGTAATAGTAAGATTCTGTACCTTTCTGTGGTTGGTTCTTACATTCAAATAAGCTTGGAACAATTTATGTTGTGCAAAAGTTTGAAGAGGCTTTATGTGTTGCTTTCTTTGCCTCATGGTGCCTTTTTTTGCATTGCCGCTGCCTGGTTTCCACAAGACGTATCTACCGGGGTGGTCAAAAGAATTGGGAAATACTAGAATTGCGTAAACAATATCGTCTGTAAATTTCGTACTACCCTTCATAGAGTAGTAGACACAAGCCGTCTGGGAGCAAAAGCGTCACAATAATGCATGTGCACAAGTTTACACATGCAGAAGCTAAATCGCTGGAATCTCGATTGCAGAGAGGTCGCGGGGACAAGATGAGACACGGAGGTGCAATACAGCTGTTGTCTTCTTCTCATGGGCTGATAGTCTATAACATATCTGGTGGGCCCTCATGATCAGAAGCACAGGCCCATTGGCGGCCTTGCTGATCATGTATGAATCTTCTATACAACGCGCAATACAAATAGAAGTGGACTGGAGAAGGAATCAATGCAAGTTGAAAAATCCGAGTAGTATATTTTCCTGTCTCACAGTGGTTGTTCTGGAGTAAAAAATTAGGTTTACCCCTAACTGGAAATAATGAGCATATCCCATAGTTTAACAGATACAAGTACTCTGTTTTCCACTCTGCTTCTGGCTGCTCAGTCAATACTCTGTTTTCGACTCTTCTTCTGGCCACCGTACAAGTCAATACTCTGTTTTCTACTCTCCTATCTTCTTCATATAATAAGAACTCTGCTTCTATTAGATCCTGCAACATTTTTCTTGGTGCCGAAATACTGGCTCGTATTATTAGTTTTTTTGTTCCTTTCAGTGGAACAAATTTATGTTGTGCGAAGGTTTGTGGAGGCTTTGTGTGTTGCTTGCATTGCGGCCGCCTGGTTTACACAGGACGCATTTGCGCTCACAAGAGAGTGCAGCCATGGTACCAGAAGACGGGTGTCGTTTATGTCTTGTCAGAGAGGTCCAAAACAAATTACTTTTGAAATTTAACAACTGTATTCTCTCTGATCTGGCTTAAGCCTCTAGACTGAAACTTTGATACAGCATATATTCAAATAGAAAAGTAGCACAGCCGATTGAAAACATGCGTGTGGTTCAGAAAAACACCCAGCGCGTGCCTACGCCACCTGACGGCGCCGCCGATTGACCTCGGCACCTATTGGGACAGTGGCGAACCTGCTTGCTGGCTGATCTTCCTCGATGCAACGGGTAAGTTGCCTACTGTGTCGATGGGACTTCTCTCTGTTAGCATCCGACCTCCATGTGACATATCTGATTCTCTGATCACTGTGTAGCTAGGGCGATGACTGATGGTAGGGTTACGTAGGTTTTGTAAGATTGACCTTGCCGGCTGACCCTCTCCATTCCTGCTTGTGGTCGACTAGGTTGATGAAAAATATCCCGCCATACGATCCACCCATCCATCTGTGCGAGCTGCTCCTTTCAATAAAAGTTGTCCTGGGATGGTACCAAGGGGGGCCTCACAAAAGGTCAAAGCACCCAGAGAGTTCTCCGGCCCAGTTACTTAACTAAAAGCCCATGACACATACGGACAAATAAAACAACGTCAAACTGTGCCGTGTTAGTGTTACTAGTGGGAAGAACAAAGAGTGTGTTATTTCTTAATAATAATTACTCTCTAGAATAAGTGTAGCCTGTGAATGAAGTATCTCACACATGATACGTGAATCGATATTGTTTTACTTCTACATAGCCACACAAGACAAGGAATCATACAAGAAATACATGATCCCGATATACTTGCGGACAGTTGAGAATATACAATGGTAACTATATTGCCCCAGGAACCAAATATCTCTACTTCCACGTGTTTTCCAAATGAATTGCGCATCATAAGAACACAATCAAATATTACAAGTCAAATGATTGCAGTTCAAAGCAAAATGGTATTATTCGAGTAACACAGTGATAATCTCAATGATTGTCTTTTCATTTGGTCTCCTGGCATCCTGGGGATGTCACCCGTACTACCCATGACCACCAGTCCGTCGGCTTGTATGGGCTGCTGCCGAATTAACTTCCACAATTGCTATCTTAGTCCCAAACATTACAAAGAGCCTGTGTAAATAGATTCCATGATCAGAGTCCAGCATTGCGAAATTGCAAAAAGAATTGTATAAAACTATTAACATATGACATTGCTTTTTATTAATAATAATTCATATATAATTTATTGGAAACCATTGTATTCTTCTTAATGCCAAGAATCGAAATGACTAGTAATAACTTCTATCAAAATGTACATGCATCAAACGCTCCATTTCATTCATTATTTGAGACGGTGCTTCCTATAAATGCCGCCCCAACTTGCAGGGTACATGTCATTAGATTTAGATATGAAAGCCACACCAATGAGTATTAGAGTATTCTCTCCATGCATGCTAGAATAACGTAATCCCTATTTTTAAAATTATATGTTGTTTGGCTTTTATAGACATATATAGCTACTGATATGCACCTAAATATTAACTATATATGTGTAGACACATACTTAAAGTTTTGGATGTACAAAACCAAAATATCTTACAATTAGTAACAGAGTAACTATTTATGACATAAAAGTCTATCCTCAAATACCGCTGTTTTTAGTTTCTTGAGGATCTCAATATGTGTTTTCTCAAAGTTACTCAACCACTGCCTTTGTAAATCTTTGGTGGAGTTTGAAACTCGGTGGCATGCATACATGCATGACAAGCAATGCTTGTCATATTTCACATGCAGCTATGTTGAACATTTAATGACTAACTTAATGTTTGGCTGATTACACATTCAATCTCTCTACAGGATGATCTACTCGCTTTGTCCTGTATAGCACATTCTAATGATCTTGGGACAAACTGAGAAAGAATATACAGAAGACATATATACCCTTCATATCCTTACCAGACAATTCTTCAGCATGGTTAATGGACATTGGTTTATAAATTGCAAGACAATACCTAGCAAATTTTTGCTATTACTTAATGTAAAATTATATGTTGTCCCTTAAAAATCTCCTTTATTTTGTTTGAGTATGTAAATTTTAAAAAATTGAATGCAAAATCGAGGGGTGTATCTATATAGGATATACTATCCAAAGTTAGCTATATTCTGAAATAGGAGTAGATAAATTATAACATTCACTGTGAAGACTAAGCAATACCTTGTTAAACCATTTTTGTCTGTGGAAAATACCATAGAGTGGCTTCTGCCCATGCCTGGAATGCGAATCGTTCGGTCATGCCTGATAATTAATTAGGAGAACTGCATTAGTTATATCTATTGTTTTCAAGAGCAAATAGAAATCTTACATGTCATTACAATAAAAGATGCATTGTTGGCCAAGCCTCCCACATTCGCACAAAAAGAAATGCACACAATGCTAAAAAGACATGGCTTCTGTTTTTTTATCGATTAGACCAACTATGTACATGTGCCCGAACCAACCACCGGAGCAGCTAGTTTTTTGCGTTTTTGTCGCATGGTATTGTTTCTTTCAATAAATAAACTAATTTAATACTCTTATATATGCAACTTGTTATTCTAGTTTCTAGGACAATCTTGAAATGTTTTTTGGTTTCAACTCTGAATCTCACGACCCTATGGTAGTGATTCTTCTAGTCATCTCTAGAAATAGCTTTTGTTTTGTAAATATCTCTTATTTTTTTTGAGAGAATGGTTCGGAGAACTTCTACCAATTATGACCCTACTATGTTTGAATCATGGAATGCTTGTGAACCTTTTTTTAAAAAAAAAAAAAAGTGGAGGGAGTACAAGTATGCAGAATCAAATATACCTGTAGGTATTGGCATTCCACAAATCAATAGTCACGTCGTCTAAAGTGGCACACCCTTTGTCCTGAAATGCAATGTATCTCAGCAATTTTAGTCTGGAGGAAAAGAATAACTTGCCCCTCGATACTTAACTTGGTTAATTTCCTAAATTAGGCATAGTTTAGAAAGACATGCATTCATGTCACTGACTTCGTGTACCAATTACATGAGTCATTTTATTTATGATGTTGATTGAATGGCACACATATATATGCATAGATGGGGTCTTACAGGCAGGCACACGTCTGGATGATGTTGAGCAATGCAACCTTATAATTTCAAATGAATTTTGGATATTCATACCTTATTTTCTTTGAAGGTGGAAGTAGCTAACATTGGGTGCTTTGTGTGGCAAGCTACCTGGTTCATTTTGCGCCCAGTCACCTCAAGTTTATGCACAACTTTTTCAGTCTCCAAAACCCATATCTGATATTTACAAAAACAAAAGTGTGAGAAAAGAGCATCATTAGAATCATTAGTGCTTGGTAGCATTCTTTTTCACCTTGCAGTAAGATGATGCATTTAGACAAGTAACCATCAAGTGCTGGTTACTTTCAGTAGGGTAATAGTCGGCACTGGATGATCCCTTCAGTATGGTGATATCTTTACTGGAAAATTCAGTGGTATAGATCTACAAGTTACAGACAGAGAGAAGGCATCTTATAACACCGGATTGATATAGATTGACATATATATAAATGACTCTATAGTGATAACCGAATTAGTGGTCTACTAAACATTCAGCAATTAGAACATCCACAGGTAGAGGTAGGCCTTGCTGGGGTTTATCCCCGAACAAAGACCGCATGAAAGATGATTTACTCATTTATTATTGGAGAGGAAGGGGGGTAACAAACCCTTGCTTCGTTTGCATTGGTAACGGCGACAAAAGTGTTTCCATCCGATGGGTTATACTTGAGACCGTGAATGCCAACAGTGCTCCGTTGGATTGTTCGAGTTCTCTTCCACTCGTCGTCCTTCAAGGACGACCACTGCATGATTCTGGCTTCGGTGGACAAAAGAAGGCACGTCGGATCACCTGGGTGGACAGCCAACGAGTTGATGGCTTTGCCGTCCTCGTCAGCTTTGAACTTGTAGACCTCGCCTAGCTTAGTGCATTTGTAATTGTACCTGTAGATACATATGTATCCATCTGCAGTCCCCACTGCCAACCATTCTTTTGAACTAGAAATTTGGCCGAACAAGCCTTGTTTTTGGACTGCACCTCTATCAATTTTTCTGCAAAATCACAAACAAATTAAGTTTGAGTGCACCAGTTTCAAATATAATGTTTATTTATTTATTCCGTTAACAACCGTGCGTGGGCTAATTGTGACTAGATACATAATATGACTAGATACATAAAAGAATGGATGAACAAAGTCAAAGTGATCGAGATGGATAACTTTTTAAAATCAAATAGATCTAATGGTTAATTATAATAGGAGTTTCTCAATAAACAGCTAGATTTATTTGATTAATTAATATGAGAATTTCTAGCATTGGCAAATGGCTAGGCGTGTCTTTTTCTAGAGCTTCGATAAGAATTAACGTGGATGCTTTGTTGGTGCCTCTAATAGTAAGATATATGTATGTAGACATATACTGGTACCTTCTTCTGGTAGTCCCAGATGTAAACACACCGTCCATCCATACTCACCAACACGACCCTGTGATGCGTACATGCACATATATCAACAAGAGGAAATATATGTCATATATCTTCGCATAAGTAATGTCAGTCTAGCTTCATTGGAAGTTTTATTTGCAGTTAATAGGTTGTCACATAAATGCACATGGCAATTTTGAAGAAAAAAAAAAGAGAGGATAAAAAAATAAGTTTCATGGTTGATGAATCTCTCTCAGTTCGGTTCCAACTCTAGGTGGATCATGAAATTCAATCTCTATATACTGTATGAAAGAAAAGAATGAATCTTTGCAGTAATTAAGAGTAGTAATCTCTATATTCTTAGAAACAACACTGTGAAATGTGAATTAAACTCTCCTGTTATATTCTTAGAAACAACACTGTGAAATGTGAATTGAACTCTCCTGTGAGATGGAATGGCCTTGCCAAATCCATATAAGATTACTCACCATGGCTCTGTGGGGTGCACGTCACTGGATCTCATCGGGATCTCAGTATCGAATATGGTTGGTACGATCTGGTATATATGAACAGATAAAACAAGTTAATAACTAATGCAAATATAGTTAATTTAATTAGGGAATGGTCGATCAACTACACTCTGCATTCGCTTCAAAATTTATATAAGGAACACGGAGAAATGATATATACACAGACGAGTCCAAATGAAACACTGCACATATGGCATATATATTGGGTTTTGGCACTCGGCTTAGGGTGTTCTTTGCCGTGTGCCCGATATCCTACCCTCGGCAAATTATGTAACACTCGGAAAAGGAGCCGATTCCGGTAGTCTCCGGCATATTATGTATATTGAGTCGTAGTACTAGCTTGCATTATATATTTATACCTGGTCCTCGGAGCTTGTTAGCTGCCAACTGATGGCCGTCACCGTCTCTGTAAACACCTTACCATGCGATTTTTTGACTAGCTCCTCAAACTTGCCACTTTCTATAGTCACCTTGCCACCGATGGATGCTGACCGCAATTTGTCAACCTCTTTCTTCGTTTCTATGGCGATCATCCGCACCACAAACTTTGGACTGTCTCCTGAAGGTCGAGGTTCCTGCATCTTCTCTGTTTTCGCAGCAAGAGCCAACGTGGACTTGGGCTCCACCATTTGTGACCTTGGACAAGTAAATTGCCAATTTCTTGGTGGGTCAATGCAGACGGCAACGTAGGAGTCCGTAGTGTTGGTTAGGGTCATCACTGCGCACTCCACAGATTTCTCCAGTGATTCCCAGGTACAGCCGATCAGCAGTGGACGGACTAGCTCGACCGGCTTGCTGCTGGTCTTGTTAGTAGAGAGAATCTGCAAGTCACAGCAGCAGTATAGTTGTTGCATGCATGCCTGGACTTAACGCGAAAAGTGGTCTTCACATCTATACCTTCTTACTCCCGCTTGTCTTTCCGCGTCGCTGCCCGTTGCTACCTGCACAAGGTGATAACATGATGGGAGTAACGCCAACAGATACATGTAGCGTTAATTTGGAGGAGCAGAGTAGTAAACAACAAATGGTGATTGCAACCTAACCAGGAGTGCATCAAAGAAAGGATGAATTTATGTTGAAAAATATAGAGATGCATCCCTCTTTATTTTTATCCATCTCTTTAGATATATACCATGAAGATCTGTAATACAATGCACAACTTCGGCCATTTATTGTTCTTTGTTAGTACAGCGAAACTTATGGAGAAAACCCCATATTGGCATGTAGTGTTTTCATGGAAAACCGCCAAACTTGGCTACATTGGAAAGGTCTTAGTATCATCATGGAAGTTAAAGATGCAGTGTTACTTACCATCTGATGAGGTCGCAGGTGACGCCCTGCGATCCGCATCCACGTTCTTTTCTTAGGGCTACGGCTACCTTTTCCCGGGCTACAACATATAATTCAATATTCATGCAACGAATCAAATGCCTTATGATTAGCATATGAATTAAATTAAACGAAAATATAGGTGAAGGCTACCAGCTAGTGAATTTTATCGTAGTGTCACATCCTATATATACTGTAGTGAAATAGAGATATAGAAACAACTTGTATGGTGAATCGTATATTGTTATAACTAAAGTTTAGCTAGCTAAAATTTCAAAGTAAAACTTTACCAACTAAACTATTAGATGTGGTGTTTAGATGCTAATAAATTTTAGCTGCCTTTAACTGGTAAACTTTAGCAAATCTTTTAGCTAGGCTGTTTGGATAGCTAGGGCCAGCGTTTTGCTGGTGCTTCTATATGGGGTTACTCTCTATCATAATATGTACTCCCTCCGTTCTAAATTATAAGAAATTTTGGCTTTTCTAGATACATTACTCTTGCTATGCATCTAGTTAATTATGCACTATGTCTCAACATAATAAAAAAATATCTAGAAAAGCTAAAATGTTTTTATAATTTGGAATGGAGGCAGTATATTATATATGTGGATGGATAGACAGGTAGAGGGCCTGACTATTATTCACTAAACTTTAGTAACTAAAATGCCAAGCACCTCCACTAAAGTTTACGGACTTTTAGTTAGGAAAAGGTATCTAAAAGTCACTAAAGTGTATATGAGTTAGCTACTTTAGTGACTAAATTACCAAACATCTCTACTAAAGTTTAGAGGCTGCTAAAATTTAGGAGTAACTGAACTTTAGTGGGGAAACCAAACAGGCCCATAGATAGATAATAAGTTTGTATATTCTTCATATAGATATAGTACTAGAACACAATCCCTCTGGCAGGACACACCTGAGCATACATAAATAATAATCCACTAAAACACAGAAAACAAAGAGGCTAAAATAACTACTTCAAAGAGGAATCTGTGAAGAACTACTCCACCTCAATTACAAATTGCTTTGAATTTTTTATACATCCATTTTGCTATGTATGTAGATATAATATTGTTTTCAGATACGTAGCAAAATGAATGAATCAAAAAAGTCAAAGTGACTTATAATTTGAAATGGAGAAACTATATATAAACTCAGGCCCAGGACAGAATAATAGGTTGGTTCAGGAAAGGGGGATACAAAGTATTTGCTTACTAATTTGCCTTACACTATATGTAAAAAAGAACATCATCCTGGTAGGTGGTACTTTGAACAAAAAATATATCGATTCAAGCTCCATACCGTAAACTTGACTGGTTGCAGGTTAAAATTTTGAATTCTTTTTCAATTGATTGGAGTAGTTATCTTACCTTTGAACCTTTTTTTAATTGCGTCCCTTTTTGTCGTTATTCTTATTTGTAATTGAGGTGGAGTAGTTCTTCACAGATTCCTTCACCTAAAATGAAATAGGAAGAAATAATTACTCGGTAGAATGAATGGAGAAAAGAACATAATTTGCTAGACCGCTAGTAGTAGCTAGACCATACCTGTGGTGGCAGATCAGGAAGACCTTCAACTATTTGTTTAGAAACGCTAGGCAACAATGACCTCATAGAGGCGGCGTCCTTGGCATCAAAAGCCTTAACAAGTTTCTTGTGGTCGGCATGCATTTCGTCCGTCGGTGAGAAGGTGCACGCCATGGTGGCAAACATCGCTAACACCATGTCCCTCGAGATATCATCCCCAATTTGGCAAGTTTCTGGGCGATGTCGCCGGCCTTGTAGAAACCCTTCACGTCTTTCTTCGAACGCAGTCTTGGATATCCTTGAGGCTGAGTTTCAGGGTATTCTCTAGACCCTTCAACGGATTACACATCATCTGATGGCCGGCGTTGTTCACGATGTTGGTCTTGTCCTTGAGCTTCTGCTGCAGAAACTCGACGACGACAGACACGCTGTCGATGTGCTTGAGCAACCTGTCGCGGTCCTTCCGGTTGTCCTTCATTAAAGCGCAACCGGTCGGCGAACTTTTTCGCCAGTCAAAGATGGTCTTGAGGATATCGAAGATGTTCGACGGATCCACCATCTTTGCGAGACTCGGGCAAGTGCAAGTGGTCTGGCCGCAAGATGATCATCATCGATTCGCACGAACATAATTAAATTTTTAAACGCAGGACCGAACCAACCGATCGAATCAGATATGCTTCCTTGGAGAAATCAATCAAACATTTAACTTGCTTGCATCATAGTCAATCTTAGGCATAACAATCAATCGACTAAGATTTAGTAAGTGACTAGAATCGATCTACCATACGAACCCATCGAATTTGCACAAAATCAATCATACTCACAAGAACCTCTCGGAATATATATGCATGCGCAATAATCAACGGATGGATTAAGATTGATCCAATAATTGGAGTGATAGTGCACAAAAACAACAAAGACGACCGACCGACCTTTCAGCGAATCGATCGTTCGATCGATCTCCTCTGATCCTCCAAGCGAATCGATCTGTGTCCTCCTAGGAATCGAGGTTGGCGGCGGTCCTGAAACTGTGTGAGTGTGGCCTGCTTTGTGTGGTGTTCCCTGCTTGTGGCCAGGGGAGAAGCTAAAATATCCGCAGGTTCCTTCCACTACACTACAACTCCGAGCCAATGAAAATACAGTAATATTTTTAAAAAATCATAATTATTGTAAAGTTCCATCCCCACTCTCATTTCTTTCTAACAAGAAACATAGAAAATTTGGGCCTATGTACAGTGATGTAGCTAGGGTCTCGTGCATGGGCGGTACAAATTTTGCCACCCTCTGCTGCCGGCTAAACTCGTCCGTCTGCAGCTCCATGTGATTCCTTTAGATTTTATTCTCTCCTCCTCGTCCTCTTTGACAAAGATGCCGTGCCATGGCCTTGTAGATTTTCGCCTTTTCTTCCTCGAAGATTCGTTCACATTGCCGGAGTGGACGCAAGGAAGAAATTTATTGACTCCTATAGTGGCCAGAGGGCCCTGCCCGGTGAATCACCATCAGCTGGCTGTACCTCAGATCACGACAATAATATTCTGGTTGAGTTGTTGGAAGGATAGAAAACGAAACCAAAGAATAGATGTTTTTTTGTTTGACAAGAGAAATAATAGCTGTTGTACATTAGAAATTTAGAAGAGGGTGAATGAGAGCATCTCCTACAGTTTTGCAAATAGGGTTTGCATTCTTCAAGTTTGCCAAAAACATAAAAAGTGGTCTCCAACAGTTTTGCAATTTGGATTGGCATTTTAGCCAACTTGGCATAAACCAACCTCAACTTGGCAAATATGCCAAGCTAGGAGGGACTTGACAAATCCTCTCCTTGGTTGCATGTTGCATATTCCATTTTGTTTTGTTTTTTTTTTTTTGTCAAGCTAAATTTGCAAAACTGTTGGAGAACCATAGTTTTTTCACTTGGCATATATTTTTGTGACTTAGCAAATCACAACTTTTGCCAAGTATATTTTGCAAAACTGTTGGAGATGCTCTAACTGGGCTGATAAAAAAACATAGTGTACAGCCCAACTATATAATCCAATGCATGCATGTCTATTCTAATTTCGCTCAAAAAAAAAAAATGCATGTCTATTCTAATCGCAAGAAAAGGACCCAAATAAAATTTAGTCGCAAAAATTGATGAAGTAGCTGTTTTTGTGTATATTTGGATACTTCGGATAACTTTGTACTTTGGTTTTGGTAACATCAGGTCTTAATACATCGAACGTCCACATCGAGTTTAGTCATATATATATATAGCCAGCCTTTTCTTCCCACTAACTATTGCTCTGGTCATGTGTCAGCATGCAGGACGTCTGCATGTGGAAATCTATCTATATCTCCGATAAAGACAAATCCTAATATATCTCAAATAACCCCACTATTTCTCTTACTATGCAAAGTGTCCATATTGGCATCAACTACAACATCCCACTGTCTCTCCAAACATGCCCTTTCACTCTTCTCACCAGAATGCACACCGGAATTTTTTTGATTCATAAAAATATTTTGTGCCCTCACAAAGAGATGTGTTAGCCGTTGGTAAGCAATGCATGCCTCTTGTACTATATTGCACTTGTTAAATATTGAACCCACTTTGAATTTTGCTGACGGTATGGCTAAAATTTTCTTAAATATTAATGCTGGCATTTAGAACTTACACAGTGACACTCTTGACCACCCCAGCAGTCTTTGGTCATCGTAAAGAACGAGAAAATTTAGACAGTGCGCGGCGTGCATGGCATCGAGGTCGAGGATGTTGGCGTCAAGTGACAATGAGGCGTGCAGCCGCATGGATACATGCGCTTCATCACGTGGGACGCATGTGCTACCAGCATAGGTACCAAGGCCCATAGTTGGTTCCGGCAGCCTAGTGACTTCCGGCTTATCGATCTTTTCATCTGATGCATCTGCCTCCAACTAGTTACCGCCTTGACACCTCCAAACACCAGAGAGAAATGTCATGAATCCATTGAACTCATATCTGAACCAAGCAAGGGAAGAACCATGAGTGTGGTGACAGGGGCGCTGGGAAGCCTTGCCCCAAAGCTTCTTCAGCTGCTCCACGATGAATAGAATCTCCAGAAGGGCGTGAAGAAGGAGGTGGAGTGGCTCTCTAGGAAGCCTTGCCTCCGCAAGGTCTCGGATGTGCTATGGGACCGTCGGGCCGATCAAGGGAGCTCAGCAGTCACCGGCCGCAGGGATCCGGCCGCATGCTGTTGGATTTGGTCTCCCGTTGCCAGATCGAGCCGAATGCTGCCACATATATCCACTTCATCTGGAGGTGGAGGGAACAGGGAGCATATATATTTGCAAATATCAAGCTGATGGAATGATTAAGCTAAGGGAGGACGGAGCAATTAACCACTCACACGGCACAAAATACACTCCCATCGATCCCACTTAGGTTTTGGTGACATAATTAAAAAAAGTTTGAACCCATTGTATCCGCTGTCTAGAGTTTGGTCATTGAGATAAATAATATAGGCAACCTTTTCGTTCCACTAGTGCCAAGTGGTCTTGTGTCTGCAAGCAGCACGTCTGAATATGGCTATTGGGATAAATGACACAAACGCAGCTAAAAGCTTAACGATGTCATGCGCTCCTACAAGACCATGTGGTTGTTGGCGCCCTTGGTACAATGGATTCAGACTAAAGATGCCAAACTAAACTTTGGAGATTTCAATCTCCATGGAAACGCTGTACTATTGTATTATTTGATCCATGGAAATTTTGGGCATGTTTTTTAACTCTTTAATGTTTTTTTACATTAAAACATTATTTTACAGCTGTGAATTATATTGGAATTTTTTTTTGTCTCATCAAACATTTTTGAGCCCCGACAGAGAGATGTGTTAGCCGTTGGTAAGTGATGCACGCCTCTTGTACAAAAGTGCGCGGCGATTCAGAACTAAGACGCTTGACCGATCAGTCTTTGGTCATCGTAAAGAATGATAAAATTTATAAAAAAGTGCGCGGCGTGCTTTGCATTAAGGTCGAGGATAGTGGACCCATGTGCTACCCCGGCTTCCTGGTTGCTTCCTTGTTAACTCTTCAGCTACTGCATGCCTCTGAGTAGACGCCTTGCCACTAGCATCAAGGAGAGTACTGCTATGAATCCACAGCACTCAGATCTGAACCAAGCAAGAGGACAACCATGAGTGTGAGTGTGCTGGCGGGGCCGCTGGCAAGCCTCGTTCCCAAGCTTGCCAAGCTGCTCCATGGTGAGTACAAGCTCCAGAAGGCCGTCAGGAAGCAAGTGGAGTGGCTCCACAGCGAGCTGGAGAGCATCTATGCCTTCCTCGGAGAGGTCGCGGAGGTGCCATGGGATCGGCTCAACGGGCAAGTCAAGGTGTGGGTACGAGAGGTGAGGGAGGCATCCTATGACATGGAGGATCTCCTTGACACCTACCTCGTGTGCGTCGATGGCGGTGAGCCTACTGACCCGAGCAGGGTCAAGCGAGCCATGAAGAAGATGGGGAAAGTCCTCACCAAGGCCAAGGCTCGGCGCAGTATTGCTGGTGCCATCGAAGATATGAAGAAGCATCTCGAGGAGATAGCTCAGAGACGTCAGAAGTACAAACTTGATGAGATTATTGTGTCCAAGCCTGTTAGAGCGACGACTACTATTGATCCTCACCTTACTGCTATGTGCAAACATTTGACACAGCTTATTGGCGTCGACAACTCAAGGGACCAAGTCATATCTATGCTGAATCCATCCCAACCAAATGATGAGGCGTCCGACAAGATCACCAAGAAGGTTTCTATTGTAGGAGTTGGGGGACTGGGCAAAACCACTCTTGCCAGAGTGGTGTATGACAACCTAAAATCGCAGTATAACTGTGCGGCTTTTGTCTCAGTTGGACGGGATCTTGAGTTGGTAAAAGTTTTCAAGGACATCCTCTATGATCTTGACCCGGAAAAGTATAAGATCATTCATAGCACTGCAATAAGGGAGAAGCACCTAATTGGTGAAATCCAAAAGTACCTGGAGAACAAGAGGTACACATCAGCCACCCGATATTGATTTTAACTAGCTAGTGCCGTTCATGTAGTCCTTCATTTTGGGTTTAGCTAGCTGGTTTTCACTTTCTTGTACATACATTCTATTCTTCTAATACAAAGATATGCACACTCGTGCGTATTCACGAAAAGAAACTAGCTAGTGCCGTGTAAGATGTTCTTCCACCACACAGTCGATAGTTGGTACTGCTACTTTTCACCATGCTGTGGGTTATAGTAAAATATATTAACCCCATATCCTCTATGCCAGATTGCTTCTAGAGATGGATTTTCTCCACTCGACACATATAAGAAAATTTTCATTAGTGGACAGCATTTTGCTAGTCTTTTAGAATGTCGAAAAAATGTATTCACGCCATGTATAAAAGGGCAATGCACTATAATGTATTTATTAATTGACCATAGATTTTCATAATATATATTTTCTTTGTGAAACCATAAATTTTATTGAAAAGACTGTTTTAGCGCCAGGCTACCAGCTTCTGTTGCAATATGCCCTTGTGTACGTAATCAGTTCTCTCTATATATAATAATGTGGTCTTAAATATATATGAAGCTTTTTAAATTGGCCCTTTGTGTGCAGTTTCCATAAGTATTCCAAAAGTTGTAGAGTTAATTGTTTCCGCTCTTCAATACAGTGTCGATTGTTAGCGCTCAAGATTTTTAAACATCAACACATAGTTTCTTTTTATTAGCGTGATCATGTGTTTGATGTGTCATGCCAAATTTTTTAATCTTAGTAAATTTCAGGCTTCTGCAGAAGCTGCAAACATTACTAACCAATGGTTCTTGAACTTTCATGTGGATAGGTATTTTATAGTTATTGATGATGTATGGGATGTGCACACTTGGCAAGCAATAGAGCTGTCACTTGTTGAGAATAATTGTGGAAGTATAGTAATCACAACTACACGTAAGTTTGATGTGGCCAATGAAGCTGGTGATGTTTACAAGCTAAAACCACTTTTCGATGACGACTCTATGAGGTTATTCTATACAAGGATATTTGGTGTAGAGGGGAAGTACCATGATAACCAACCAGAAGATGTCATCAAGAAAATTCTAAAGAAATGTGGAGGTATACCATTAGCAATCATGACAATGGCAAGTTTGATGGCTGGTAAACAACAAGTATGAATGGTCGAGGTCTTGAACTCTATTGGTTTTGGATCCAAGGGCAATAGGGAAGCCGAAGACACTATGACAATACTTTCATATAGCTATTATGATCTGCCTCCACATTTGAGGACATGCTTACTATATCTAAATGCATATCCAGAAGACTATCTGATCGGCAAGGATTCTTTGATATGGAAGTGGGTAGGTGAAGGATTTATTGATGGGAAACAAGGTACAAGATCATTTGAGCTCGGAGAAAGATACTTCAATGATCTCATTAATAGAAGCTTGATCCAGCGGTGGAGAAGGACTGGGATGGAGTAGTATCAATATGTCATGTTCATGATATGGTTCTTGATCTGATGCGTAAGCTTGCATCTGAAGAAAACTTCACTGCTATATTAGGTTACAATATTGAAGGAACACCTGCACTAAGCAATGCTCGTCGGTTAGTCCACCAAAATGGAATAGATGAACACATTAATTCTGAAGCAATGGTGACTGGGATGCCAAAAGTGAGGTCATATACTACATTCAAGTGTGTTATTGATATCCAGGACTGGTTTTTGAGATTTAAACTTTTGCGCATGCTCGACATAGCAGTAAACTGCCACCTTGAGCATCTTGGTGATTTACTTCACTTGAGATATCTTCGGATAGTATATCAAGGCAGTGATGATATTGAGCTGCCGAAACAAATAGGGAATCTTAAATTACTGCAAACACTTGATGTGAACAGAACGTTGCCAGCAAGCATTGTGCACCTAACAGATCTTGTCCAGCTATATGCTTGGAACAAGGTACCGGATGGGATTTGTAAGTTGGTTTCCCTGGAGGAGTTCAGACTAATAAATGGTTGGATTGATAATCCCAAGAGATTTGTTAAGGAGCTAGGCAGCCTGCGAGAACTGAGGCGGCTCGAATTTACCACTAATGGGTTGGATGAGAGCATGCAGGTAGAATTTGTGGACTCTCTAAGGAATTTGCAAAAGATCCAGTATATAAGAATGGACGGTCATGCTTGGGACGCAGATACAGCAATGTGGGAAGCAGTAGGCTTTGTGCTCCCACGACCTCTCCGATACTTGAATTGGGGTCTTGTTAAATTTTCTAAATTCCCGTCATGCATTAATCCCTCACGTCTTCCCAACCTGTCCCAGTTGAGACTAGCGGTAACTACTATGGATGAGCAGGACCTGAACCTCCTTGCTAGGCTGCCAGCACTCTGTTATCTTTATCTTGAAACACGTTCCACTGTAACAGCGTGTAATATTAATGCCAGTGATGGCTCCTGCTTCCAGAAGTTGAGGTACTTCGAGGTCAATAAAATGGTCTACTTTGAGCATCCCAATGAGGAGGACACTAGGATTTCATTGCACATATGGAATGCAAAAGATGATATGCCCTTTGCCTCTAGAAAAAGCAATGACTGCAGAAAAATTGTACCCTCCAGCGTGATGCCAAATCTTGAAGTGCTTCAGTTTAATGTCCCTTTGTGGGCCTTAAAAGATAACAACGGTGACTGTGGGAATATTGGCTTGGAGTACCTGCCTTCCCTTCAAGTACTCAAAGGATCGATCAACTGTGCACGCATGACTGTTGCGGAGAGTGATGCTGCGTTGGCTGCGCTGAGAAACGCATGCAAGCTCCATCCCAACCATCCGACGCTTCATATGTATAAGATTAATGAGGTACGGCGGGTATTTTGTACTGGATCCGATCACATTAACATCTCTTTATTTACTCCTGTTTTCTTTTTTTAGCATGACTACAATATTTTTTTTTCTGTCTTACTCAATTAATGGTTTGTTTAATCTGGATTTCCAACCACCAGAGAAATATGGTGTCCACACACGACAAAGAAGAAGAGAAGCAGCGGGAGGAGGAGGAGGTGACCTTGCAGACTTCTGATACTGATTTGGGCAAACTAAGCCCAGCAAGTTCTTAAACAGATCCAGATTTGGATCCAGACCATGCCTGCATACAATGTACGTACTCTCTCCATTCCGACTTCTGTCATAGACGGGTTACAGCTCTTTGCAGATTGCCGACTTTGCAGATTTTTAAAATCTGATAACCACATTTGCATCAAACAAATAACATTGTGATTCCTGTCAATATAGAATAATCTAAGAAACAGTACTATCACAGCACCGTTGCCTTTCTCCATTAAGCAAAGTGTGTGTTACTTCTAAGTGCCAGTGGCTGCACCCACTCTGTTTCTGGCTACGGTACCAGTCGATACTCTGTTTTCCAGTCTCCTATCTTGATATAATATGTAATGTGAAGGTTGGTTCCTTCGTTTGCTTTATAAACAAGTCGCTTGTTTAATCTGTCACTTGAGATTATATAAAATGTCCTTCTATGATTATTCAGTAGGAAGTAACCACTTTAATTGGTCATTTCTCATTTGACAATATATTCCTGACACACACTCTTTCCATGTACTCTTTCCATGTCGTCTCCTGTCATGATGCGGTAGCTGCTTTTGCAGTTCTAGTATTAGTATTGCGGACTCCACAGATTTTGAAAATCTCTAAACTTAACTTCCATCAGAACATTGTGATTCGTGGCAAAACATAGAATAATCAAAGGAACATTGCCGTCATAGCACTGTCCCCTTACCATATTGCAAATCCAAGCATGTGGACATATATGTCGATGTATATATAAATTATTGTATTTTTAGCAATCATCAAGCTATCGAACGTATTTTAGAAGATTGTCATGTCCCAAGAAATAGGGCCAGAAGGATAGGCCCGCCCGGGCGAGAGAGGGCCGCCCGCCCCCGCTCGCGCGCGCCCTCCCCTCCTCCTCCCCCTCCCTTCCGCGGATTCTTCGGCAATTAATTCGGGAATAAAGGAAGAAATTATCTAGGATTATCTTTAGGCGTTTTTGGTGTGCAAGGGGATATTCCTATCTATAAAGGAGACCCTTATTAGGAAAATAAATAGGACATGCTTGTAAAAGATATTCCAATCTATAAGGAAACCTTTAGAGAGATTGCTTGAGATACAAGTCCCACTAGCCGGGCTATATAAGTAAGGGTCTCAGAATCTTTCGGGGCAACAAGCAAATAAAGAAATTTATCCCAATATCCCTGCTCCTCCTCCTCACACGCCACCCCCCCCCGCCTTTGCCGCCGCCCGCGCCGCCGGGCCGCGCCCGCACCACCACCACCCGGCGCGCGCCACGCCGCCCCTCGCCGCCATCGCCTCCCCCTCCTCCTCCCACCGCCGTTCTCGTGTCGGTTCCGGCCCTAATCTAGCCGGGTTCTAACAGGCTGGTATCCGAAGACCACTACGATCCACCCACCACCATGGACAGCAAGTCGAAGAAGATGCTAAAGAACTTGGGGGAACGGTTCATTAAATTCGACAAGCCGGGATGGACACGATCGAGAATAAAATTTCTATCCTCTCGGTGACGATCCAGCAGCGATTAAGCACCGTCAACAACTCAGGAAGCCGATCTTGAAATGAAGACGCTGTTGAGACGACAGCCCGCGACTTCATCAAGAAGCGGAATGATGGCAAGCGAGAACCCAGGGCGATCACGTCACCGCGACCTGATCCGGAGAACCCGATGAATGGCTACCCGGGACCGAAACCCGGGCGGCGGGGCACCACCACTAGGGGCGCGTGCGCCGCCCGCCCGCCCGCCCGACCGACACCTTCCACAAGCTGTCCTTCCCCACGTATGATGGCAAGGAGGATCCTCTCCCATGGATCAACCATTTGCGAGCAATTCTTCGAGGGGGACAAGGTACGCCAGAAATAGAACAAGTCCGGTATGCCTCTTACCATCTCACAGGAGGAGCATAGCAATGATATATGAGGCTGTCCCGGGAGAAACCGGTGGAAGATTGGGCAAGCTTCGCCCAAGTATGTCAACGGCGCCGGCCCGGTGAACGGCGCAATCCGGTGGCGAAATGGCATCGCTGAGTACACGGAGCAGTTCTGGCGCCACGTGGCACGCGTGCAGCAACCTCGACGACAAGCGGCAGGTGAACATCTACACAGCCGGATTGGGCGCACCGCTCAAGACGGACGCCGAGATGCAAGATCCCAAGGACATGGAGGCTGCCATGTCTCTCGCCCGAGGCGTCTGGCGACGCCTTGCCATCCCTCTACATGCCGGCCAGGGCAAAAAGCCGGGTGCCCGCGCTGTGGCCTGGCTGGCCGCCCCCAGGCGCCCACCTCGTTGGCCACATCCGCAACGTCATAGCCGTTCAAGCGGTTGACACCGGAGGAGATGACGGAGTGACGCAAAGGCTGGCCTCTCGCTTCAACTATGACGAGCCGTTTACACGGGGTCACAAGTGCAAGCACCTCTTCGACATCACAATCTTCAACGACTACACCGACGACTCGACGAACGTCCCACTTGCGGACGTCAAAGAGGAGCCAGCTGATCTGAAGGTCCTCTTCGGGGACCCCGACTCCCCGGTACGTGGTGCTCATTCTCTATACCTCGTTGGTATGATCTCAGGCATGGGCGTCAACATCATCATAGACTCGAAGCAACGCACAACTACATCGACCCTCGTGTGGTGACCACGGCAGGCCTCCGGACTCAGCCAGTGCGTGTGCTGATCACCACTGGCACCGGGGGCCACGTCAACATGCCGGGCTGCCACCCTCGATGTACCACTACGCCTCGACGCCCGGCGCAGCCGACATCGACGCATACGCGTCATGCCACCGGGCAACGGTCAACGTCATCCTTGGCATGCCTTGGCCGGGCAGGCTTGGGACGAGTCACGTGGGACTTCGTGACCCACGAGCTACAGTACTACCGCGACGGCCGCCCGGCGAGCACGTTCACGTCGGCTCCACCGCCCCGGGGCGCACCACCTGGGCCTTCTCGGTCGGGCATCTTCGCCGGCGTCCGGACACTTCCCTCTCGGCTTGGGAAACATTCAAGGCATGCGACTGCCTTGGACCTCTACGACACGTCTCATCGGGTGTAACAGAACCTCCTAATTACTGGGCCCACATGCACTTATCATCGTCATTAAGACCTCTGATCATTATGCACGAGTTCCCAATAATCTAGAAAGTGCTATTAATCTTCGAACAGGATCTCATTAACAAGTCACTCCAGTATTACAACACTTTATTCAAATACATCGAGTACGGAAGGATTACATAACCATAAGTTTACAAACCATTTGTTTAAATACTCAAACTTAAGTATTATTATTACAATCCCGATATTATTATTGGAGTAACTTTATACATATAAACACCGACAACCCTGCCCGAGGGTTCACTCTACTCGTCCTCTTCTTCCTGGTACACCGTCATGCAGTAGGGACCAAAACAAGCCTGCTCATGAACAGTTCCTACAACAAGGGTCAAAGAACCCTGAGTACTGGGGTACTCAACAAGACTTACCCGACTAAAGAAAGCAGGAGAAGACACGGGAATGCTTTGGTCTTAGGAGTCAAGGTAAGGCTTTAGCAAGAATCAAGAAACTCTTTTGCGTAAAAGCTTACTATAAGTGAATCCTTACTTTCAATATTTTTATTTCAGATTAGTAACTCATAATATCTAGATTATCCTATTCTAGAACAATCATAATCTCATAGTCTTATATTCCAACTCTCTCTTTTCTCAAAACCATAATCCATCATTTACTACGATGAATGGGCAGAAGAACGGGTCTCCATAACCGAGAAGCAACGGCGATTCATGAACCGATTATACCCATAAGAAGCTTCTACAAAAATTTTCAGAATTTAAGGAGCTATTTTCAAATTTCTATGAATTTTCAAAGAATCAGCACTATTTAAAACAAAGGAAATTAGATAAATCAATTTTCAAAAGAAAACAGATCTTCGGGCCGATTCCAGCCCGTTATCCCGCGCGACCCAACACTGTTGGCCCAAACTGCCGCTACTGATAGCAGGCCGGCCCAACCGACCCATCGCCGCCGACCGCTGGCGGCGCCCGGCGGTTGACCGGCGAAGAACTCGCCGGCGGCGGACTCCTCGGCGACGCGACTCGACCCCACGCGACCCCCACGACCGCGCGACACGCCGACGCCCAAAAACCCGACACCTAGGGCACGGGGCATGACCACCGGCGGCCATGGCGGCACGGGCGGCGCGGCTAAGCGGCGGAAAGGCTCACCGGAGCTTTCTCCGCGACGGCGAGCAGCGCATCAGCTCCAAAGACCTCCAGCGATCCTAAAGCCTCAACTAAACGAACCCAAACCGACCCTAGCTAGGGCGGCTCGCGCGGCGGAGCGCAACGTCGGCTCGTCGGCGGCAACCGCGTTCCGGCGGCTACGGCGCACTAAACGGCAAACCGACGGCTCCCTCGTGACCGGGACCTCGAAAGATGACGGGGCTCACGTTGGTTGGGATGGAGACGGCGCGGAGGGTGGTCGGCGGCGGTGGCGGCGGCGGTGATGGAAGATGATGGCAACGACGGCGTTCGGCGGCGGCCTGTGGGGCAAAGACGAAACCAACGAGCGCATCATGACCCCAGCGTCAAGGCGACTCCAAAGGTGTAGATGGTTTTCATGGAAGCTCACGGAAAACTTGGTGACGACGGCAGCTCGACCAGCGGCGGCGCTCCGGACGGAGTTGGAGAAGACGACGGCGCGGCGCCGGCGGCGGCTACGAGGAAGGACTAGATCTAGCTCAAACGACGCGCAACAAAGTTGCGAACACGATGGCAAAGTCAAAAGGGTGGATTGGAGCTCGACGGCGACGGCAACTGAAAGGGGGCGGAGGCGGTTTTCCGGCGGCGGTGAAGGAGAAAGAAGAAGGAAGAACGGCGCCGGCTCCAAGCTTTATAGGGCAAAGGACCATGGGACACGTAGCGGGCGACGTTGCGAACCCGTCCATGTAGCTGGTGACGAGCGAGGTCGACCGGCGCGAGAACGCCACGGCGACGCCGGCGACCGGCCCGGTATGGAGGAAGAACAGCGTAAACACCGTTCCTTTGTTAACCCTAAATCCTAACTTTTCGAACTTTGTCAAATTCTCCTCAAATTTGAACTGAACTTCAAAAATTCCAAAAAGTAACCCCCTTAATTTTTTCAAGATCTACAAATTTCATAATTGGACCATTTTCAAATTCGGCCTCTAAATAGGACTTTTTGAAAAGCAGTTCAAACTTTTGAAATTTGAATTCAAAATTACTTTTAAAATCATGTAACAACTTCAAAAACTTTGTACATGACTTTTGTTCATCTCAGCAAGATCTACAAACTCACTTTTGAAAGTTTTTGCAAATTTTGCTTAGATTTTGAATTAGGGTTTTTAAATCAAAAGGGACAAAACCCTAAGTTTGGTATTTTCAAAATTACTCTAAATTTTTGAACTAAACTTTTAAAAACTCAAAATACCAATTTTGTTCAACTTTGAAAACTCTACAAAATTGCTTTAATAACCATACCCAAATTCTTTATAATTTTTGAATAAAAGAAAAGGGGGTAAAATAAAGGATAGAAATTAGGGTTTCCGGAGTTCAATTCAAATTTGAATTTGATTCAAATTTCAGATTCCCGACCTATACTATCCAACCATCATTCAGCATCACACTTAGGATCAAAAGCATCAAAAACATAAATTTAACATTTAAACACTCTAAATTCCTTAAGCTCAAACATTTCCCTAAAAATATAAACTCATTTTAATTTTTAATGCATTTCAATTTTTCTAATGATGCATGCTTTATACTAAACATGATGACATGGCAAGATTTTAGTTGAGTAACACCGGGGGGTGTTACAGCCTTTCCCTCTAAAAGAAATCTCGTCCCCGAGATTTAAAGCTCGAGAGTAAGTAACGGCAAAGGAAATGTGTCGGGGTAAACACATCTCGAACTAGTTCATAAAGCGGATGGTGTTTTATCTAATATATGCTATAAGAACTTAAAGAGACAAGGGATTATAACCTAGATAGAAGCAAGAAATTCGGGGAAGTGCTCTTGCAGATATTCCTCGATTCCCATGTAGCTTCTTCTTGAATGTTGGTTCCATTGGATCTTATACCATTTAGTTGTTCTTCTACGAGTGACACGATCTTTTCCGATCAAGAATTTGAACAGGTATTCTGAATAAACCAAATCAGGTTCAAGTACAACTCCTTCAATATCAACCACTTGATCGGGCACTCGAAGACATTTCTTCAAGCGGGACACATGGAACACATTATGCACGGTGAAAGGTGTTCTCGTAACTCCAAACGATATGCCACTTTTCCACATCTTTCGAGAATCTGAAATGGTCCAATATAACGAGGTGCTAACTTTCCTTTGATTCCAAATCTCTTTACCCCTTTTATAGGTGATATTTTCAAATACACATAATCTCCCACTTCAAATATCAAAGCTCGACGTCTTTTATCTCGCATAACTTTTTACGTCGAGACCGAGCTATTTTCATGTTTTCTTGGATGACGCGAACCTTCTCTTCTCGCATCCTTAACTAAATCCACACCAAAGAACCATCTTTCTCCAGGTTCAGACCAATGCAGAGGAGTTCTACATCCGTGACCATATAAGGCTTCAAAAGGTGCCATCTTGATACTTTCTTGATAACTGTTGTTATAGGAGAATTCTCGCTAAAGGTAAATATTCATCCCATTTTTTCTTGATAAGTGAGAACACAAGCTCGTAACATATCCTCAAGAATCGATTAACTCTCTCGGTCCGTCCATCCGTCGTGGGTGATAGGGTTGAACTATGAACAAGTTTGGTTCCCAATGACTCTTGTAATTGTGCCCAAAATTTATCCATAAATATTGAACCTCGATCTGTGACGATAATCTTTGGTGCACCATGTAGACTAAAAAATCCGGTGACATATAACTTAGCATAATCTATTGCCTTATAACGATTCTTCACCGGCAAGAAATGTGCAATCTTAGTAAGTCCGTCCACAATAACCCAGATAGAATCAAAACCTTTTGATGTATTGGGTAAACTAACAATGAAATCCATGGTTATTTCCTCCCATTTCCATGACGGAACAGGCAATGGATTTAACTGTCCTGCAGCTTTCATATACTTGCCTTTACTCGCCGACAAGTATCACATTTAGACACATAACGAGCAACTTCTATCTTCATCTTAGTCCACCGTAATCTGTTTTTAGGTCTTGATACATCTTGGTGCTTCCTGGGTGAATAGAATACCTAGTCAAGTGTGCTTCATCCAGGATCTGCTGACGTAACTCAGGAACCTTTGGTACTACCAAACGATTCTTGAACCATAACACATCTGCTTCATCAATTCTGAAATTAGATGGCTTTCCACTTCTAACCTTCTCTTTGATATGTGATATACCTTTATCTTCTCTCTGAGCAGTAATAATCTGATCTCGGATATCAGATTCCACAGTGATACTAGATAGAGTCCCTGTTCAATAATTTCTAAATTTAACTTTTCCATTTCTTGACATAAAGTTTTGTCCATCAAACTTACTTCAAGACAATTGCAGTGGGACTTCCGACTAAGTGCATCGGCAACCACATTTGCTTTACCAGGATGGTAATGCACTTCCAAATCATAATCCTTAATCAACTCCAACCATCTTCTTTGTCTCATATTCAGATCAGATTGGGTGAAGATATATTTTAAACTCTTGTGATCAGTATAGATATGACAGGTGTTGCCCAGCCAGATAATGACGCCAAATCTTGATTGCATGGACAAGCTGGCCGCTAATTCTAAATCATGAGTTGGATAATGTTCCTCATGACGCGTTTGAGTTGTGCGGAGGCATAAGCAATAACCCTTCTTTCTTGCATCAATACACATCCAAGGCCAATACGGAAGCATCACAATAGACATCAAACGGCTTCTCAATATCCGGTTGAGCCAATATGGTGCAAATGGTTAATGCCTTCTTCGAATTTTAAAAGCTTTCTCACACTCGGTGACCGGACAAACTTGGTTTGATTCTTCAACAATTCATTGATAGGCTTTGCTACCTTTGAAAAGTCGGAATAAACCGACGGTAATAACCTCGCCATTCCAAGAAAACTGCGAACTTGATGGACTATAGTTGGGGGCTTCCAGTTAAGAATATCCTTGACTTTACGGATCAGCTGAAACTCCATCCGTGACAATACATGACCCGTAAATTGTATTTTCTCTAACCAAAATTCACACTTACCGAACTTGGCATATAAATGATGATCTCTTAGGCGTTTGAGAACAATCCGAAGATGCTCGGCATGTTCTTCCTTGTTCTTGGAATATATTAATATATCATCAATGAATACCACTACAAACTTGTCAAGTTCGACATGAATCTTTGTATTCATCAAATACATGAAGTGTCTTTGGGGCATTGGTTAATCCAAAAGACATTACCAAATACTCATATAAACCATATCCGGTAGTAAAGGCGGTCTTTGGAATATCCACCTGGGCTCGATCTTAATTTGATGATATATCGACCTTAGATCAATCTTTGAGAAAACCTTGGCTCCAAAGCAAGTTGATCAAAAAGTAGATCAATGCGGGGCAAAGGATACTTGTTTTTAATCGTCACTTCATTCGGTGGGCGATAATCAACACACATTCTCAAAGTGTGATCTTTCTTTTCACGAATATAGCGGGGGCAACCCTGTGGTGATGAACCGGGTCGAATAAAACCTTTGTCCCTTAACTCTTGCAACTGGGTTTTCAATTACGCTAATTCTTGAGGTGGCATTCTATATGCTCTCACGGATATTGGGCGGTTCTCGGTTTGAGATCAATTCGAACTCCACATCTCTGTCGGCGGTAAAACCGGGTAAATCTTCGGAAACACATCCGGAAATTCACAAACTCTTTGGAATATCCTTTATCTCCTTAACAGCGGTGCTAATGATTCTCTCAACAGTCCTCTTAGGAATGGGAAGTTGAATCGAAGTTGAGAATTGCTATTGGGTATATTTACCCTTATTGTTCTATTCGAGAACATCGATGACCCCCATGCCGATACATCCAATTCATACCCAGGATCACATCTATATCTTGATCCTTTAGAATTATCATATTAGTGGAAAAATCATGTCCACCTAATCTTATAGGTACTTGTTGTACCATTTCTTTAGTACTCATACGCCCCTGTGTGATTGTATAAAGAAATTATCTTTTGTTTCCCCAATTGGTATTTCATGCTTGATGACAAAAGTTCTATTGATGAATGTATGAGATGCTCGGAATCAAACAATGTAACAATTGGGTGATTGGCAGCGGGGAAACATACCCATCATAACAGGTTCTCTATTTGGTATATCTTCAACATTAGTGTAAAACACCCGCCCGATCTTCTTCTCAACTTTACCCTTCTTCGAGCATTCGGTCCCGGCTTTGTTCTTGTTACGTAGGCTGGCGGCTTCCGGATGCTATCTCAAGATTGGGATTAAACCTCCGAGGATTGGGGCATTCTCGGGAATAGTGTCGAGGCTTGCCGCGGTTAAAACAGATAGGACTACCTTGGCCTTGTGGAGCGAGGATTTCGAATACCGGGGGCATTCGGGCCGACGGGGATAAGGAACGATTCGCGGCAGTTCGACAAAAAGGCTGCGGCCTAGGCCAAAACCTGTGGTGGGACGATAGAAAGGACGATAGGGAGGACGATAATGATTCACTGGATGATAGATCACCCTCTGTCGCTTCTTGTTCCCTCCTGAAAAACCGGAAGACACATTTTTCTTCTTATTCTTCATTTCCTTGTATTGACGATATATTTTTCTTACGCATGAAGTGCCATATTGACCACATCATGATAGGTGTCTGTGGCACGTGTAGGCATCATGGTTTGAAGCTTCATGTTTAAACCACGTAAAAACCACTCCTTTCTCTTTGCATCTGTACTAACATGCTCGGGGGCATATTGAGAAAGATGATTAAACTGGCCAACATACTCCATAACTGACATATCTCCTTGTTTCAACTCAATAAATTCTGTTAACTTCTTAGCCATCACTCCTTCAGGTATATAATGTTTACGGAAGGCTTCTTTGAACTCTGGCCAAGTCACTTGGTGTCCAGCTGGCTGCATGGCAAGAAAAGTTGCCCACCATGCTCCTGCAGCACCCCTAAACTGCTGAGCTGCAAAAGGGGGCTTCTGATATGTAGTGAAATCCATAAGCTCAAACTTTTGCTCCATAGTGCGAGCCGGTCATCGACCTCCAAAGGTTCATTTGCTCTTGAAAAGATCGGGGCTTAGTGTCGGTGAAATCAGGGTATGAATTTTTCTTTTTTTCTCACCCCGGCGACCATTGTTTTCTTGGTTACTATTCGACTATTAGTTGCCACTTCCCGCATCAAACGACTATTTTTCGTAGTAGCTTGGACCAAAGCGGCTATGGCATCAACATTAACGGGGAACTGTGGTGGTTCAGCAGGAACAGCATTTGAACTGCTAGCGTTGGACTGAGGCATCTGTTACAAACAAACCGACTTTATTCATTAATTTACATATCAACTTCCAAAAGGTTACAAAGAACACACCAAAGCGGTTTCTTATTTATTATACAATCCCGTACTAGACGGGATCATCCAACCCGCTAAGTTTTGCATACTAAAACTATGTTACATATATAACAACATCCTCACAACCGCTCAACCATCATTCTCATTGTCCTGGTAGTGCTCAACCTCCTCTGGTTCTTCTTCTTCACCATCACTAGGTGGTGCTATTTCTTCATTTCCCTGCTTCTTCCTCATTCTCATCTTCAACAACACCTCCTTCATCCTCAACCTCTCCATACTGGTGGTTCTGATGGATGGCTTCATGTAAGTTGGCGTTGTAAGCTTCCAACCCTTGCACTTGAGCTTCTAGGGCATGAATACGCTGAATGGCTAATATCATGTCCTGTCTCTCAAACTCCCTCTCATGGAGTATATTGAACACGACTTGACGACATTCTTCATAATCCAAGTCACGTCGCTCCACTTCACCTTGCAGATCACCAATCTGTAAGGTAGCATCCTCATTGGCTTCAGTAACTTCGGTCAACTCTTCAGTGAGTCTCCCTACTTCAGCTTGGAGATCAGCAATCTGTGAAGTGCCTTCTGCTCTAGCTCTGTTTGCTTCAGTCAATTCCCTAATAAGCCTTTGTATCTCATCTGATAAATTGGGCCTACTATTGCTGCTGCTCGCACCATCGTGCCTTGGGGCAAGTTGGTGTCGAGGAACTCCTTTAGGTCCCGTCTTCTTTGTTGGAGTCTGCTTGGTACGGGCCATCCTATAGAAAGAAAAGATTGGATTAAAGGATGGATCAGGGAGATTATCAGGTTAGCAAGCATAGGATTGATATACTTAACCCAAACCATAATTAAGGGGAAAGTGATTAACAAGTTGATTAAGCATGATGCATGAATCGAACTTACGAAACTATGCTTAAACGAAACTTATTATATAGGGCAATATGATATGTTACTCCACTACGAAACATTTAAATTATAAGTAAAGATTTTCAAATTGATTCAAGATAAGCTATAAGCAATTTGGACCAAATTAAAAGTTTAAATTAATTTGACTCAAATCATTTTGAAGTTTTGTAAAAGAATACTACAGTAACTGTTAATGATCATGCTCTGGTACCAACTGTAACAGAACCTCCTAATTATTGGGCCCACATGCACTTATCATCGTCATTAAGACCTCGATCATTATGCACGAGTTCCCAATAATCTAGAAAGTGCTATTAATCTTCGAACAGGATCTCATTAACAAGTCACTCAAAGATTACAACACTTTATTCAAATACATCGTAGTACAAAGCGGAAGGATTACATAACCATAAGTTTACAAACCATTTGTTTAAATACTCAAACTTAAGTATTATTATTACAATCGATATTATTATTGGAGTAACTTTATACATATAAACACCGACAACCCCGCCCGAGGGTTCACTCTACTCATCCTCTTCTTCACGGTACACCGTCATGCAGCAGGGACCAAAACAAGCCTCGCTCATGAACAGGTTTCGCAACAAGGGTCAAAGAACCCCGAGTTTGGGGTACTCAACAAGACTTACCCGACTAAAGAAAAAGGGGAGAAGACACGGGGAATGCTGGTCTTAGGAGTCAAGGTAAGGCTTTAGCAAGAATCAAGAAACTCTTTTTGCGAGAAAAGCTTACTATAAGTGAATCCTTACTTTAAATATTTTTATTTCAGATTAGTAACTCATAATATCTAGATTATCCTATTCTAGAACAATCATAATCTCATAGTCTTATATTCCAACTCTCTCTTTTCTCAAAACCATAATCCATCATTTACTACGATGAATGGGCGTAAGAACGGGTCTCCATAACCGAGAAGCAACGGCGATTCATGAACCGATTATACCCATAAGAAGCTTCTACAAAAATTTTCAGAATTTAAGGAGCTATTTTCAAATTTCTATGAATTTTCAAAGAATCAGCACTATTTAAAACAAAGGAAATTAGATAAATCAATTTTCAAAAGAAAACAGATCTTCGGGCGATTTCGGCCCGTTATCCCAAGCGACCCAACATTGTTGGCCCGGCTGCTTTGCTACGATAGCAGCGCGGCCCAACCGACCACAGCGGCCGACATGGGCGGCGCCGGGCGGTTGACCGGCGAGAACTTCGCCCGGCGGCGATCCCTCCGGGCGACGCGACTCGACCCTACGCGACCCCCACGACCCAAGACACGCCGACGCCCAAAACCCGACACCTAGGGCACCGGGGCATGACCACCGACGGCCATGGTGGCACGGCGCGCGCTGCTAGCGGCGGAAGGCTCACCGGAGCTTTCTCGGCGACGGCGGCAGCGCATCAGCTCCGGCAAAGACCTCCAGCGATCCTAAAGCCTCAACTAAACGAACCCAAACCGACCCCTAGCTAGGACGCGCTACGCGAGCGGCAACGTCGGCTCGTCGGCGGCAACCGCGTTCCGGCGGCTACGGCAAGACTAAACGGCAAACCGGCGGCTCCCTCGCGACCGGGACCTCGGAAAGATGACGGGGCTCACGTTGGTTGGGATGGAGGCGGGCGGAGGGTGGTCGGCGACGGCGGTGGCGGCGGCGGTGATGGGAAGATGATGGCAGCGGCGGCGTTCCGGCGGCTCCCGTGGGGCAAAGACGAAACCAACGGCGCATCATGACCACGGCGTCAAGGCGACTCCAAAGGTGTAGATGGTTTTCATGGAAGCTCACCGTAAGAAAAGTGGCGGCGGCAGCTCGACCTACGGCGGCGCGCCCGGACGGAGTTGGAGAAGACGACGGCGCGCGGCGCTGGCGGCTACGAGGAAGGACTAGATCTAGCTCAAACGACGCGCAACAAAGTTGCGAACACGATGGCAAAGTCAAAAGGGTGGATTGGAGCTCGGCGGCGACGGCAAATCGAAAGGGGCGAGGCGGTTTTCGGCGGCGGTGAAGGAGAAAGAAGAAGGAAGAACGGCGCCGGCTCCAAGCTTTATAGGGCAAAGGACCATGGGACACGTAGCTGGGCGACGTTGCGAACTCGTCCATGTAGCTGGTGACGAGCGAGGTCGACCGAAGGCGCGAGAACGCCACGGCGACCGCCGGTATGGAGTAAGAACAGCGAAACACTGTTCCTTTGTTAACCCTAAATCCTAACTTTTTCTGAACTTTGTCAAATTCTCCTCAAATTTGAACTGAACTTCAAAAATTCCAAAAAGTAACCCCCTTAATTTTTTCAAGATCTACAAATTTCATAATTGGACCATTTTCAAATTCGGCCTCTAAATAGGACTTTTTGAAAAGTAGTTCAAACTTTTGAAATTTGAATTCAAAATTACTTTTAAAATCATGTAACAACTTCAAAAACTTTGTACATGACTTTTGTTCATCTCAGCAAGATCTACAAACTCACTTTTGAAAGTTTTTGCAAATTTTGCTTAGATTTTGAATTAGGGTTTTTAAATCAAAAAGGGACAAAACCCTAAGTTTGGTATTTTCAAAATTACTCTAAATTTTTGAACTAAACTTTAAAAACTCAAAATACCAATTTTGTTCAACTTTGAAAACTCTACAAAATTGCTTTAATAACCATACCCAAATTCTTTATAATTTTTGAATAAAAGAAAAGGGGGTAAAATAAAGGATAGAAATTAGGTTTTAGGAGTTCAATTCAAATTTGAATTTGATTCAAATTTCAGATTCCCGACCTATACTATCCAACCATCATTCAGCATCACACTTAGGATCAAAAGCATCAAAAACATAAATTTAACATTTAAACACTCTAAATTCCTTAAGCTCAAACATTTCCCTAAAAATATAAACTCATTTTAATTTTTAATGCATTTCAATTTTTCTAATGATGCATGCTTTATACTAAACATGATGACATGGCAAGATTTTAGTTGAGTAACACCAGGGGTGTTACAACTGGAGTCTTCGTCCAGCTCCGACAGGCGACGCTGGAGGACCAGCATCTACGTCGGATTGCCCTCGACGTCACTACGGGCGACGCTGCACCAGCATGGACGGTTGAGGATAGCCTTCTCCTCTTCGATGGTTGCTTCTACCTTCGGCGTCCTCTCCCATTTGCCGGCCGGACCTTTGGAAGCTTTTGCTTCAAGGCGGGATTCGCGGGGCGAACTTCCTCGCCTTGGGAGCCTACACGCCGTAACCGACTACGGCTTCACCAACAACAATCCCGCTAGGCGGCATGTGGCCGCGCCGCCACCACGTCGGCCCGGCCCGGTGGTCGTCTTCCTCGGCGGCTTGGATCGCCTCTTCCTCACGGTCGACAACGTCCACATCAGCTATGACGAGAGAGGGGCACACGTCAACTTTTCCCCCTCTTTGTTCGACGTCGGCTCCTTCATGTACGGTACGATGTTGAACCTGGCTGCCACCCCACCTACTCGCCACGACATCACTATCTGGCGTCTTTTTCCGCTCTTCGTCAACGCTCTGCCCAATGAGCGTTTCTTGTTCCTAGAGAGCCCACCCCGCGACATGGTGCATCGGCACCTTGAGGTGGGCGTTCCAAGGAGCTCCACGGCAAAGACGTCGGGAGCAGACAAGATCGCGGCGAGGGACGTGCAGTTCACCGGTACATCTACCACGGCTACATCGGCAACCTTCACTACCTCCTGGAGTTTGATCCAAAGCGCACTCGGGAGAACATGATCCTCCGGAACCCGGTGCACAGCCGACTACTACTACAGGTTGAGCTCATCATGCCAGGGGCAGCAGACCTCCACCCAGGTGTGACCGAATGGACTTTCATCCAGCGCGAGGATGCGCTGGTCGGAGAAGGGGGGGAGATGTCATGTCCCAAGAAATAGGGCCCAGAAGGATAGGCCCGCCAGGCGAGAGCTCCCCCTCCCTTCCGCGGATTCTTCGGCAATTAATTCGGGAATAAAGGAGGAAATTATCTAGGATTATCTTTAGGCGTTTTGGTGTGCAAGGGGATATTCCTATCTATAAATGAGACCCTTATTAGGAAAATAAATAGTATGTGCTTGTAAAAGGTATTCCAATCTATAAGGAAACCTTTAGAGAGATTGCTTGAGATACAAGTCCCACTAGCCGGGCTATATAAGTAAGGGGGTGCCAATCTTTCAGGGCAACAAGCAAATAAAGAAATTTATCCCAATCTCCCTCCTCCCTCCTCCTCACGCGCGCCCCCCTCCCTGCCTGCGCGGCCGCCCACGCGCCGCCCTCGGGCCGCGCGCGCCGCCGCCACCACCGCCGGCGCGGCCACGCCGCCCCGCCGCCATCGCCACCGCCTCCCTCCTCCTACCCGCCGCCCGTTCTCGTATCGGTTCCGGCCCTAATCTAGCTGGGTTCCGACAAAGATACTGATTTTTAGCTGAATCCATTATACATCGGACGTAGGCTTTGTCACTGGACCGTCAACCTGTGCGTGTTACTCCATAAGTCCCAGTGGGTGCACTCACTCGGTTTCTGGCTCCATGGCTGTAGTTGGTTCCTTCTTCGTTTAATTTTACGTAAGTCAGTTGTTTAATCTATCGCTTGTGAATTTGTGACACATCTTTCTATGATACAGACTTCACTAGGAAATATGCATTTTGATCATCGCAAAATTTATTATTGTAAGCATAATATCTGAAGAAGTTTCAGTAGAATTATTATTGACCAACGTGCTTGCTCTCGCAGATTAGTTTATCTGAACCAAGTTTCTGCATGCGAGACTACAACAGCCCATCACCACAAGTTTTCGATCGACTGTGTCGGCTCTTATGTTCAGCCGAGCTACTTTCTATTCAAATATATGTTGTATCAAAGTTTTAGTGTAGTCTGCTGGCTATGAGAACCTGTATCATTTTTCTTCATTCTCAACTCAGCTCCTGGCTTGTTTTATTATTATTTAGTTTCTGGACCTTTCCGTAGTTAGTACATTGTAATAAGCTTGGAACGAATTCGTGTTTGATCAGGCTTTATGTGTTGCTTGCATTGCCTCATGCATGGTGTCTTTTTCTTATCCTGATGTATGTAATTGAGAATTTGGGATTTCGGAATTGACAAGACACATATGCACAGCCCATGTAGTAGTTTCTTGACCACTATGTGATTTCTACTATTACATCGGCATGTAATAGTAGTAATATGCCGCATATTACTGTCTTAAAGTAGAATATAATTCTCCAAAGCCTACAATATTTTCTTCTCATGTAAATGGAATCTTGTTCCCTAGAACTTGAATAGTTTTCTCCAGGACTTGTTGTCCTGGACTCAAATCACCTGCCTTCCATCCTTCTGACAAGTCAGACTGTAGCACTTGTGAAGGATAATTGAGAATTTGAGATTTTGGAACATGCTTGCCTCTCTACTGTCGCTTGGGTTTGCAGATGAACCTCGCGGGGAGAAAAATACCTGGTCCATTTTTTGGGTGAGAAAACAGTGTATGGTTTGAGGTGACTTGGTTTGGATTCTCTGCGATGGCGTATATGCATGTACGTCTGCAATCGCTGGTTGCACATGCGCTGTACTGTGCATGCTTAAGATGGTTGTTATTTGGCATAGTTAAGCTCAGATTTGAAACCCAAACCATGGATTAGCCACGGCCTGTACGCCCCAAGCAGCCAAGCTCGATCTCAGCGCAGCCAAAGGCAATAATGGAGCCGACACGAGAAGGCCCGCTTCCTGCAGTGGAGAGGACGACGACACATGGTTGGAGGGAACCTTAACCAGCTGGAAGTCAGTCTCTCCAGCCCGCGATGCCTGACCTTTGTAAGGACAAAGAGACGAGGTAAACCTCGTCGGGCGCAGGCAGCGATGATAGGTCGTAGCGCAAAAGATGCGTTCCAAGGCAATCGTCGGACCACGGCGGACAGAACCGCGTTGGCATTGGCTCCCTCCACGACAGTGGCGCTTTTAGTGGGTCGTCCCAACATTTTATTTCCCAAAACAGAGAATATTTTTTATTGTGACTGGAAGATTTTTTCTCAACACCACTTGAAATATTCTTCTCCTAAGTACAACATGACCTTTATGAATCAATTTGCTTTGATTCCTTCAATTCAAATGTTGTCATCATATAACGTTTTTCTCCAAAATTTCATATATTATTCTCCCCAACTTAGCCCAATTTTGAGTCCTTTTCAATAACAATTCTTTTCTAATAGTTATATTCTAGGATCCAAAAGTTTCAGCTAATAAAATAGGTAATTGTTAGCTCCACCTCTAGAGAAGTAGATAATAACTATCTCGCTAGTAGGACCAAATCAGACACTAGCAGTTAATAGTTATCTTCATTGTTTCATGAGTTGTGCATCCAAATATTAATTTATATGTTTATTTCAACCATATCTAAAGTTTGCTTTTCTATGCAAAAATGTTTTTGTCACAGCCAAGCTGGGCGCCGCCTAGGGGCCCAAGGCCCAAGCGCGTCACTGGTGGCTGGCTGGCCGCCGTCGCCCGCCGCCAACACGTCATCGTCATATGCTTTCGCAATTAAGAATTAGATATTTAGGAAATAAAATAGGAACAAAATAGGAAATCGAATCAATGGTAACTCCCAACCGCTTCGTCTCTCAGCTCTCTCTCTCTCTCTCTCTCTCTCTCTCTCTCTCTCTCGCGCCCTCAACCCTAGCGCCACCGCCGCATATGCCGCCCCTGCCCTTGCGCCGCCGGCGCCGCGCCTCCGGCGTCCGTCGCCGCCAACCCTCGAACGCGGCTGTGACAGCTAGTATCGGAGACCGGGGCGATTCCCACCACCGATGGCTTCCAACCACCACCACCGTCAAGATTCGATGGCCGCCCCGCTGTCGTCCTACTCGGAGATGATCATGGAGGCACTCCGCGCGCTCAGATTCGAGGACGACTACGACAAGGCTGCAATCTCCAACTAAATCAACACGAGGTACGGCTCCATCCTCCCGGTCCAGCACAACTCCATCTTGTTAGGCCACCTCGCCCGCATGAAAGCCGCCGGCGAGCTTGACGACATCCTCGACGACGCTCCTACCACAGGCGCCACCGACATCGTCCCCTCCTCGATTAGGGACGCTGCAAGCAACAAGAAGACCTACCCCAAGGACACCCTCACGGTCATAGCTCAGATCAGATCAGATCAGGAGGCCACCACCAACGTCCACCAACTGTTCGATGAAAAGCCTACCCAACTAGGCAAACGTCTTGCGGCTACTACAATGGCACATATAAGTTGCCCAGTCACCAACAACATGATCTCTGACATTGGGAACACTAGGAGCAGCAATGCCAATACCATCACAGGCAGCATATCAATGTCGCCCGACGCGTCGGCATCAACGTCATCGACACGAACGTTGACATCCTGGACAACGCTAGCACCATAGACACCAACTGCGTCAACACCCTCGATCAGAACACCACCCACTCCACATTCACCAGGAAAGTCCATGTTACTCAACAGGCAACAGCTACCTTTATCATCAACTCTGCAATGACGTCACCCGACGTCGCCATTGACGTCGCTCACCATAACACCCTTGACATCGACGACACCTCCAAGGGCACAACCAACGGCAATGATGCCCCTCCCAAGGGCTCCGCCATCAACCACGACGTCCTCAACACCTCCATGCCTACCATCGGCGACATTGGCTCCATTGCCAATAGTCTTCAGCTCATCGAGGGAACGCACGCCTACGTCGACATAACCAACGACACCCCCATGGGCGCCACCACCGGCGTAATAGCTGATTCGCTGAACTCCAACAACGACATCAACCCGCTACACCTGTTGGACGTTCCGTGGACATCCACTATGGCAGAGAACGTCGACAAGCAAGCTACGACTCCTATCGTGGCTTCAACCCTGGCATGTACAGAACAGGCACCCCACTCCCAGCAGTTGTATTCCTGGTAACACCAGCACCAGCTCCGGCGCAGAAGACGCCCCCATTAGCACCTCAGAAATGGAACATTGGCTCTACCTATGAGATGAGGTATGCCGCTATCCGTCTTACAATAGCGGTACTTCTGTGGTTCATCCACATGCCAAGCTAGGCACCACTGGAGGACTGGTACACCCGCACACGATGTCTCCTTTGCGGCATCGAGTTGTCGAGCAATGGCGACACCACCAGCGACCTCATGCAACCTTGACAGGGCGACGATATGATCAACCACATCTACACCCTCGACATGGAACAAGCCCCGTACGACTACATCGGCACTTTCGGGTTCGCCAATGGGATTCACGCTACACCATGGGAGAAACTACAGCAAGAGGCGCCCTGCATGACGGACACCACGATCCAACTCGTTCGTCGACTCAGACATTCTTCTGCCTCATTCGTCGCACGCCTTGGCAAAACATGATGACCACGGTCGTCACTCCACCAACATCTACAACATTCCCATAAGCCAAGAGTGTAATTGAATTCCATCCATGGAACGAGCATCGAAAAGGTCAGCATCCTCCTCTTTGCCCAGCTCATTCTCTCGACACAAGTGGATGCAACAATCTTCGAGCCATGCTGCTTTGATCGACGTGTCAACAACAACAGTTGTGCAAAACCACAAAGACGAGGACGCTGTGCCTGGAAAAGGGGAGGAAATATCAAAGGACATGGGCCTAACCGCCGCCACCTTGGACCCAAAAGGGGTAGTGCGCGGTGCCCGGGCTAGCCGCCGCCATCTATGCCATCTGCCAGTCTTCTTCTTCAACACCAATGACTCCATGCATGACACTGACATGGAGGTGACAGTACGAGAGCATCCCAGCTTGGATGGGCCATACTCCTACTACTTCGGACATTCTTCCGGATATGCTGCTATGACTTCACCATCAACGGTGACAACCGGACAACAATACAGCGCGAGGACGCGCTGTGTGGGAGAAGGGGAGAGATGTCATAGCCCAAGTTGGGTGCCGCCACCTAGGGCCCAAGGCCCAAGCGCGTGCGCGCTGGTGGCTGGCCGCCGCCGCCACTCGCCGCCAACACGTCATCATCATCTGCCGCAATTAAATAATAGATATTTAGGAAATGAAATAGGAATAAAATAGGAAATCGAATCAAGGGTTTCGATGCAAGTCTTTCCCGGACCATGAATACAAGAGACTTGTAATCAGTTGGATCAATCAGAACAAAATTAAAGGGATAACTCCCAACAGCTCCTATCCCAGCTCTCTCTCTCTCTCTCTCTCTCTCTCTCTCGCGCACCCTCAACCGTAGCGCCGCCGCCCGCCGCCGCCACCCGCCGCCGCCGCCCCTCGAAGGCGGATGTGACAGTTTTATGTTTTGTAAGAATTTTAGTATCAATCTTTTTTTATTTCTACCGGTTTCATGAGTCAACAATTTCTATGTTTAATATTTTTTAGCAACATCTTTTTAATTGAACATAATAAACTAGTTGTTTATTGTTGAAAATGTATGATTTTGTGTTTAGCCTTTCGTATAGTTGTTGCAATACGTGTTTGCATGCATTAATTTAAATTGTATTCTATATTGTATTGTTTACTCAAAACTTCATATTTTATTTTGTTAAAAGAATATTCTATGTCCCGGTCTACCCTTTTTAGTTTTGGCGTCATAAATAGTTGTTTCACCATGCACCACTGCACTCGAATATAAGGAGCAATTTGACTTGGTGTGGCCTTCAAAAACATAGTTTGAACTACAATATCTCATAGTATATAATTTATAGGAACAAAGGTTTGATATTAGAAAGTATTTCTAGATACAAATCAAATGTAACTAACTTTTTATACTACAATCTTATCATATAATTGGGCTAATTTAAATCCCAAGCAAGATTTAGTGGCTAAAGGTGATGGGTGCCGAGCCAAAACTTGGGATCCAACAAACGATGGGCAAAATGGCTTAAATGGCCAAAACTGAACTTGGCTATATATCCTGCGCACGATACTACACACCTTAAAATAAACTTAAATAATGACAGAGACCAAGCACACAGGTGACTGGCTATGGCTAGAGAGACAGTGCTTGACCAGGCTTCACACCATTCAGGCTGTAGCTGGCTGTAATGTTTGGCTGTAGCAAAGGCCCGTACGCCTCAAGCTCTCAGCGCAGCGAAGGCAATAATGTGGTCGACACGTGAAGGCTTGCGGCCTGCAATGGAGAGGACGACCGCACATGGATGCAGGAGACCCAGACCGCGGCCACCGAGTTAAGTCGTTGGCCCCCTCTCATCTGCAATCGCTGTGAAGGCACATGGGCTGAGTAACATGTCTGAAACGACGATCCCTGCCCCTGCATCAATGTTCAGTAACGCCATTGAGTATTAACTCGGCAGTGTCCTCCTGTCCGTTGGAGCTTGCTTGCGCAATGGTGAGCTGAACGCCCGGCCAGCATATGCCTCCAACTTGAAGCCTTGCCATTGCCACACCACCACTAGCACTACGAATCCATACTCTCAGATCTGAACTAACCAAGAGAGGAAGCATGAGTGTGGTGACGGGGCGCTGGGAAACCTCGCCCCCAAGCTTCTTCAGCTGATCCATGGTGAGTACAAGCCCGGAAGGGCGTGAAGAAGCAGGGTACAATGGCTCCACAAGTGAGCTGCAGAGCATCAATGCCTTCCTCAGCGAGGTCTCCGCGGTGCCATGGGATCGGCTAAATGAGCAAGTCAAGGTATGGGTGCGTGAGGTCAGGGAGGCATCCTATGACATGGAGGATGTCCTTGACACCTACCTCGTGTGCGTCGATGGCGGTGAGCCTACTGACCCGAGCAGGCTTAAGCATGCCATGAAGAAGATGGGTAAAGTCTTCACCAAGGCCAAGGCTCGCCGTAGTATTGCTGGTGCCATCCAAGACATCAAGAAGAATCTTGAGGACCTAGCTAAAAGGCGTCAGGATTATAAACTTGGTGACACTCAGAGCCAAGCCGGTTCCAACACCGTCAACTGTTGATCCTCGCACCAAAGCTATGTACAAAAAAGTGACAGAGCTTATTGGTGTAGACAAGTCAAGGGAAGAGCTCATATCTAAGCTCAATCCATCCCAGCCAGACGATGTTGTTTCTGAAAAGGAGATGACCAAGAAGGTTTCTATTGTAGGGGTTGGGGGATTGGGCAAAACCACTCTTGCCGAGAGCGGTGTATGACAACCTAAAATCACAGTATGATTGTGCGGTTTTCGTTTCAGTTTGGACGGGATCTTGAGTTGGTTACAGTTTTCAAGGACATCCTCTTTGGTCTAGTCAAGAACAAATATGCCACCATTCATAACAATGGAAGAGGTTTGAAGCTCCTAATTGATGAAGTCCGAGAATTTCTGGAGAACAAGAGGTACACATGAGCCACCAAATTTAAATTGTATTTAGTGTTTGCCTTTTAATAAGATGTTGTTGCTCCACTGTTACTCGGTACTACTAGTTTTCACTATGCTTTAGGTTATACTAAATATATTGTCTCCACGACATAGCGAGTGCCTTTTAAACTGTCTTGATTGCTTCTAGAGATTCATTTCTCGACTCCACACATAGAAGAAAAATGCATTTATTCAGTTGGCACTAACGTAATAGCGCTTTCAGCTCATCTTTCAGAATGATGAGTGACGTACTTCACACTAGCTTTATAAAAGTAATAACAACTTAGCTGGAAATTATTATATAATGTATTGATTAATTGCACTTAGATTTCAAAATATTTTCCTACTATATAATGTCAGGTGGTCAGCTTGTGTTGCGAACATGCTCTTGGATGCATAAGTTCTGTATAATAATGTGGCCTCAATTATGTAGTTTCTTCAAATAGGCCCCTTGGTGCGTAGTTACCATACGTTACTTTTCTGAATTGACTCTTCTATGATTTTCTCCCGTCCCTACTTTTAGTGAGAAAGATAATGAAACATCAAGACAGATTATTTATACTAGCGTGATCATGTGTTTGATGTGTCGTCATGCCAATTTTTTTATAAATGTTAGTAAGCTAAATGCTTTTGTTGCCTTCAAAAGAAGTTTCATGCTTTGGAGAAGCTCCAAACATTACTAACCAATGTTTCATGCACTTTCATGTGAATAGGTATTTCGTTGTTATTGACGATGTATGGGATGTAGGCACTTGGGAAGCAATCGAACAGTCACTTGTTGACAATAATTGTAGAAGTAAAGTAATAACAACCACTCGTAAAGTTGATGTTGCCAAAGCAACTGGGGAGATTTATGAGCTAAAAACCACTTTCAGTTGATGACTCCATGGAACTATTCTATACAAGGATATTTGGTGCAGACAGAAAGTACCTTGATAACCAACCTAATGATGTTTCGGCAAAATTTTTAAAGAAATGTGCTGGTATACCATTAGCAATCATCACAATGGCTAGCTTGTTTGCTTGTAAACCAGAGTGGGCATGGTCTGAGATCCACAGCTCTATTGGTTTTGACACTAAAGATAATAGGGAATCTGAAGATACAATGACAATACTTGTCATTTAGCTACTATGATCCGCCTCCACATTTGAGGACATGCTTACTATATCTATGTTCATATCCTGAAGATTCTTTGGTCAAAAAGGATCCTCTGATATGGAAGTGGATAGCTGAAGGATTTATTGAGCAGGAACAAGGGACAAGATTATTTGATATTGGTGAGAGATACTTCAACAATCTCATTGATAGAAGCTTGATCCAAGTAAAGGAGTCATGGGCGGCATAGTATCAGTCTGTCATGTTCATGATATGATTCTTGATCCGATGCGTAAGCTTTTCGTGTGAAGAAAACTTTATTGCTATATTAGATGACAATATTCAAGGAACACTTGCACCTAGCAATGTTGTTCGCCGGTTAGTGCACCAAAATAGAATGGCTGAGCACATTAGTTCTGAAATCATGGTTACCGGGATACCAAAAGTGAGATCGTATATTGCGTTTCGGTGTTGCATTGATAACCGGTACCAGGTTTTCAGATTCACATTGTTGCGCGTGCTAGAGCTATTAAGTTGTAGGCTTAAGGAAGGTTACCATCTTGAGCATCTTGGTGATTTACTCCACTTGAGATATCTTCGGATATATGATTTAGATAGTGATCTTGAGCTCCCAGGAGAAATAGGGAATCTAAGGTTACTGCAATCACTTGAAGTGTCCAAAAAGTTGCCAGCAAGTATTGTCCAGCTAACACAGTTAGTTCGGCTAGATGCTGAACTAGCGGAAGCACCCCATGGGATTGGAAGCATGACATCCCTAGAGGAGCTAAGAATAAATCTATATGACAATCCAGAGAGTGAAAGGTTTATGATGGAGCTGAGGTGCCTGCAAGAACTGAGGGTGCTCATACTTTATACTGGTGGGATGGACGAGAGCACGCAAAGGCATTTTGTGGAGTCCCTGCGTAGTCTCAAAAAAGATCCAGCATCTAAAAGTGTACGATTGGTTTTTTGATGTGGATACAGCCACGTGGGAGGCAGCAGGCTTTGTGCTCCCATGGTCCCTCTGTTATTTGGATTTGTCAATTCGCTTCTCTAAGCTGCCCTCATGCATTGCTCCCTCAAGTCTTCCCAACCTGTCCCACTTGAGACTGAGGGTTATCAATGCTAAGTTGCCCGTACTCTGCTATCTGAATTTAGACTTGCTTGATAAGACTATGTTTGCTTACTATATTAAAATTAATATCCGAGACAACTGCTTCCAGAAGTTGAGGTACTTCCTGATCAATAAGATGGTCCAATTTGAGCAGCCCAATGAGAAAGACGCTATGGTTTCATTGCATAGATGGAGTGGAGAGGACGCTGTGCCCTTTGGCTTTAGAAAATGCATGGGTGACGACTCTAGAAAACTTATACCCTCTGCCGTTATGCCAAATCTTGAAGTCCTTAAGTTTGATCTCCCTTTGCGGGCTATGATCGATAACAATGGTGATTGTGGTAACATTGGCTTGGAATACCTGCCTTCCCTTCAGGAACTCAAATTGTGGATAGATTATGATGCCGTGTCTGCTGAGGAGGTGGATGCTACATTAGCTGCCCTGACAAATGCTTGCAAGGTCCATCCCAGTAATCCGACACCTGACATTTGTAGAATTATTAAGGTACAACGCGTATTTTTTTAGTACCAATCAAATGATATCTTTGTATTTATTTCTCTTTCATTTTTGGCATTTACACATTATTTTGACTGTCTTACTCAGTTAATGATTTTTTTAATCTTGATTTCCATGAAAAAGGGACAGATGGTGCCCACATATGACAAAGAAGATGAGAAGCATGAGGAGGAGGTGGCCTCACAGACTGCTGATATTGATCTGGGCAAACTAAGCCCAGCAAGTTCTTAAAAGACCTCCAAATTTGGAACCAAAGCATAGCTGCATAGACTGTACGTACTCTCTCCCTCCGTGCCCTCTTCTGTCTTAGCCGATAAATGGTGATGGGTTTGCAGCTCTTGCAATTCAGCCATTCACGTACAGAAATTTCAATATCTAAGATCCAGTTTGTCTGCTTCACAGGATTTGACATTGAATTTGTTTGCCTTTCCAAACTTGGCACTGAAACTGTGAATTGATTTGATTCAAGGGATTTCTTCCAGTTTCCCAGATTTTTCCTTTTCCCTTAATCATTACCTCTCGCAGCCACCTTAATGTCAAATTGGCTTGATGGGGTTGCTGTCTTACCCATTCAGAGTACTAGCATAGCCGCCTAATTTCCATCAAACAAATAACATTGTGATTACTGCTAGTATAGAAAATCATAAGAAACATTGCGGACATCTATGTTGATGTATGAATAATCACTGATGATCTGTTCCTAGTGCTACACGAACTCTGTTTCTGGCCACCCGTCAATACTCTGTTTTCCACTCTCCTATGGCTATATTGATATAATATGTACTCTGCTACCTCGATGTTTGGTTCAGTCGTTTCGATTTGTACATAAGTCATTTGTCTATAATTATTCACTATGGAGTAGGAAATAAGCACTTTGGTCATCGTATTATTAATGGGTGTAAGCATAGTATCTGAAGAAGATTAAGTAGAATTATTAACTAATTTCCTTCTTATCACAGATTAGTGTTTCTGATCCAAGTTTCCGGCTGAACCGTGGTGCAGCTCAAGTGGTATTGCCTTCAATGCGTCCGAGACTACATCAGGCCATCACTACAAGTTCACTTTCGACTGTGTCAGCTCTTACGTTCACCCGAGCTATTTTCTATTCGAATATGTTGTATCAAAGTTTCAAGTGTACTCTGCTGCTGCTTAGAACCTGTAACATTTTTTCTTCATGCCGAACTGTTTGGCGCTGGCTTGTATTATTATTACCTCCAGTTCTATGTTGTCCGTAAATTGTAATAAGCTTGGTACATATTCTTGTTGTGGAAAACTTTGAGGAGTCTTATGTGTTATTGGTAGCATTGCCTGACGGTGTCTTATTCTTATTCTGAGTATATGTATGCATAGTTGTGTGGTTTTGAACATGTGGATGTAGGTATGATATGCACCGTCACATTTCCATTAAGCTGATGAAACTATCAAGTGTATTGTAGCATATATTGATTTTCTGTTGAGTCCATTATACGTCGGACGTAGGTACAGTGACTGAACCATTCCTGTGGGTGTGGCTGCACCAACTCCAGTGGGTGTGGCCGCACCAACTCTGTTTATGGTCAGCAGTCGCTACTCTGTTTTCCACTCGATACATTATGTACTGTGCAGCCTCTGTTTTCCACTCGAGACTCTGTTTTTCATTTTCTATCACCTGAGAGTTTGTGAAACATCCCACATTGATTATTCACTGGAAAATAAGCACTTTGATGATCGGATAATTTTTTGTTGTAACCATAATATATTATATCTGAAGAAGGTTCAGTAGAATTATTGACGACCATGCTTCATTTGGCAGATTAATTCTTCTGATCTAACTATCCAAGTTTCTGCTTCATCAATGACGCAGCCGGCAGCTCAAATGGTGTTGGGTCAATGCGTGCAAGACTACATCGCTCAGATGATCACCAAAAGCTTTTCAGTATTCGAATATGCTGTATCGAAGTCTCTCTGCTTCTAGCTATTAGAAGCTGCAACCTTTTCTCCTCATGCTGAAATGCTGGCCTCTATTATTAGTTTCTCGACTTTTCTGTGGATCGTACATTCTAATAAGCTTGGAAACGTATTTATGTTGTGCAAAAGTTTGAGGAAGCTATATGTGTTGCTTTGGATTGTCATGTGGTGCCTTTTTGCATTGCCGGTAGCCGCCTGGTTCCACACGACCCATTTACTCGCCGGGATGCTGGATCCAGACATGGAACACGAGAAGACCAGGTATAGTTTATGTGCTGTCGTAGAGGTCCGGAAGAAATCAATTTTTATCTAAGAATGGTATTCTTTCTGATAGGTCGGTTGCTGGATGAATTTTGCACCTTCTTTTTTTCATTTCTTGGACATGCAGGATGGCCGTGTGCCAATCTATATTACAGAAGAAGAACACTGATTTAAAAGGTTATAGAGCCGTCAGAAGAAAAATGACCTTAACCATAACCACTACTGAAACTCAACATGTGCTACGGCGGTCAATAGAAATGGGAAAGACCAGAATTGTGTAAACAGTATCGCCGGTAGATTTGGCGTTCTTGTCGACAGAGTAATAGACAACAAGCAGTCTGGGCGCAAAAGACGTCAGAATAATGTGCAGACGTGTCTACACCTGCAGACGAAGGCGCCTCAATCAGACGGAGTTATATGCGGATACCAATAACAAGGTGAAAAAAGGTTATAGTGGAGAAGAAACAATCTCAGAGATTCTGCATCCAAGCTGACCTCGAACCCCTGTTTTTAATAGCTAGCTATGCAAAATAGCGGCACCAATTTTTCAGAAGCTACGTAGTTATAGCGCAGCTATAGCGGTTATGCCAGAATAGCGTTTTTTATAAAGATATGAAAAACACCAATAATCAAAGCCAAAAACATGAAAAATATCAAATTTGATGAACATAAATATGGTTCTAAGGTTCCACAAGTATAAATAATATTACAACATTACATTACAACATGGTTCATGAAAGTTTGGTTGTCTAAAATATCAAATTAGTAGCAAATGATAACTGATAAGTAGGAAATACCAATTAAATTTCAACCACACAAGTGCAATCTTGTGCGAGATTGAGTTTTGGAAATAGCTAGCTATTTTAAAGCGCTAAGCTATGCAACTTAGCGCAGCTGGAGTGGCAAATTGTGGGAAAAATTGTCATAGTGGAAAAAGACGAATAGCTTAGCGCAGTGTCTCTAAACAAAGCCATAGCTATCTATTTAAAACAGGGCCTCGAACATCAGGTCTAAGGTACCCTACCAGAAAAATGGTTAAATCCCACAGGATGGGCAGCCCAGTGACACCTAATATAATGCGTGATTCACCGACAGATTAATTGGCTGTCGTTGCTGGAATCTCAATTCCACAGCTGCCGCAAGACGAGGCGAGATGTGACACGAGTTTTTTCTTAGAAGAACACGGACGTGGAACAGCCGTTGTCTTCGTGTCGGTCTTCATGGTCGTTAACAAATGTGAATTTATTGGGTTACAGAACCGTAAGGCACATGCTTGTCTATCATGGGAAATAGGTTGGGATTTGGATTGTTCAGCTCATGGGTTGAGCCAAAATGCAAAACAGAAAAATAACTTGGTTTATTTCAGGAGGGTAAGAATGTATGGTTTGTGGTGGTTTAGTCTAATCTTTGTACTAGTGGATCAGCTCTAATGTGCATGATTGAGATGGTTTTTTGTTGGTTCAGTTTGGATTTCAAGCCATTCGCACTTTAGCAAGGGCTAATCTAAAGTCGACGAGGGCCTGCTGTGGCACTCAGTAAAACGCAATAATGTAGGTGCCTGCATTGGAGAGGAGAGGACGACGCTACCAAGTCAAGTCTTGCCGACCCTACTGATGGCACATGTGCTGTACTACAAAAATACGTCTGCCCCAGCATCAATTATGTATTCCATTACTTTTCTTCCAATCATTAAATACTATATTTTTTTGACAGGGAATATATATCATTGACCTCAACATTATCTTCTTGGAAATAGAACATTTTCTCCTAAACAAGAACTATTAATTTGCAAAATTCAGAATACTAAACTCAAATCACATAGAAGCACACAGGAGGCTGCTGAGTGCTTGGCCTTCGAGCCATCGACCAGCATCAAACTATAGCACACGGAGATTGTTCATTGAGGTATTGGTGCACGGTAGCCACATGGATCTCTAACGTGGGTTGAGGATTGGTTTCTGCTCCACTTAATCACTACTACAGAATTGTCCATCACCGTCGGGCTCCAACCCCCTTCACCGCCGAAAACTGAACCGGCAGAACCATAGCGGTAGTGATGTGGGGTTCAAACACTACCGGGTCAAAACACCGGGCGGTGATGCGAGGAGAGACTGCGGTTTGATATCGAACCGGCAGCGCACCGTCACCAAACACCGTCGGGTGTTCCACGACCCGGCAGCATTTTTGATCCAAGCAATGCAAGGTTCGAAAGTCACCGGGCAGAGTTGATATTGGGAGCACCGTCGGGCTTTAACGAACCGACAGAACTATGGGGATAACACTATCGGGTTAGACCGAGCGACGGTGTATCGAAGAGCTAACAATGGCGGCTTACTTTGAACCCGTCGCTGAACTTTACGTGAACACCGCCGGCTGATCTCAACCCGACAGCGTTATTAGAGTGGAGACTGTCGGTTGGTTAATGCAGGCGACAGTGATGTTTCGTCGTCTATTATGGTTAGTAATTCAAACCGATAGTGTTTGGTATAGTTACACTACCGGTTTGTTGCTCATTCACCGCCGGGCCCATGCCACCCGGCGTTTTTTGTTTTAAATTTTTGAATTTATTAGGTGGAATTCAGCTCTTTTTAAATCCAAAAATCATCATACATTAATATCGTCAAAACATTACATGATTTAATGGTTACATACAACAAAATCCACCTAATATTCTAGAAACTAAGCCTACATGAACTTCTAAAATAAAAACACCAATGACCATAGAGTCATAGACATAAATAAAAGCATGACATCTTTCCAAAACCAATTAAGCGGCAATTCTCGCAATCTTCATAAGTATGTGGGGTGGCTTCTCTTCAATCTCGGGGGCGGCTAGTTTGCACCATTGTAGGCGACGGCGGCTTCACCTTCGGTGTTGTATTTTTCAGTAACAATTATTAGCGTAGCCTTGGACATGAGCATAGCAATCTTCCCGGGTTAGATAGATCCCCGAAGACGCAACCAACAAACACTACATTACCACGCCATGCTTGCCTATACATGTCACCAAAATAGGATGATATTGCTATGTTATTCATAAAAGTTTGTACAAGTAATTTAAAATATGACATAACAACACTAACTCATGAATTTCAATCACAATTCGAGCACGGGTTGCGTGACCGAGATGGGCATTTCAACGAACACCTCAAGGGCAAAGTGACCGATGCACTCACCTTTTGCGGCGCCTCGTGCGCTCCTATCTTGTCTTGGAGGATTTGAGGAGGACAAGGTCGCGGGACGGTACGGGTCGGGCGGTGAAGAGGAAGACGGCTTGAGGTGCGGACGGCAGAGAGGTGTGGCGGCGGTCCTCCGTCGGCGTGGAGGAAGACCAAGCGGGGCGACGCGAGGCTAGAACACGGCGAATTAGTTCTCATTCTCATAGGTAAAAACTCGTACACCTAAAGGGATAATTAGTTCTCACCGTGGAAGGGGCCGGGGCGAAGGGACGCCGGCCGTGGCGTTGGGGAAGTCGGAGTGGAGGAGCGCGGCGTGGGAGAACGCCGCGTCAAGCCTCGATTCGGCTGGAGTGGAACGACCGGGATGCGTGAACGGACGGCCCGGCGGCATAGGGGGACGATTTAACGGCGACGTTGGAGTTGGTGGTGCGCTCCGTCGGCGAATCCGGGTGCTCTTTCGACGCCTGGTGGGGAACGAGAATGGTGCGGTGTTCAAATGGCTTGCCAAAAATTTCGCTCCGAGCCACTCACCTATATATATATAGGCAAGGCTGGTTTGGGCGCGGTGGGGAACGAAATGGCGGGAGGTTCAGGATAGATTTGGAAAATTTCACCTCAATCCTATTCGCCGCCGGTTATTACACGCAACCGCAATGAAATAGAAATTTGCCACTTCATGGATGATCATGTACCTTTGTGAAGGATGTGTAATCCTCCATGGTGAAAATGGCTTGAATTTTTTTTTTCCAGTCATGTACACCCAAAATATGACCCCACACAAGTTCTTAGGTTTTTCTGATAAATATTTTAATTACTATGATTTTCTTCTACCTAAACTGGCGACAAGAAGGCTAATTAAACCATGAAAACACAAGAATATGTCTTGGACCTCCACGGTGATTTGCCTCCTAGGGCACATGAGACCCCGTGGAAAATGCTAGCAGCATTCGGCTCTTTTTCGTGGGTACACTTTCGGTTCAAACTATAATTACAAGATGGCGTCACGCAGAAATTCAAATAAACGGGAAAAGTACCAAACCAACTCCGAAAAATCTAAAACTTCATGGGTGCTTCCCAATTTGCATGTGAAAGGCATAGAAAAAGTTTGAGACCACTACAACACCGGCAAACATATGAACCACATGGAGCACAAGAACTACACTGTATAGTCCTGGTTCGATGGTAGGGATCATGTACCTTTGTGAAGGATGTGTAATCCTCTAGGGTGGAAATGGCTTGAATTTTTTTTTCCAGCCATGTACACCCAAAATATGACCCCACACAAGTTCTTAGGTTTTTTCGATAAATATTTTAATTACTATGATTTTCTTATACCTAAACAAAGCGACAAGAAGGCTAATTAAACAATGGAAACACAAGAATATGTCTTGGACCTCCACGGTGATTTGCCTCCTAGGGCACATGAGACCACGTGGAAAAGTCTAGCAAGCATTCCGGCTCTTTTCGTGGGTACGCCTTCAGTTCAAACTATAATTACAAGGTGGCGTAAGCGTAGAAATTCAAATAAACTGGGAAAAGTACCAAACCAACTCCGAAAAATCTCAAACTTCGTGGGTGCTTCCCAATTTGCGTGTGAAAGGCTCAGAAAAAGTTTGAGACCACTACAACACCGGCAAACATATGAACCACATGGAGCATAAGAACTACACTGTATAGTCCTGGTTCGATGGTAGGGATCATGTGCCTCTATGAAGGATGTGTAATCCTCCATGGTGGAAATGGCTTGAATTTTTTTTCAGTCATGTACACCCAAAATATGACCCCACACAAGTTCTTAGGTTTTTGTGATAAATATTTTAATTACTATGATTTTCTTCTACCTAAATCGGCGACAAGAAGGCTAATTAAACCATGGAAACACAAGAATATGTCTTGGACCTCCACGGTGATTTGCCTCCTAGGGCACATGAGACCACGTGGAAAAGTCTAGCAGCATTCCGGCTCTTTTTTCGTGGGTACGCTCGGTTCAAACTATAATTATAAGGTGGCGTCCGCTGTAGAAATTCAAATAAACTGGGAAAAGTACCAAACCAACTCCTAAAAAAATCTAAAACTTCGTGGGTGCTTCCCAATTTGCATGTGAAAGGCTCAGAAAAAGTTTGAGACCACTACAACACCGGCAAACATATGAACCACATGGAGCACAGGAACTACACTGTATAGTCCTGGTTCGATGGTAGGGATCATGTACCTTTGTGAAGGATGTGTAATCCTCCATGGTGGAAATGGCTTGAATTTTTTTTTTCCAGTCATGTACATCCAAAATATGACCCCACACAAGTTCTTAGGTTTTTTTGATAAATATTTTAATTACTATGATTTTCTTCTACCTAAACTGGCGACAAGAAGGCTAATTAAACCATGGAAACACAAGAATATGTCTTGGACCTCCACGGTGATTTGCCTCCTAGGGCACATGAGACCCCCGTGGAAAAGTCTAGCAGCATTCCAGCTCTTTTTTCGTGGGTACGCTCGGTTCAAACTATAATTACAAGGTGGCGTCTCGTAGAAATTCAAATAAACAGGGGAAAAGTACCAAACCAACTCCGAAAAATCTCAAACTTCATGGGTGCTTCCCAATTTGCATGTGAAAGGATTAGAAAAATTTTGAGACCACTACAACACCGACAAACATATGAACCACATGGAGCACAAGAACTACAATGTATAGTCTTGGTTCGATGGTAGGGATCATGTACCTTTGTGAAGGATGTGTAATCCTCCATGGTGGAAATGGCTTGATTTTTTTTTCCAGCCATGTACACCCAAAATATGACCCCACATAAGTTCTTAGGTTTTTCTCGATAAATATTTTAATTACTATGATTTTCTTCTACCTAAATGGCAACAAGAAGGCTAATTAAACCATGGAAACACAAGAATATATCTTGGACCTCCACGGTGATTTGCCTCCTAGGGCACATGAGACCCTATGAAAAGCCTAGCAGCATTCCAGCTCTTTTCGTGGGTACGCTCAGTTCAAACTATAATTACAAGGTGGCATCGCGCGAGAAATTCAAATAAAGCGGGAAAAGTACCAAACCAACTCGAAAAATCTCAAACTTCGTGGGTGCTTCCCAATTTGCATGTGAAAGGCTCGAGAAAAAGTTTGAGACCACTACAACACCGGTAAACATATGAACCACATGGAGCACAAGAACTACACCGTATAGTCCCGGGTTCGATGGTAGGGATCATGTACCTTTTGTGAAGGATGTGTAATCCTCCATGGTGAAAATGGCTTGAATTTTTTTTTCAGTCATGTACACCCAAAATATGACCCCACACAAGTTCTTAGGTTTTTTTTGATAAATATTTTAATTACTATGATTTTCTTCTACCTAAACCTGGCGACAAGAAGGCTAATTAAACCATGGAAACACAAGAATATGTCTTGGACCTCCACGGTGATTTGCCTCCTAGGGCACATGAGACCCTCGTGGAAAAGTCTAGCAAAGCATTCCATTTCTTTTCGTGGGTACGCTCAGTTCAAACTATAATTACAAGGTGGCGTCGCAGAAATTCAAATAAACGGGAAAAAGTACCAAACCAACTCCGAAAAATCTAAAACTTCGTGGGTGCTTCCCAATTTGCATGTGAAAGGCTCAGAAAAAGTTTGAGACCACTACAACAACAGCAAACATATGAACCACATGGAGCACAGGAACTACACTATATAGTCTGGCGGTTCGATGGTAGGGATCATGTACCTTTGTGAAGGATGTGTAATCCTCCATGGTGGAAATGGCTTGAATTTTTTTTCCAGCCATGTACACCCAAAATATGACCCCACACAAGTTCTTAGGTTTTTTCGATAAATATTTTAATTACTATGATTTTCTTCTACCTAAACCGGCAACAAGAAGGCTAATTAAACCATGGAAACACAAGAATATGTCTTGGACCTCCCACGGTGATTTGCCTCCAAGGGCACATGAGACCCTGTGGAAAAGTCTAGCAAGCATTCGGCTCTTTTTCGTGGGTACGCCGATTCAAAATATAATTACAAGGTGGCGTAAGCGTAGAAATTCAAATAAACCGGGAAAAGTACCAAACCAACTCCGAAAAATCTCAAACTTCGTGGGTGCTTCCCAATTTGCATGTGAAAGGCTCAGAAAAAGTTTGAGACCACTACAACACCGGCAAACATATGAACCACATAGAGCATAAGAACTACAATCGTATAGTCACGGTTCGATGGTAGGGATCATGTGCCTCTATGAAGGATGTGTAATCCTCCATGGTGGAAATGGCTTGAATTTTTTTTTCCAGTCATGTACACCCAAAATATGACCCCACACAAGTTCTTAGGTTTTTGTGATAAATATTTTAATTACTATGATTTTCTTCTACCTAAACTGGCGACAAGAAGGCTAATTAAACCATGAAAACACAAGAATATGTCTTGGACCTCCACGGTGATTTGCCTCCTAGGGCACATGAGACCCCGTGGAAAAGTCTAGCAAGCATTCCGGCTCTTTTTTGGGTGGGTACGCTTTCAGTTCAAACTATAATTATAAGGTGGCGTCGCTCGCAGAAATTCAAATAAACGGGAAAAGTACCAAACCAACTCCGAAAAATCTAAAACTTCGTGGGTGCTTCCCAATTTGCATGTGAAAGGCTCGAGAAAAAGTTTGAGACCACTACAACACCGGCAAACATATGAACCACATGGAGCACGGGAACTACACTTTGTATAGTCCACGGTTCGATGGTAGGGATCATGTACCTTTGTGAAGGATGTGTAATCCTCCATGGTGGAAATGGCTTGAATTTTTTTTTTTTTCCAGTCATGTACATCCAAAATATGACCCCACACAAGTTCTTAGGTTTTTTTTGATAAATATTTTAATTACTATGATTTTCTTCTACCTAAGGCGGCGACAAGAAGGCTAATTAAACCATGGAAACACAAGAATATGTCTTGGACCTCCACGGTGATTTGCCTCCTAGGGCACATGAGACCCGTGGAAAAGTCTAGCAGCATTCCAGCTCTTTTTCGTGGGTACGCTCAGTTCAAACTATAATTACAAGGTGGCGTCTCGTAGAAATTCAAATAAACTGGGAAAAGTACCAAACCAACTCTGAAAAAATCTCAAACTTCATGGGTGCTTCCCAATTTGCATGTGAAAGGCTCGAGAAAAAAGTTTGAGACCACTACAACACCGACAAACATATGAACCACATGGAGCACATTAACTACCTTTGTATAGTCCTCGGGTTCGATGGTAGGGATCATGTACCTTGTGAAGGATGTGTAATCCTCCTTGGTGGAAATGGTTTGAATTTTTTTTTTCCAGCCATGTACACCCAAAATATGACCCCACATAAGTTCTTAGGTTTTTTCGATAAATATTTTAATTACTATGATTTTCTTCTACCTAAACCGGGCAACAAGAAGGCTAATTAAACCATGGAAACACAAGAATATGTCTTGTACCTCCACGGTGATTTGCCTCCTAGGGCACATGAGATTTTGTGGAAAAAGTCTAGCAAAGCATTCGGCTCTTTTCGTGGGTGCCTTTCGAGTTCAAACTATAATTACAAGGTGACATCGCGAGAAATTCAAATAAAGCGGGAAAAGTACCAAACCAACTCCGAAAAATCTCAAACTTCGTGGGTGCTTCCCAATTTGCATGTGAAAGGCTCAGAAAAAGTTTGAGACCACTACAACACCGGTAAACATATGAACCACATGGAGCATAGGAACTACACTGTATAGTCCTGGTTCGATGGTAGGGATCATGTACCTTTGTGAAGGATGTGTAATCCTCCATGGTGAAAATGGCTTGAATTTTTTTTTCCAGTCATGTACACCCAAAATATGACCCCACACAAGTTCTTAGGTTTTTTTGATAAATATTTTAATTACTATGATTTTCTTCTACCTAAACTGGCGACAAGAAGGCTAATTAAACCATGGAAACACAAGAATATGTCTTGGACCTCCACGGTGATTTGCCTCCTAGGGCACATGAGACCCTGTGGAAAAGTCTAGCAGCATTCCGGCTCTTTTCGTGGGTACGCTCAGTTCAAACTATAATTACAAGGTGGCGTCGCTGCTTGAGAAATTCAAATAAACGAGGGAAAAGTACCACACCAACTCCGAAAAATCTCAAACTTCGTGGGTGCTTCCCAATTTGCATGTGAAAGGCTCGAGAAAAAGTTTGAGACCACTACAACACCCGGCAAACATATGAACCACATGGAGCACAAGAACTACAATCAGTATAGTTACGGGTTCGATGGTAGGGATCATGTACCTTTGTGAAGGATATGTAATCCTCCATGGTGGAAATGGCTTGAATTTTTTTTCCAGTCATGTACACCCAAAATATGACCCCACACAAGTTATTAGGTTTTTCGATAAATATTTTAATTACTATGATTTTCTTCTACCTAAAGCGGGCGACAAGAAGGCTAATTAAACCATGGAAACACAAGAATATGTCTTGGACCTCCACGGTGATTTGCCTCCTAGGGCACATGAGACCCCCGTGGAAAAAAGTCTAGCAGCATTAGGCTATTTTCGTGGGTACGCTCAGTTCAAAATATAATTACAAGGTGGCGCGCGTAGAAATTCAAATAAAACGGGAAAAAGTACCAAACCAACTCCGAAAAAAATCTCAAACTTCGTGGGTGCTTCCCAATTTGCATGTGAAAGGCTCGAGAAAAAGTTTAAGACCACTACAACACCTAAGCAAACATATGAACCACATGGAGCATAAAAACTACACTTTGTATAGTCCTAGTTCGATGGTAGGGATCATGTGCCTCTATGAAGGATGTGTAATCCTCCATGGTGGAAATGGCTTGAATTTTTTTCCCACCATGTACACCCAAAATATGACCCCACATAAGTTCTTAGGTTTTTCTGATAAATATTTTAATTACTATGATTTTCTTCGACCTAAATCTGGCGACAAGAAGGCTAATTAAACCATGAAAACACAAGAATTTTTCTTGGACCTCCACGGTGATTTGCCTCCTAGGGCACATGAGACCACTGTGGAAAAGTCTAGCAACATTCCGTCTCTTTTTCGTGGGTACGCTCAGTTCAAACTATAATTACAAGGTGGCGCCGCGAGAAATTCAAATAAAGCGGGAAAAGTACCAAACCAACTCAGGAAAATCTCAAACTTCGTGGGTGCTTCCCCATTTGCATGTGAAAGGCTCGAGAAAAAGTTTAAGACCACATGGGCCACAAGAACATTACAAATTAATTAGGAAGTAAGCATACAACCTTACAAATAATTAACATAGTAAACACACTAATAATCATCATCATCGCCGTTGGGATCAATATTGTGTCCAGCTTGTGATCCATGCACACGAATGTAGGATTATAGAAATATCGGGTAATTGATGTCACGGATTAAGTATCCGCTTGAGTCGATGAAGGTCAATGCCCTTATGATTGCACTCTCTCGTCCCTCGCGAGGACGTAAAAATGCTCGACCATAGATATAACCTCTTGAGCGACCAATGCCTAAGTTAGTAAACCTTATGCGATATTGTCACCCTTCCGTAGTTTGCTGGCCAAGGTGTGCACGCGAAGTCCCAATCGTACCGAAGTCGGTGCGTAGCTTGGTCAAGAACGCCGCCAAGCCACATGCAGCATAAGTAAGATCGTGGAGCAAAATCTGCAAGTGGGAGAATCAAAATGAATGAGGATGATGTGAATCTATCTAATATGCATTGCCAAAATGATGAATTTAATTTATTACCACATCATCATGGTTGTAACTCCCAACATATTCGCTATATTGCCATGGGGGGATATTATCGCCAGACAAGGCAAATATCTTGAAGTCGAGAAATCGAGGCACAATGTAGCAAACATGTCGAAGAGAATCTAAGCACAAGGAAACGGCATGGTACTCGGCATTTTGCACGGTCGTTCTCTTGTTTCCCTCTCGTGGATTAGGTGGCTATTGTGTCCTGGAATCCTCGAAGGGATGTAAAAACTTATTTCACACGTATATAGTTGATGACCCGGTGACGATGCTCTAGATGTCGTGGTCTCCACAAAAACGAGAGATAGAGAACCGGCTAAGTCTTTGTTTCTAGCCATTGTATTGGGGATAAAGTATGTGAAACATATAAATGCAACAAAATAACGTTAAGTTAAACTAATTGTCCATGTATTTGTTATAGTAAAAAAAAAAAAAAAAAAATGTTAGAAAAAAATTACATACGATGGTCGGATAAGGGAATGGCCTTGTGTCCACACCGAGTGGGCGAATGGCTCATCACCGCCGTGGAAACCTAGTTCTTGTGGTGGCGGCAAAGGCGGAGGACCGCCACCACCGAGCGATAAAAAGGAAAAAAAGGACAAAGCTCATAAATATATATAGTGTATATATATATATATGTATTGTTTATATGCATATTATATAGAATTCTAGACAAAAAAAAATATCCTTACCAATGTAATATCCTCGGAGCCATGAACAAATCTCCTAGAAAGAGAGAGAGAGTGAAAGAGCTGAGTGGATTTCGTCGGAGAGTGACCGGAGCTCGTGGGTGCGTGCTTGGGTATGTGTGTGGATGCGGCCGGGCGCATTGATTTATAGCGATTGATCGGTGCGAGGTATATCACTTTGCCGGGTATTAAGATATACCCGGTAGTGATAACAACATGACTACCGGTTATTTGAATGGAGCCGGCGGTGAATACAATATCACTACCGGTTGTTTGTATGTATCCGGCGGTGAATTCACGGTGTTGTTATTTCACTTTCGGTTTGCATGCATGCATTGTTGCAGTGTGCTCGCATATGTATGCAGTAGATGCTTCCGCAATTTGGGGTTTTGGTTATCTGTTCTTAAGGGGATATGGATGTGAATAAAATTCATTATCGTTCTTTTGTTTTTGTTACATATATAACTTTATTTCATTCACATTAGATTTGGATATATATATGTTGAATTTTCCTCACAATATGCAAAGCATATTTCATTGACGCAACCGTCTTTATTGCAACCGTCTTTATTATGTTCGATGAAGGGTAAAAAATGAAAACTCAAAGGTATCGAAGAGACAATCAAGATTCATATCAAACAAAAAATACAGCGTGATAAGAAATTTGATTGCATATATTTCCATAACAAAGACCTTACATTACATATATTTCCATAGCAAAGACCTTACATAGAACTAAATATATGGTAACAAAGACCAATTCACAATAGGTCAATGCTACAATCAAAGTGTACAAACACATTAAAATTTAACCACCTCGGTAAGTCTCTTGTAGCATCTTCTCGGATCGAAGAAGTGGCGAGGCTGCTACGTGCACTCATTGAGGAGGTTGGAGGATGAGATTCACCGGGAGCTTCATCGTCGGCCCAAACTTGACCATTGGACCGAGGATGAAATCACAAAGTAACTAGGTCCAATGAGGGTTGTTTTTCCATGGATGCACCATATGATTCGGATACTATATGCCCATGTGCCGGGATATTGGTGAACACTAGCACCCCAAAGCACAAGGACTCAGGACTCTTAATATGAGTCCGAGTTCGATCTTAAATCATGGCACCCTACGTGAAGCCGCAAGCCCCGGTGTCTCTCCTTCATCAGTAAGACTCTTCTAGCACCTTTTACGTAAACCATTTTCTTGGACTAGGCATATCTGTATGTGGAGGGCTTTCTCCCAAAGAAAGGCCATATGTATGTGGAACTGGAAAGTACTGCTAGCAAAGAAGATCGAGGACGAAGAACAAGGAAAATAAGGAGAAAAAGATTTCCTAGATCCAAAACCCATGACACTAAAATTCAAAACTAAGCCCTCTCAGTATTTTTGAGGAGAGGGTTAGGAACTACTTTGGACGAACCAAGAATGCAAGAAACGAGAGGAGAAGGCGGGTGCAAAACACAGCGTCCCCCTTGCCGTTTAAATAGGCGAGATGGCGTGGTTGAGTCGACTGCCGTTATACGGAGGACGTGGCAGCGGAAGTCGCGCCAAAGATTGGTGCGATGGTCACCCGGTCGAGTTGAGAACTATGCGGTCGTTGAATTTTTCGAAATCCTGCGGGTCTAAGTTTTCACCCGCAAGTGATGTCGAATACCACTGGTAGAAAGATCTGCACCGGCAAAAGATCTACCCATCGCGCGGGTGTGAAACTACGCCCGGCGTTGATCTACACATCACCGCCGGGTGTGAAACTACACCCGGCAATGTTTTAATTGACATTGATTTAACCCGCCGACGTTTTGCAGAGGTGCCACAGGCTTTTCTCATCGATTCGAGAGACACGCCGATTTCCTAACCGGCGGTGAATGCTATCGGGCAACGCGGTTCTCCAAGCGATGCAAAGCACAAAGCCACCGCGGAACACGCTAAGTGAACGTGACACTACTGATTGTGGTAAAAAAAAAAAAACAAATGATGGCTATCCGTTGGGCGGTACAAAGTTTGATTCTATAAATAGCCCGGCGGTGTTGTGGACGTGCTACGACTTGTTGAGTGTGTCATTTTCGTGCTCCGGCCCGCCAGAAGTCTCTCGCCTCCCTCCCTCCCTCCTCCGCTCCCTCACCCGTCGGCATCGAAGGTACGTGTGGTTGATCTTGTAGCAATGGTAAACAATGTGAAGCATGCATTCCTTGTTTCAAAATAACAATGCTAAACTCGATCATCGTTCTTGAAAAAAAAATGGTCAAAAACTGGCTTGTTGGGGATCGAACCGGGAATTTCGAGATTGGGTGTTGGGAAACGCCGTGCCGGCCGAGGAAGCGGCCATTGGAAACGCGCAAGAAACGCGTAGCGTGGGTCGGCCTTTCGTGGGGGAGACGGGCCGATCGCGATGGCCATTGGATGAGCCGGTCGCGGCGTTGTTGATGTTTTCATGGCGCCACGTCTTGGGAATGACTATGGACTGCATGCATTCCATGGCTTGCTACTATATAAGAACGCTCTGATTTGGTACCATCTCCATCGCTAATTAGCCTCTCTCTTTCCATAAACCCCGTGCAGCTAGCTTCTTCTTCATCGATGAGATGGCCGGGCGTCTACACCAATGAGGAGCTTGTCTTCACCGTGGGGGCGCCTCCCACGACGCCCTCCGGAAGCTCACCGGCCTGGCCGAAGAAGTCGGCCCGCCAACGGTGGCTTGGCCGTTGGTGGAGAAGGCGAACTTCTACGCCCATCAAGGTCGAGGCCATGGCCGACATCCTCGCTAGGGGATACCGCCAGGCCGGGCGGAGCTCTGTGTAGCCGGGCGGCGGAACGCGGCCGGCGGCGAGGACGAGGCCGGCAACGACGACGAGGCCTAGGCGGTTGGCGGCGGACGGGCGATGGCGGCATAGCGCGCGCGGCGGAGGCGATGGCGGCCGCCGCTTTTTTTATTTTTTCGTTTTGTAAATATATTATCTAGTAATATATAATGACTCTCAAGTCATTTTTAATTCATCTCCGTTCTGTTTCTATCGTTTATTTTTACTGATCCTTCTTCATTCAACCCCTTGAGCTATCGGTTCCTTTAATTTGCTTCCCCTCCCAAATCGCTATCGGTTCTAACTCAACCCGGTTGTGTCGATCTTGAAATCGCTTTCGGTTCTAATTCGAACCTGCGAGTGATACGCGGTCCATCAAGACCCTTTCTTTGGGGAACGATTCAACCTGGTGGTGATCCGAGTCTTCACTGCCGGAATTTGTCGAATCCATGGAGTTTCGAAGTTTCCAGCGCCGAACGGTTCATCCTGCCGGGCAAGCGTCAACACTGCCGGTGGATTAAATTCGCAAAGTGATGCCGGCGGTAGTGATGAGCGAATCTGTAGTAGTGAATGAAGCATGTGCTAATGCTAAAGCACACTTAATTTGGATGGGTTGATCTCACGGCATGAAAAATACCTTTGTTAATTAATAAAATTCTAGAAATGAACTAAGGCTTCCACCCATTGTCGATCACGGATGGACCTCGACCGGATCCTCCCGACTCTTCGTCAACCTCCGACCTGCGACCCAACCCTCCCAGATCCGCTTGCTCGCTAGCTTCTCCCACCCATCGGAGCCCGGATCCTCAACCAACGTCATTTGATCTACCCGTTGATGGGCCTCTCTCCGCCGCCATGGCTCCTGCGAGATCGAGGCCCTCGATGCTACCGTCCAACCGCCCAAGTTGTCATTTGCTTGTACCCGAGCTTGGCTTGCGGCCTACGTGCGGTGCCCTCTCCATGCCGCTAGCGACTTAGACCGGTGTGGAGAGGGGATTTGTCCTCGCGTTAGGCGCATCGGGCATGTTGCTGCCCGCTGCGGAGGCAACGCCCGTGAAGGAGTCCGCCGGCCTCTTGCAGTCGCAAGTGGAGGGCGAACCGGTGCTGTCCCAACCGTTGTGCTCGTCATCCCGCCCCTTCCTCCAAAGCAGCCTGTCCGTCGCCAACCCCCCGACGCCGGCTTCGTGCGCCCATCTGCTCCGAGCTGCTCACCGTCTCCCTCCACCACAGCCCCAAGCAGGCCAGGCCTCTCCGGTGACGCCGGGCCGCCGCGGTACTGCTGATTTGGTGGCAGCGGAAAATCCTCTCCTCCGACGCCGACCCCCTTCGTGCCCTCTCGCCGGTAGGTCCAAGGTGGAGCGTTGGGAGGACGTGTGCTTGTCGAGGACGATGACTTCGTGGGACGAGGTGGACTATGAGCCCTCCCCGCACTACCTCAGCACTACGTGTCGCGCCGTCTTGTCGTCGCCGAACACACACTACTACAGAATTGATTTTGTGTGGTGTTTGATTTCATTTTCCGTGGCGGGCTTTTGAGAAACCGCCACGGAAAATACCCTAATTAACCGTGGCGGTCATTTTCTATTAACCGTGGCGGTTTATAAAACACCGTGGCGTTTTTATTAAAACCGCCACCGAAATCGATTAACCGTGGCATTTTTATTAAAAACCGCCACGGTAAATGAGGCCCAGAGTTTCAACCCACTGCACATCTCGCGGCCCATTTAGCCCAACAAAAATGGTGGACGTATATAACCTGAGGAGTGAAACCCTAACCCATTATTTTCCACCTCACCAGTCCCCTTCTCTCTCCACCACCACCCTCCCTTCTCTCCCCACACTTCACACCGCCGCCGGTCCTCTCCACCCCCCTTCCCTCCCCGACATCGACGCCGGTCCTCTCCCCGACCCGGCCTCCTCCCCTCCCCTCACCCGATGGCGACGCGGCCTCCTCCTCCCTCCCCCCCCCGACGCCGGTCCTCTCCACCCCGACGGCGACGGGGGTGGTGCCGAGGCGGCGGCGGTGGTGGTGGCGGCCCCGAGCGGATCCGGCACGCGGCGGCTTCCACCGGCGAGGGCGACCCCGGATCCGCGGAATCCGATGGATCCGCCTGTCGACGGCAAAGGGATCCGGCGGGCGCCCTCCTTGGGCACAGATCAGCGAGATCCCGGCGGCGACAGGCCCTCGGCGGCGGCGGCCCAGATTTGGGCCTGGATCGGGCTTTTTTTTTTTGTATTTTTATTTTATTTTCGGTGGCGGTTTTTGTGGATCGGAAAACCGCCATGGTTAATGAATCGATTTTCCATGACCTTCCATTGGTGGCGATTCTAAAACCGCCACACAAAAATCAAATAAGTAGTAGTGACGGGCGGTGCCGCTGGACGCACGGTGGGTCTCGCACGGCCCTTGACGTCGTCGAGCATGTCAACCCCACCCTTGCCATTGCATCGGGGGCGGTCGAGCCCCCCGCTCGGGGCAGGGGGTGCAGCTCCCGGCTACGGCGGTGATGGCATCTTGGGCAAGAACCCCGTCGTCGGAACCGGACATTTGAAGCGCAGCCCGGCACCATCTTCGTTATCGGGTGAGGACCCGAGATGTCGTCGGCCCCCTTGCGGCGCTTCCTCATCCGCCTCGCTCGGGTCCCCGAGCGAGCTTCGGCCGACACCCAGCCTCACGCGTCCCTACACACCAACGGCTCGACCAAAGCCATCGGGCTCCACCACCGGTGGCCACCGTTGTCGCCATTGCGTGCCCCATCCTAGGTTCTCAACGAAGCCAAGGGTCCTACGGCGTCGTTGATGCATGCCCTATCGATGACGGCGACTTCACACTCGTTTAGAGGCGTAGGTCGTGTCACCGTCCCTTTGTCGGGCTCTACTTCAACTACCGGTTGGGGAGCATGTTGATGTCCGATGCTTCTCCCTATCCCGCTGTCTCTCCTACCTGCATGAGGCATCGGGCCAGCAACATCATCGCCCACACAACACCCCTCCATGAGCCGTGCGCAGGGGCCTCGACGCCTTGCTTGAGGAGCCCCGACACTGTATTGAGGACCGCCGTGATGTCAACAATCGTGGCAGTGTCCAGGACACTCTAGGGGCATCCAGGCCGCTAGTGGCTCATTTCTTCATCGAACAAATTCTATATTCAGCCCCCTCAATATCGGCCTCGCCCCAGCTGAAGAGTGGCGCCATGCCATCAATGGAGGTGAGCAACGCCACACGGTGTCGTCAACATCGACATCGGAGTAGGCCATGGAGGGAGATCAGTACCGCTATGAATGTTGCCACCTCTCCTGATCCGCTTGCAGTTAGTGTTGTGCGTGGGCAATGGGCCTCCCGTATGTGTTGACCCGATGCTCGATGAGCTCGCCGCCTCCCTCCCTCGCGGGACATAGTGCTCCTATCTGCGCTCGCAGTACCTTTTCTGGAGGCACAGGCGGTGTTGGTGGACACCTCGTTACGGACGGTTGAGCTCGGATTTGATGTCGTGCATCCCTCCGTTGTTTCCACAGAAGAGGCGAGCAACCATTCACCAACGGTTAAGAGGGAATCCGTCCATGAGCTTTTCCCGATGATATGTCCAAGCCGCACTTAGTCCACAGCAAGGGGTCAGTGAGCCCTCCAACCTCTACTCCATTGCAAGATTGGTTACTTAGTTTGTACAACCCTATTGCTCTGCCGTTATAGCCGGCGATTATTGTAAAGTATTGTTCTGTACCATACTTTGGCACCTCACCATTGGCTGATAGAGGTTGTAACCGTGCTCTGATTTCCCTTAATGTGGTACGCGCACAATGCGCGCTTTCGAAAAAAAATGAACTAAGGTAAGGTGGTGAAAGGGTCTCTAGCCTAGCGGTTAGAGCAGGTGAGTAGTAGCCAGCCAGTCTGAGTTCGACTCCACGTGGGAGCCGGTTAAATAGGTCTACATGATTCAAAAAATTAAAGAAAATAGGTTGAGGTTTTCCCTTTGCCGAAAGGTGCGGTGTCTGCGGTTGCTCTATGGAGTAATCATCCAAACCTCGAGTCCTTCAAACCGTTTGGACCAAGGTGATATGTGAAGGAATGGTTCGCTTCAGCTCACTCAAGGTGGCACCAAGGAGGCCCAATCACCGTGTGTTTGGTTGGGGTTGGGTAGGCTGGATTGGCTCCGACCGACGTTTTGGGGACGGCTCTAACCCCTCTTTTTTTTTATTTATTTTTTCGGGTTAGGGATGGGTTCGCTCCAATACCTGTTTGGTTATGGAATGGATGATATTTGACACCGTTAGAGCACTATTCACTAGACCCCATTTGTAAGAAATGGACCCATATGTCATCCTCTTTTTTTTTCCTTTTTCTTTCCCCCCTTTTCTTCTCCATTATATTCTTCCTCCGGTCCTCCCCACATGCCAGATCCCACCGGTGCCCACCTCGTTCGAGCCTGCCGACACCTGCCATGAGTGGCCCCGTCGCCCACCTGTTGGCCGCCGTCGCCGATCCGCTGACCTGCTGACCCTGCCGAGGCGAGCTCCGCCGCCCTACGACCTCCGGCATGGGCAAGCTCCGCTAGCCATGGCGGCGGACGGACACACACGACTCTCCATCTTCCTCCACGGCAGGCCCCATGACAGTGCACGCGGCTCTCGCGGGCCCTACTTCCTTGGGGACGACGACGGCGGCGCCATGGCAGGCGGACGCAGACGAGCACGGGTCGTGGTCGGCGGACGTGGACGAGCGCTCACGAGATGGATGAAGAAGGACCAAACGGCCGCGCCTCGAACCCCGCGTGGGTTGGCTCAAGATCCCAGATTTGGACGGACGGAGCTAACCCGCGTATGGAACTATTCTCATCGGGTCTGCTCCAACCCCCTGCTTCTCCCCATCCAAACATCCTAAAAATGGGTTGGATCCGTCCGTGTTGGATCTCTTCCACCAAGCAAACACATGGTCAATTGCAATCCAAACCTTGTGGCACATCTGGAAGGAGAAAAATGCAATAGTGTTTAACAATAGGCGAGGATCAGAGTAAGCAGTTGTATCATCAACCAAGGTTGAGTTCTCCAATTGGACAATGGCTAGGAAGCTGGGCTAATTTTGTGAGTAGTTAGCTTAAGTACCTCATAGGATAGACCAAACTTTTGTGAGTAGTTAGCTTAAGTACGTCTCATCTCATGTTGCGGTGTGCAACATGAGATTGCGCTTCTCACACTAATTAATTTGATTGTAAACTCTATTTTCTCCTAATTAATATATGCCGGGCAACCGGATCTTTTTAAAAAGAAATCTCCTAAGCATATTGACGGTAATAAAAATAAAAATTTTGCAAAGGATCAAAATAAATTTTGGAAAGTTCTTAATAAGTGTTTCGAATGCAAACCTAAAATTCGAATTGATTCTCCTCTGTCATGTCTGGTGGTCCTCTCGCCCGCTTTCTTCTCCTGTTCTTGCACTCCTTCATTGGTGGCCCTTGTGAGAAGCACGAGCAGGGGTGACATCTGCTCTCTCAGTTGGTGGTGATTAGTCATGTCGTGTGCAACAGGCCCGCCGATTGTGCACTACCCATGGTCCCATAGCAAACCCATAGCAAGATCAACTACACCACTCCCCACCATCCATCCGCCATTCCTTGCTTTCGGGTGGATTGTACTTCGTCATTAATTTCGTCCTCTCTTCCACCTTATCTTGGAGGCATCATGAACTGATTGAACGGCAGTAGCGACAAGGCCATCCAATTATTTGACAGTCCACCATGCACCTCAGCATGGTGTGCCTGTTCAGTACTGGCTAGTTTTTTTTTTTTTTTTTTTTGAAAAAAAAAAAGGAAAAACGCTAGTTTCTCAATTAATTAGAGCTTTTTCCTGTTTGTTTCTAATCTATTTTTTCAATGGTGCTTGCTAACGCACCGAAATTTAGAGTTGAGGAGAATTTGAATATATGTCATTTGAATGTATGATCACACCTCGCACCTCGATTGTCTGAGTTAGAGGCTCACTTCCTATGCTTTCTTCGTTTTTCTTGTTGCATGTCTCCGTTATACATGCTCCCACTTACCTTAAACAAATACTGGCAACACGATTTGTGTTGGCAGCCGTCTCTGATATGGGTACCTAAAAGAATGAATATATGCTTTTACTGGAGGTTACAAGGTTCTATCTTGGATGAGCTTTTACTAGAGCGAACCCAAGACATTAACCACGGTCTAAACGCAAGGCAATAATAGAGGCCAGGGCCAGAGGTCGGCGCGACCAGCAGGTCAAGTCGTCGGCCCCACACGGCGGACCAGCACATGTGCTCGTCGCTCATCAGTCACGTCTGAATATCGACACCTGTCTCAGATGCCAAAACTCGGTAGTGTGCTGTCCGCTGGAGGTTGGTCTAGGAAGTGAATTGGCCGGCGAGGCTGAGCTCTGTACCCAGCCACAACCAAGTGTGGATGCCTCCAACTTGAGCTTGAGCCTTCCATTGCCACCACCAAATTAGCACTAAGAATCCACTACGCTATGATCTGAACCCACCAAGAGAGGGAGCATGAGTGTGTGGTGACGGGGGCGCTGGGAAGCCTCGGCCCCAAGCTTCTTCAGCTGATCCATGGTGAGTACAAGCTCCAGAAGGGCGTGAAGAAGCAGGTGCAGTGGCTCCACAGCGAGCTGCAGAGCATCTATGCCTTCCTCGGCGAGGTCTCGGAGGTGCCATGGGATCGGCTCAATGGGCAAGTCAAGGTGTGGGCACGCGAGGTCAGGGAGGCATCCTATGACATGGAGGATATCCTCGACGCCTACCTCGTGCGAGTCGACGGTGGTGAGCCTACTGATCCGAGCAAGCTCAAACGTGCCATGAAGAAGATGGGTAAAGTCTTCACCAAGGCCAAGGCTCGCCGTGGTATTGCTGGTGCCATCGAAGACATCAAGAAGTATCTTGAGGAGATAGCTGAAAGGCGTCAAAGGTACAAACTTGATGAGATTATGTCCAAGCATGACACAACAAAATCATCTATTGATCCTCGCCTTAGTGCTATGTACAAAGAAATGGCACAACTTATTGGCATGGACAAGTCAATGGAGGATGTCATTTCTCTGCTGAATCCATCCCATACAGAAAACGATGGGTTCAACAAGAAGATTATGAAGAAGGTTTCTATTGTTGGAGTTGGGGGATTGGGCAAAACCACTCTTGCCAAAGCGGTGTATGACAAACTTAGTTCAGAGTATGAATGCAGAGCTTTTGTGTCAGTAGGTCGCGATCGTGACGTGGTTACAGTTTTCAAGGACATTCTCTTTCATCTCGACGAAGACAAGTATCAAAATATTCATAACGCAGGAAGAGGTGTTGATCTCGTCGTTCAGGAACTCCGAGAATTCTTGAAAAATAAGAGGTACCCATCAGCCACTCATAATTGCAAATTGTAATTTGTTAGTGCCTTCTGAGATAATGTAGCTGTACGTAAAGTAAATTTCGATAGGGCCTTTGGTGTGCAGTTTCCATAAGTATTCCAAAAGTAGTACAATTAATTTTTTTGACTCTCAGGCTGCTCAAATTTTTCAGTTATGGGTTGGATGAGAGCATGCAGCGAGAATTTGTGGACTCTCTAAGGAATCTGCAAAAGATCCAGTATATACGTGTGTCCGGTTCTGCTTGGGATGCAGATACAGCCATGTGGGAAGCAGTAGGCTTTGTGCTGCCACGAACTCTCCAATACTTGGGTTGGCTCCTTATTAAATTTTCTAAATTCCCGTCATGCATTAATCCCTCATGTCTCCCCAACCTGTCCAAGTTGATTCTAACGGTAACTACTATGGTTGAGCAGGACCTGAATCTCCTTACTAGGCTGCCAGCACTCTGTTATCTTCATCTTCTAACATGTTCCACAGTAACAACTAGTAATATTAATGCCAGTGATGGAACCTGCTTCCAGAAGTTGAGGTACTTCGAGGTCAATGAAATGGTCCACTTTGAGCAGCCCAATGAGGAGGACACTAGGATTTCATTGCACATATGGAATGGAAAAGATGATATGCCCTTTGCCTCTAGAAAAGCAATGATTGCATGAAAGTTGTACCCTCCGGCATGATGCCAAATCTTGAATTGCTTCAATTTGATGTCAATTTACGTGCCCTAAAAGATAAAAACGGTGACTGTGGGAATATCGGCTTGGAGTACCTGCCTTCCCTTCAGAAGCTCAGAGTGTGGATCGACACTCAAGACGTGACTGTTGCAGAGAGCAATGCTGCATTGGCTGCGCTGAGGAATGCATGCAAGCTGCATCCCAACCATCCGACGCTTCACACGAATAAGTCAATTGAGGTACGGCGGGTATTTTGTACTGGTTCCGATCAAGTTCATATCTCTCTACTTATTTATCTTTCCTTTTTGGCATATATACATCATTGTGTTTGTCTTGCTCAATTAATGATTTGTTGAGAAGCAGGAGGAGGAGGAACAGGAGGTCTCGCAAACTGCTGATATTGATTTAGGCAAACTAAGCCTAGCAAGTTCTTAAAGACATCCAAATTTGGAACCAAAGCATGCCAGCATACACTGTACGTACTCTGTCCACCATGCCGTCTTCTGTCTTAGCCGATGAATGATAATGATGTGGGTTGCTGTCTTGGAATCCAGACCTTCTAGTATTGGCATCGCTGTGGTTGCTGAACCGTCAACCATGTGTGTTAGTTCTATAGTCCCAGTGGTTGCACCAACCATGTTTCTGGCTACCAACAATCAATAATCTGTTTTTCACTCTCCTATCTTGATATAATAATAAGCGTTGTGCTGCACTGCTGCCTGACACATCCATCTTTTATTTTTCACTAGGAAATAATCAATTTGGTAATCGGACAATTTAGGGCTGTAAGCATAGTATATTTATATAGAAGATTAAGAAGAATTATTGAGGAACAAGGTTAGCCCTGCAGCTCGCATCTTGTTTCTGGTCCAAGTTTGTGCTTGAACCGTGGCATCAGTTAAGAGATACTGATTATCTGTTGAATCCATTATATATACATCAGACGTAGGTAGTCACTGAAGTGTCAACCGGGTGTGTTACTCCTAAGTCCGAAAGTGCCAGTGCCTGAACCCACTCTGTTTCTGGCCAGCGTACTAGTCGATACTCTGTTTTCCAGTCTCCTATCTTAACATAATATGTACTGTGAAGGTTGGTTCCTTCGTTTGACTTATACACAAGTCGCTTGTTTAATCTGTCACTTGAGGGTCTATGACACATCCTTCTATGATTATTCACTAGGAAGTTAGCACTTTAATTGGTCATCTGATAATACATGGGTGTAAGCATAATATCTGCAGAATATTAAGTAGAAATTACTGACAAACTTTCTTCCTCTCGCAGATCAGTTATCCTGATCCAAGTTTCAGCTTGAACCGTGCCGCAGCTCAAATGGTGCTAGCGTCAGTGCGTGCGAGACTACATCAGCCCATCACCACAAGTTCAGTCGACTGTGAGCCTGCCAGACTGTATCGGCTCTTATGTTCACCCGAACTATTTTCTATTCGAATATGTTGTATCAAAGTTTCAGTGTACTCTGCTGCTGCTTGGAACGTGCAACATTTTTCTTCATTCTGAACTTCTGGTTTGTATTATCTATTTATTTAGTTTCTGGACCCTTCTGTGGTTGGCTCGTACATTCAAATAAACTTGGAACGTATTTATGTTGTGCAAAAGTTTGAGGGGGCATTATGTGTTGCTTGCTTTGCCTCATGCTGTCTTTTTGCATTGCCTCTCTGTCAGGGCATTCTAAAGAATTGGGGGAGACCAGAATTGCGCAAACAATATCGTCTGTAAATTATTCCCGTCCATAGAGTGATAGACGATATTACAGAGAGCTATGTATCCGCACAAGTTTACACCTGCAGAAGATTTCAGCTCAATCAGATGCAGCTATATATGCGGCACGAATTCGCTGGAATCTCGATTGCAGAGAGGCCGCGGCGACGAGATGAGACACGGAGGTGGAATACAGCCGTTGTCTTCTTCTTGTCGGCCTACCGGCCATTAACAAATGTGGTGTCCGGCGCGTGGGTCACGTCGGCCCCCGTGACCAGAACCACAGGCCCATTGGCGGCCTTGCAGATTCATGTACGAATCCTTCTATACAAGGCATAAGAGAAATTGAAGTGGGCTGGAGAAGGAGTTTATAGAGTAACTTCCGACCTCAATGTTTGGTTTCTCACAGGGAGCACGTACGCATCAAACGAAAGTTTGAGGAAACTTTGAGGAAATGAAGAAGTTCAGAAGTTTTTGTTTTGTTTTGAATAAACGAAGAAAATCCACCTGCCCCGCTAGCCAGGCTAAGATAGAGGCGCACGTTGCAGACCAAGCCTGTCTGATAATTCAGCTAACCAATCAAGCGTTGGGCTTTATCAAGAGCCATTAATTAGTGTGTCCACAACAGTGGCGTCGAAGTCGATAGCTGCCATGGACCTGGCAGCTATCGACTTTATTCAAAACTATTTACTTTTCTCCCTTTGATGCTTGTGATGATAGCAACAATAAAAAAAAAAAATCCACCATGAGCCCATTAAATCCTTGTTTTCTTCTACTATGCCCAATAACTCTCTTGTGATTTGTTCTTACACCTTCACATCATTCCAAACCTATTTTCGAGCCGAGTCAGTCAGCGACGTGAACGCCTGCGATGAGGACGACCTTACGATGGATAACCACAGGCATGGTCTCGGGCTCAATAATGCAGGTAGAGCATGATAAGTCAATAATTCAGGTGGAGCCGTCACAAGAAGGCCCGTCAGCCTGTAGTCGAGAGGACGACGCGGCCACTGCGTCAAGTCGTCGGCCCTCCAGCCTCCACCCGGTACTGAGAAGCTTGAGGCTACGAAAATTTGCCCACTTTAAAGCACAAGAGTCTAAGGAGGAAAAATGCTTCTTTTTTAGAGGCAAAACAAGGTTGAGAGAGAATCAAATTTGATGGATGCTAGCTTATAATAATCTCATCTCACAAGATACAAGTACAATGTCAGATGAGGAAAAGGCTGAGCAGTGGCTGCCTTGAAGTGTCTTAGGAAGACTCTTTTTCCTGAAACTTTCTATATAGACATGTAATTTACTAATTGAGTGTGTTGGAGCTTCTCTTGTTAGTATCTGATCTCCTGCCATTATTATTGGAACAACGGCGCAACAACAGAACTTGATTCCGCTCTCTGATAGGGGGAGCCCAACCCATCTATGGTTGGAGGGCCCCTGTCACACTGCTGTAAATAAATAGGGGGTGGGAGAGCTGGGGCACGGTAACCGAAGTTCGCCGCTGCCACTTCTCCCACCTATAGACCTAAATCCTTTCCGATCTGGAGGGACGCGGCAAGTGACGGGAAGTCCCTCTGCCCGCCGCCACTGCCGCGCCCACGACCGCCGCTGCCTGTGTGCAGATCCAAGACTGGCGACTTCCTTATGGCGGACTCAAGCAACAACAACGCTCCGACTCTAAGTCCGGCGATTGTCGGTGACCTACCTACCTCTCTCTCCGCCTCTGTTGTTTTTCGAATTCTAGTAGATCTTGTATTAGGAACTCGTATACATGCTGTTATCTAAGTGATCCATAAGAAATACCCTCTGATTTACACCTAGATGATCCTTGAGTCTATCATCTCTGTCTTATACCAAACTGAATGTGTTAGATTGAAATAGCTTCTCTTTGCACAGGTGGACTGACCTCTTCGAGTTGCAACAATGAGAACCCTTGCTGGATTGCATTGTGCTATATAGAAATTTCTGAGTATGTCCTAGATGGAATTCTACTTTATTGGAGTTCCTTTTTGTACAGTTGAATTTGACATCATAGTGTCCTGATAAATTCCAGTATTATGTATTGTCGAAGTTGCAGCACTGATAAGTGTCTGTTTATTATCTGAAGCATGGATGGTGATGATCTATTACCTTTTAATCCTAAATGAGATTTAGCACGTATCTCATTTCTAAAATGCTTAGTTCAGGTTATGAAAGCATATTGTTCACTGCAAATATAGAAAAAAAATTGATTGTTAATGAGCGAACACTTCAGATGGTCTTCAAACTGACGGATAGAGCAGTTTTTGCAATTCAGGTTGTCTGAATCGGAACTTTACATATTGTGAGCCAGGCTACTCTTCCGTACTATAAGTACTTGCAAGTCTCTGTATCATCCGTGCTATTGTCCACATTGTAGCGCAAAAATTTGGAATATACTTATGAAAAATAGCCACACAATGGTATGCAAAAAAATTATTTATTGTTGGTCACATGTCTATATGCAAAGTATTTAATAGCTTAGAGACAAATCCTTGTATGAAATGTCACATGTCTGTATGATAAATTCAATACGCTTAGATGAACCCCGTCTGTGGGTTGCATATAGATACTACTAGGTGGATTCCCCGCGTGTTGCTGCGGGTATGAAGGAGAAATATAAATGGTTTGCCTGTTCAGGACGACGATATCCCATACCGAGTGTGTAGCAACTACTCTTTTCCTGCCGAACAATGGCGCATTAGTGGAGAGAATTTTGGTCTGAGGAAGTGCAAACCGAAATCTGAGAAGAGGGAGAGGCACGGATCGAAGGGGGTTCACACGGGCATGCGGGAAGAGGGAAAGACGGGGGCGACGACCGACGGGAGTGCCCCGTGCGGCGCGGACGGGTGGGGCGGGGGGAGGAGTGAGGCAAACGGACCCAGGCTGACGTGGTGATAAGTTCAGTTGGTGCACGTTGACGGTTGAGGGAGATGAAGAGACGATGGCAGCCGATGAGCCAAGGCCAAATCAAACAGCATGTGGCTAACGGGTGCGATAGGAGCGGACGGGTGGGGATGCTTAGGTGTCATAGCCGCATGTCTAGAGAATTCCTCTAGTGGGGGTTTTCCATATAGGTGTAATAGATTCCATTTAATTTAGATCGAGCCAGGTTTCTTCATACACATTAAATAGGAGGGTGACATATCAGATTTTTTTTCATGTTTGCATGAGAGAGCAGGGAAGCCATGCGTTGGGAAAGCCGGCCATAGGGACACGCGTCAGCCAGTTACATGGTGGCACTCAGTTGCGGTGGCTACGCGCCTGTACTCGGTAGTATACTGTCAGAGTCTGCGACGACTCGCTGAGCTCCTATCGGGCCGTGCCTGGATTTAATTTCGTCTCTAGATAGTTTTTGCGCGTGAGATGAACCGGACCGTTCGTCCGTGCCCCGGCCGTTCCCAGCCATACGATTTGCATCCAGTAGAAAAGAAGCCTACATAAAACACGCAACGTTCAGCTTAGCAGCCTGCATCCCATAATTTCTGCGTTTGGTGGTGTGGTGACTAGCTACACTACCTGCAGTAAAATCTCCTGTTGCCAGATCCCAAGTATTCCTAACGAGTAGCCAAGGTGTCATAAGTCATCACACGATGGAGTCCCTGAGCATCATAAACGTGATCTACAAGGTCGCCAAAGAGATCACCAAGGCGGCCAGTGGAGCTCGCCAGTGCAAAACGAGATGCCAGGAATTGGCAAGTCGTGTGAAGGTCATCGCCGAGCTGGTGCGCGAGTCCGAGGCGGCGCCCAATGACTCGGCGACGAGGAGGGCGGTGCTGGAAAGGCTCAGGGACAACCTTGAGGAGGCTCTCGAGGTCGTCCAGTCCTGCCGCTCCATCGCCAAGCTCCTGCTGGCAGGCAGAAGCACCAGCAGCAGAATCGACAACGCTGAGAGGAAGATCAACAACTGCCTCCTGGAACTCGGTGTCGCCAACGACGTCCGCCTCGGGCCAGCCAACCAGAGGAACACCGCCGCCGGCCGTCTCGCGGTTCACGAGGGTGTTGTGCCCGCGACGAGCACCGTCGTGATGAACAACTCCGGGATAGTAACGAACATAAAAGCTAAGCATGCGATTGTTAGTTCGAAACAAAAAATCAGCATCAGGAATAATATATCAGGAGGTGGATCCGTAAATACTTATGTCGGGGATAGCAGCAGCGGCAACGGGTACAAACAAGACCTGCAATCTTCCCCTCCGACCACCGTTGTCCGACCACCCACGACGTACGCCGTACACTCGAGACGGGCGGAGCCCTTTGCCTCACGGCCACAGGTCATAACAGGGCCACAGGTACGTACTTCCATTTTTTTTTCCTACTAGGTAAATACCGTTTCTTTTTTTTTCCTAGTTAAATACCTGTGCGTTGCAATGGAAATAAATTAGTACCATAATATTTTAAGTTTTGAACGTGTATGATATTATGAAACAGACAATTATTTAAGCATTTCATGTTCACAAAATCAGTTTATAGCCTTGTCTCATTAATCAAACCCTGAAATAGAAATAAGTCTTAGTGCAGCGTCGTTCAAACCTACACGTGCTTCAACAACGTTCATTCTTTGGTGCTTTCAGCACGAGAATCGGAACAGAATTTACATTATGAGAGATTCGAGTGCGCAACACTTGGAGTAACTTAGATGATGCCGATTGTGTTGGCCACATCAAGAGCATTGTAGTTGCGTGTCAGCTTCACGTAAGCCTTCTTCAAGAATTTCATCTTGATTGTGCATAGAAATAGAAAAGCTTTGTGCAAAGTATTGATATCATTACATTAGTGATCCTATCTAATTATAGTTTGCTAATTCTATACCCCCAATCTAGTCACCACATATTCTGGCAAATCAAACAGGTAGTGGTTACAGCAGAGAGCTAAATGTTGGAATACCCACTAATACCACTAATACCTACAGTTGAACAACAGCGACACACAAGCAAAGGAAACAAAAATGCATGACTCAAGCACTCAGCTTATAGCAATTTCAAGGGTCTTGCACGGCATTTCTTTATCAAGTACTCCCTCCATAGTTGAAATAGAAGACGTTTAGGACAGCGACACGGTCTCCAAAACGCAACTTTGGCTTCTCTTTTCTATAAAAGTATTTATTAAAAAAATTATATATGTATACTTTTATGAAAGTATTTTTCAAGACAAATCTATTGATATGATTTTCACATTTCTAAACTCAACGACTTAAAAAGTTATTAATGATTTATGTTCCCAATGTTTGACCCAAGTCTTTTCCAAAACGTCTTCCTTTTCAACCATGGAGTAGTATATGTATATGGCACCCACAGAAAATTTCTATATCCAGCACTCAGCTGAAATGATTTAATAAGTGATAAAATACAGCTGATCCCACGAGAACATTAATAAGACTCAATGATCATAAACAATTCATTGTGATAGTAACAAGCAAATTCATCTGATTGTCAATATATAATATTTAATCCAACACATGCAAATTTATACCATCTGACTATTGCAATTCTGATCCCTATTGCTACATGGTTTGGCCGTGATGTAAGATGTAGAACAACCGCCTACAAGCTCTGATAGAGTACACATAGACTGAACCTCTATGAATCTTTGAATTTCCGAAGCAAAGAAATAAATACACTGATTTAACTATTGCTACCTATAGGCTATAGTCATCTCTAGCTGTAAGTTAACTATCATGTTGGTCATTGGTATCTGAGTTGGATGAAGAATACATCCATGCATGTACCAGTTTACCAAAGCTACGAAAAAAAATATGAGAGAAGTGAAGGCCACACCAGCTCTTTGGCCCTCTCAATCTCTGACCTCCCAATAGCCATGTGACAGGACTAAACAGTAACATCACGAACTCCCAAACATAACCCAATGATGTTCATTGCACATAGCGAAAAGTTCATTTATAAAATAAAATTACATTGTTTGGGCAACATTATTCATGCAAAATATAGTATTTGGGTCACCAAGCATGTACAAGTCCCAATGAGACATTAATGTTGGTTTCTATATCTGTTAAATGAGATGACACCATGCTTGCCCACTCAGAATGTGTCCCTGCTCGCTAGCACTCACTAGGCTGCACCGTTCGCTCGCGTGCTGGCCTGCGCTAGTCGGCTGCCACGCGCGGTCACCGGTAGCCGCATGCTCGTCTGCGCTCACGAACGTTGGTTGCCCACTCTGCTGCCCTTGTGACCACTCATGGCTTCTCTTGTGCGGCTGAGAGAGAATGATAGGAGAGAGAGTACAGGAGGGAGCAAGAGGTAAGGGAGATTAAAAAGTAATTAACATCTACTATGTGAAGAAATCATCATTGTAAAAGATGGTTTCTATGGATTTTTTTTTTTGTGACGTGGTCATCGTGGATATTGTGCATAATTTCATGCATTGGGACTGCCATAATGTATTCAGAAGATCGAGCAGCTTTGCCCAAACCTGAGGTATGTTTCTTGCATTACTAATGAGACACAATTGGAATGAGTGAAGTAGAGCTTGCATCTTCGAATTGACAGAATGGAACTATTCCTTGAACAGTGCACACATGTTATTCCTACGAGCAAAATTACTATAGCAGTAACAGTTTGTATGGATGAGAGATATATTTACGGCAATGATGTGTAGAATACACTAGATAAATGGTATGTATGTACCATAATGATCATAAAAAGACATGTTATGGATCTTTTTCCTAACTCAAGAAGTATCGTAAGCCATGGATTATACTAGAATATATCATTGCAAAAGAAAAAAAGCAATTGAATATATCAGTTTGTTCGTTCGAACAATTGTCGTCATTCCGACCCAAAAAAATTATGAATCAAACTATACACTATAGCGAGACACTAGTGTAGACTTCTTTTTACAGGAGTTCGTGTAGTGTTAATATATGATGTTGGACGATATTGCCTTGAAATATATGTTCATTATGAATAAATGTTTGTTAAAAAATTATCAAAATATATCAATGTTGGATCTTGTTTTGAAGAGTTTATTGTAGGAACACGGTAGTGCAATCGGATTTTAATTTTGATATTTAGTTTATGAGATATAAAGTTTTTACTTCAAAACTAGATGGAATATCTGCTGACGTCAATAATTTTGGGGACTAGTGGAGGGAATCACAGAAGGTGAAGATGGCCAGGCCTGCGCGTCCGATCAGGCGGACGACCCTGGCACCGCCAAAGGAAGACAGCGCTGCAGCCATACACAACAACAGTAGTCGTGTATCTGCATCGGCAGGTGGATCATCAGGACATGTATCAGTTGGGGACGACACCGACTACAACGGCAGGCAGGCAGGAGGAGAGTGCATCCAAAACCAAGCCGCGGCGCCCGCGCCACAAATGCTCTCCACAACAAGGGCTGCGTCGTCGGGCATGTACTGGACGCCGCCGTCACAGGGCCCTACAGACTGGCAACACCACTATGGCGGCGCCGGCGACAACGCTGGTGTTCCCGATTATTACTATCATCCCTCCTCCATCGAGGAAGACCCCAATTCCTGCTCCATGATGTGATATGTCGTTCGGTCAGGATCCAGGGCGCTTAATTGCCTCCAACGCTGCATGATAAGTAACTTTGTATACAAGTGTACACTATGGCAAACGTTTTTGGACACCCATATAATACATCATAATTTGTTTGAAATATGGAGACTCAAGGACCATGTAGGCATGTGTACTGTACTGCACGTTTCTACGTTCAAGCTAGTTTATTTCCTCTGCAAGTGTGAATATTTCTGATTTTTCCAACAGCTTGTACGCATCCAAACAGCAGCCAACTATACCGGCTAGTCGCCTACATATATAAATTTAATTTTTGCGATTGCAAAAGAATACGGATCTGGGTTTCAATGTCTATGTTTATTCTTGGATTTAGTGGTTGACACCCATCCCCGCCACCTATTCCATTATTTGACATTATTAGCACTGTGTAGTGTATGTATTTTATTTCCCATATCTACTAAATTTAATTCAAATTATAATTCGTTTGACTTCTTTATCCCAAAGTTTAACCACTTGTCTTATTCACACTAGTAGATAATGGACATCTACTCTCGAGGGTAAAAACGTGGTTACTCCCAGCAAAAAAATTCTCCAGCCACGAGTAAAAGCCCACGCCGCTGCCCGCCTGACACCTCCCTAGACTTTTACTCCCGGTTGGAGCCTACAACCAGGAGTAAAGGTGGAGCTTTACTCCCAACTGAAGCCTCCAACTGGGAATAAATCTTTACTCCCAGTTGGAGGCCCCACCCGGAAGTAAACCTCCATGTTTACTCCCGGTTGGTGCTTCTAAACGGGAATAATAGTCCCCCCAATATACAACGACCACGACGTTTCGAATTTTTGAGCTATTTTTCTTTCTTTGAAACCCTGCACATCACCCTTTGCTCCAGGATTTTAAACCAAACTAGGAATAAAGGTTAGCCAACTTCACTCTCCTCTCATTTTCATCATCTATTTCAGGCGCCGCCCAACCCTGCCACTGGTACCTCTCCGGATTACCTCCCCAGCCTTGCACCTTGCCTACAAATGATGGCAAGGAGGATCCGTTGCCCTGGGTCAATCACTGCGAGCAATTCTTCAGAGGGAAAGGTACGCCGGCAACCGAACAAGTCTGGTATGCATCTTACCACTTGACCGGAGGCACACAATAGTGGTACATGCGCCTATCTCAAGAAAAGGTGGTGACAAATTGGGCAAGCTTCGCCGATACGTCAACGAGCGCTTTGGTCCAGCAACACGGCGCAACCAGCTGGGCAAACTAGCATCGCTCCGCAAGACCGGCAACGTCGACATGTACACAGTGATGTTCCTAGCGCACGTGGCTCGTGCCGGGAACTTGGATAGCAACAGGTGAACATCTACATGATTGGGCTAGAGGGGAGCCCCTGAAGACCGACGTCAAGCTCTAGGAACCTCAGGATATGGAGACGGCCGCGGCCATGTCCCTCGCCAGAGCGTATGAGCACCGCCTCGCCATCCTCCACAGCTCCGGCATGGCGCCCCAGGCGCCCACAGCACCAACACCAGCTACATCAATGACACCCCAAGGCGATTCAAGCGACTGACCCCAGAGGAGATGACCGAACGACGTAAAGTTGGATTGTGCTTCAACTGTGACGTACCGTTCTCACGCGGTCACAATTGCAAGCGCCTCTTCGACATCACGGTCTTCAATGACTACAACGACAAAGACAAGGACAACGACGCCGCCAAGGACAGCGCCGACCTCAGGGTCCTCATCGGGGATCCCAACTCCCCGGTATGTGGTGCACATTCTCTATACCCGGAGTTAGCATCGTGGTCGACTCAGGCGCCTCACACAACTACGTCTTGCGTCTTTACCACATCAAGACTCTGCATGCAACCAGTGTGGCTACAGGTGACACCTCATCCTATCAAGTGGCAGCCTTCGACATCCCAATCTGAATTTGCGCCGACATCTTTAGCATCGACACCTACGTCCTCCACATCGACAGCAAGATTGACATCATCCTTGGCATGCCATGGCTGGAAAGCTTAGGAAGGGTGACTTGGGACTTCATGTCAAACGAGCTGGAGTACTTCTGCCATGGACAGGCGATGATGTTAGCACAGGCCCCACCTCCACGCCGAATCAGGAGTGCCACGGCCTGCACCGGCGCAGTCAGGATTCTTCACCTGCATTCGTGACTTCGTCCCACGACTTAGCATGTGCCCAAGGCATGCCAGTGCCCTCGACCTCTACGACACGTCAACAGGCATCTTCGTCTAGCTTTGATAGGCCACATTGGAGGAGCAACACCTATGTCGAATCGCCCTTGACGTGACCACGGGCGCTGTAGCCACGACATGGACGTTGTTGGATGGATTACTCCTCTTCAACGGCCGCTTCTACCTCCAAGCTTCCTCACCGCTGCTGTCGTACCTGCTGGACACCCTACTACAAGGGGGGCTTGCAGGACGACCTTCCTCGCTCTCGGCGCTTACACATCACCCTCGACGACAGCTGCACCGACCGCCATCCTTCTCAGAGAAGTGTGGCCACGGCGCCACCATGTTGGAGCTGCCCGTGTTGTCTTCCTCGACAACCTGGTCCGCCAATTATTCAGTGTCGACAACGTCCACATCAACTACGACGCTGATAGAGAAACCCACCAGCTCTTGCCTCGTGAGTTTGACATTGGGACCTTCATGTACGGTACGATGCTCAACCGTGCTGGCTCACCCCCCACACGCCGGGACGTCACTATTTGGCGCCTCATGTCGGTCTATGTCACACCACCACCACACGATCGCTTCATGTTTCTAGAGAGTCCCCCTCGCGACATACTTCATCAGCACCTCGAAGCCGGGATTACATGGGAGCTGCTTCTCACCGCTCGCAGAGAGATCATCACACCGTAGGGACGTGCGGTGGACCAGTACATCTACCATGGCTACAAATGAAACCTTCACTACTTCATAGACTTCGTGCCGGTATGCACCGGACGGAACATGATCCACGCCAACCCCGTGAATGGGCGATTGGTGCTACGTGTTGAGCTCATCATGCCGGTACTCTAGATCTTGCCCTGTGTGTCACAGAGTGGACTTTTATCCAGCACGGGGACACGCTTGGTCGGAGAGGGTGGGAGATGTCACACCCCAAAAGATGGGGCCCCGAGGGGCTGGCCCACGGGGCGTGCGGCCGGCCGCTGGAGCGCCCCCGGACTTGACGCGCGCGCCACCGCCCTGCCCCCCCGCGATTTCTGTGGTAATTAGAGTAAGAGTTTGATTAGGGTAAGGCTAGATTTTTGTGTGAAGGCGATATCCCACTCTATAAGGAAATCTCCTATTAGAAAAAGAATAAGAGTTTGCTTGTAAAAGGTACTCCATAATCTAAGGAAACCTTTTAGAGCTTGCTTGGATTACAAGTCCCTGCTTTCGGGCCTAGATGCCGCCGCCCCTTCTCTCGCGCGCCGCCACCCGCCCCTGCCCCAGCAGAGCCGCCGCCGACAGAGCCGCCGCCGGTGCCCGTCACCGCCACACCCTCAAGGCGGCTGTGACATCTATCTAGTGGTTATGGATAGCTACACTCTTCCGGTTAATGCCTAGATGTTTCTGATCTAGCGGTTATGGACAGCTACACTCTTCCGGTTAATGGCTAGATGTTTTTTTTATTAACGTGAGAATTTCTATTATTTTATTTCTAGTGTGTCCGGTAAAAATTAACGCTATTGAGACCTGCAAATTATTAAGATGACTATATAGCGATGGTGTGGTTCCTTAGGCTCTGTTTCGTCTCCACATACTACAGCTATTAAGACATGGAGCTGTTAGAATTTGACACTCGAAGGGGAAAATAACTCAGCAGAGCACGAGAAAGGAACACATAGCGTAACGAAACTGTGCATCTTATTCGGGTTAAAAAATGGAAAGGAATATTTCCTTGGGGACGAAGCAGATTTAGTAAGGGGAATTTAGCTGTAGGACACTGCAAAATTACGTATTTTACTGTAACACACCGCAAATGGCGAAATATGCTGGGTACCATTATAATTTTGTGCTTCTTTGCTCAAACACACCGCCATGAATATTTTATTCATTTCTTAGGTTTGGAGAGAGAGACAGCACAGGAAATGTCGTTTATACCCTCGTCTTCAACCTTTATCTCTTCACAAAATTTGCCGTAACACATCAGGACCAGCTGGATGGTGCATCTGGATCAGGCAGCGGGGACGACGACGCAGCAGGCGGGGCAGTGGACGAGCCCGTTCTCTTTTGTTTTAGCATGCGCTTGGTGGGGATAGACGTGTGGAGGAGAATTGTCCGGCAGTGTACAACAGCTTTACATGTCATAGAGATATTTTATTTTGATTTTTCTAAAACAGAAAATGTGCACATAATATGTGATGGAAGGAGTACTATCTAAAATTAGGAATTTATATAAAATAAAAAATGTCATTTTAAATATTTTTTATGTGACCTCTGCTATAATTCTTCCTATTCTATCTATGCTGAATCCATCCCAATCGGATAATGATATGCCTGACAAGAAGATCACAAAGCACATTTCTATTGTAGGAGTTGGAGGATTGGGCAAAACCACTCTTGCCAAAGCAGTCTATAATGACCTTCACTCATTGTATGACTGTGCTGCTTTCGCTTTCAGTTGGGCGTGAGGTTGACTTGGTAAAAGTTTTCAAGGACATTCTATTTCAACTCGACAAACACAAGTATCGAACATTCATAACTCGGGGAAGAGATGCCGATCTCCTTATTAACGAAATTCTGCAATTCCCGGAGCCCGAGAGCCAGTGCACTGCGCACAGAACAAGAGGTACGCATCAGCCACACAACTGTAAAGTGTAAACTGTAACTAGAGAGTGCACTCTATCTCGACTACTTCTATTGTTGGCAAATTTCTTGCTTCTAGATGAGCTCCAAACATGACTATTAACCAATGGTTCTTGCAATACTACACTTTCATGTGGATAGGTACTTTGTTGTTGTTGACGACGTATGGGATGTACAGACTTGGAAAAGCATCAAATTAGCACTTGTTGATAATAATTGTGGAAGTACTGTAATCACAACTACTCGTAAATTTGATGTTGCTGTAGAAGCTGGAGAGGTTTACAAACTAAAACCACTTTCCTATGATGACTCCGTGAAAGTATTCTACACAAGAGTATATGGTGCAGATGGGAAGTCCAATGATTACCAAGCAAATGAAGTTTCTGAGGAAATTCTATTTAAATGTGGTGGTGTACCATTAGCAATCGTCACAATGGCTAGTTTGTTGGTCGGTAAAACCGAGTATGAATGGTCTAACGTCTACAACTCTATTGGTTTTCACCGATGGTAATAGGGAAGCTGAAGATACGATGACAATACTTTCATACAGCTACTATGATCTACCTCCACATTTGAAGACATGCTTGCTATATATAAGTAAATATCCAGAAGATTATTTGATGGAAAAAAGTTCTTTGATATGGATGTGGATAGCTGAAGGATTTATTCTTGAGAAGCAAGGAAAAAGATTATTCGAGGTTGGAGAAACATACTTCATGGATCTCATTAATAGAAGCTTAATCCAGCTAGTGGAGACTTGGGATGGCAGAGTATTGGGTTTTCGTGTTCATGATATGGTTCTTGATCTGTTGCGTCAGATTTCTTCTGATGAAAACTTCATTGCTGTTTTAGGTGAAAATGATGAAGGACAATCTACAAAAAACAGTGTTCGCCGGTTAGCCCACCAATATACGATAGTTGAGCACATTGATTCCAAAGCCACGAATATAGGGGAACCAAAAGTGAGGTCATATACTGCAATCATGTCCTATATTAAGAATAATTGGGTTCACTATTTGAACTTTAGGTCTTTGAGTGTGCTAGACATAGTACACTGCAGCTTTGAAGAAGGCTGCCACTATGATCATCTTGGTGATTTACTTCAGTTGAGATATCTTGGGATAAGATGTGGAGGTAGTATTCCTGAGCTTCTGAAACAAATAGGGAATCTGAAGTCACTACAGACACTTGATGTGGACACAACGACGTTGCTAGCAAGCATTGTCCAACTGACAGGGCTGGTCCGGCTATGTGCCGAACAAGCGTATGCACCAGATGGGATCGGAGCACTGACATCCCTAGAGGAACTGAGAATAGGACGTGCGAATACCGTGCAGTTTATTCAAGAGCTGGGCAACCTTGGAGAACTGAGGGTTCTCAGATTTTCCATTACTGAGATGGGTAGTACCATGAAAAGTGCTTTCTTGAAGTCCCTGCGCAATCTCAAGAAGATCCAACATATACACATGTTTGGTTATTCTCCAGAAGTCAACCCTAGACTCCCTGTATACTCAGAAGTCAAAGATCAGCAAGAGCTACTATTACCAGCTCTCCATTTTCTGGATTTAAGTATTAAGTTCTCTACGTTCCCGTTATGCATTAGACACTCAGTTCTTGGCTCTCTGTCCCACTTGAATTTGCGTGTGGTTACCATGTGTCGGAGGAATCTGGAAGACCTTGCTTTGTTTCCGGAGCTCCGTTATCTTTGGCTTGAAAAAAAGGGTCCAAAACAGTAAGAGCAAGTGATATTAATAATACCAGGTGCTTCCGGAAGTTGAGGTACTTCAGGATCAATGCAATGGTCCTGTTTCAGCAGACCAACGACGCTAGTGTTTCAATGCATTTGTGGAGTGGAGAAGGAGTTATGCCCTCCAACTTGGGGAAAAGCAACAAATCCTCCAAAGTTGTACACCATGACGTGTTGCCGAAACTTGAAGTGCTTCAATTTTATGTCCCTTTGCGGGCTGTAAAGGATAACAACAGTGATTGTGGCAATATTGGCTTGAGTATTTGCCTTCCCTACGGGAAGTCACTGGTTGGGTCGACTATGATGGTATGTCTGCTGAAGAAGGGGATGCTATGTTGGCTGCACTGAGAAAAGCATGCAGAGACCATCCCAACAATCCCAAACTAGACATGCTTCCACGTAATAAGGTATGAGATGAGTATTCTGTAGTTCTGTTCATGTTATTATCTCTTTATTTATTTCTGTCGTGCTACAGTTATGTATCCTTGTGGGTGTATATATATGTATCACTTGTTTGTCTCAACCAAACTAATTATTAGTTTCATCCAAATTTTCAGCCCAAATACAATAATGTGTCCGCACAAGACAAAGAAGGTGAGAAGCAGCAAAGCAAATTTTCATCCAAATTTTTGACTCGCAGAGGGCTCATACTGATTTGAGAAAACTAAGCCCATCTGTACAGCGTACGTACACTCTCCGGCACCCTCTCATCTGTGATAGCTCAGGGTTTTGCTCCTAGTGGATGTCAGCCAGACATTCTAGTAGTTTTGAGTTTTGCTGATTTTTTCAGAGATTTTTAAACTCTCTAAACGAATTCAAATTAAACCTGTATAGTTTGGGGCTAATTAGAGATACAGGAGACATGGCTCCGCCTGTACACGGCGTCACCTTAATTTCCATGTGGCAAATACACACATGTTTAGTGCAAAACAATCGATTTTTATGTAACCGCCAAAAGAAGATATCCTGCCCATCAATAGTATTAATATTAGCCAGTCTTGCAATAATAAGCTACCATTCTCTGAGTCTTCTAAAAATATATTTAACAGGATTGAACATAAAACTTCTGCTACTGTTGTTTGCTTTCTTCATACTTAAACATTGGAGGATACTTAATTTTCAGAGAATGGGAGCCCAACCAAGGATTGTGTTCCCAGAATCTAGTTTGGTAACCACTGTTTATATTGAACCAACATATATCTAGGAATTGGCTCTTCACACCCATTGTGCCTTTTTAGCTGTTTTATAGGCTTCTCCTAACGTTTTATTTCCTAAGTATTTATTTTGTACGTGCTCTAGCTACATACCATCTTCATTTCAATGTTTGAGAAAACATTTATGAAGTTTAGAATTCCTATTCCTCCTTGCTCCTTTTTCTGATTAGGAATATCAGACATAGTTATAGGCACACCACCGGTGGTGCTACTCCCAGATCCCAGTTGCTCCATTGACTCTGTTTGTGTCCATTAGTTGAGATCTGTATTGGGCAAACTAACCCCAGCATGCTCTTAAATTGATTGAAATTTGAATCCAAACCATGCCGCACGATGTATGTGCTCTCTGCACGTCGTTTTGTGTTGGCTGTCGTGCAGTTTGGCGATTCTAGTATAGTTTTGAGTTTGCCAACTTCAGAGATTTTGGAAATTTGTTAACCTAATTTCCATAGACAAATAATATTTTCATACATGGCCATATAGAATATCTTTGCTTCTCTAGCACCGTCGCCTTTCCATTAAGAAAATACATGTTTTTTTGGTACACCTCTAAAGTTTAGTGGCCCCTCAAGTATATTGACCCCCTCTAATGTTTAATGACCCCTAATTGTTATTGACCCCTAAAGTTTAGTAAACTATGTTTGGGTGTATTCATTAAATACTAGTAAAGTATTTATCTCATGTACACTTTAGTCACTTTTAGCTACCCTTTGTGACTAAATGCCCCTAAACTTTAGTGCCCGCTAATCTTTAGAGGGGGTGTTTGGCACTAAAGGGTTAAACTAATTATATTTTTGCTTTGCGAGGACGAGTAGCACTTTAGCAATGATTAACTATCAAACATATTTAAGCAGATACTTATTTTCGGTTGAATTCATTATACATCGGGCGTAGATATAGTCACTAAACCATGTGTGTTACTCTTAAAGTCACAGTGGCTGCACCCAACTCTGTTTATCGCCACAGGCAAATACTCTGTTTCTGGCCACCGGCCAATACTCTGTTTCTGGTGGGTTCCATCATATGATTTGTACACAAGTCACTTGTTTGATCTGTCAGCTGTGAGTCTTTGGCACATACTTCTATGATTATTCAATAGGAGATAAGCACTTCAATCATCAGATAATTTATAGTTGTAAGGATAATATCTCAAGAAGATTAAGTAGAATTATTGATGAAGTTGTGTACCTTTATTATTTATGAAAAATGTAGAATTATTGACAAGCTTGCTTCCGCTTGCAGATTTGTTTTTCTGGTCCAAGTTTCTGCTTCAAACGTGGCGCACCTCAAATGGTGGTGGATTCAGTGCGTGCGTGAGAGACTACATCAGGCCATCACCACAAGTTCACTCGACCGTGATGCAGACTGCCTCGGCTCTTATGTTGAACCCAACTATTTTTCCATTCCAATATGCTTTATTAAAGTTTCAGTGTACTCTGCTGCTACCAGAACCTGCAACATTTTTCTTCTTGCTGAACTCATGGCTTGTATAATTAGTTTCTCGACCTTTCTGTGGTTCCTACATTCTAATAATAAGCTCGGAACGTTATTATGTAGTGCAAAAGTAGGCCTAGTTCAGTTAACCATTCCAAATTTTACAGCATTCCAACTCGAAATAGTTCCAGCGACTCAATCCAGGGTAACTGACCAGGGCATCATGGTGACTTTTTGCGTTGCCGCTGGCGGGTATCCACAGGGCGAATACATTTACCCGCTGGGATGCTGGATCCTGCTGCCATGGAACAATAGAATGCAGCCATGGTGTCGGTAGACCTTGTATGGTACGTTTATATATGTGCTGTGGTAGACGTAGGAAACATATCATTTTTTTTTTTAAAAGAAACAGCAAAAGCTTTCCCGCTACTTTTATTAAATGATAATCATTTTTGTTTGAAAATAGTATTTTATTTTATATGGCATAAACCTCTAGACACGGTGGTTAAAGATAATGCAACCCCATCGGAAAAAAATACTGTGGAATTTTAGGTGTGTCAAATCATGAGGAATGGCTTGGTTTGTGTCACTTGTGCTGTGCATGCTTGAGATGGATTTTGTTTGGTTCAGTTAGATTTCAAGTTCTTGTCAAAAAAAAAGTTAGGATTTCAAGCTTAGTAGCACTTCAGCAGGATCTCATCCGATGTCTCAACAGAACACAATAATTTTAGGTGTGTCCTGGTGGGACTTTTTTTTTTTTTGACAAGAAAACGGGGCCGAGGCCCAGAATTAGATTAAATGGGGCAGCAACTCGCTGCCAGAATATTACAACTGTTATTGAATACATGATCCCTCAAAATAGAGATAGGACAGGAATTTTTGTGAGGGGATTGAATACATGAGATAACAGGATAGCTACAAGAGGATTTTTGCTTCATTGCCAACACAGCGAGGTCATAAGCCATTGAGTTTTGTTCCCTATGAATTTGCTGAACAACTGCATTGAGATCTTGACAAATGGATAACAAACTGGGACTGAACTGGAGAAGTCTCCAATCTGGGCATTCCATTCCCACTTCAGCCTTGTAATAATCAGCAAGGTACTTGCTGTCTGTGTTGAAACAGACTTTGTTGAAGGAAAGGATTGTGCAGATTGTTGCCGCTAGATGCAGAGCAGCAGCCTCTGCCTGGAGGACTGATGAGCAGTTGTGAGCAGTAGCCACAACTTGGAACTTAAGCAGCCGGGTTTTGTCCAAAATGACAATACCCAGACCTGCCTTTCTTGGTTCAAACCTGTCATCATCTGGAGCAATAGAAGCATCAGTGAAACACAAAATATCTGCCCCAGCCATGGCTGAAGGCTTATTCAGTCGATTGACTGAATGTTCATCTCCATGTACAATGTTAATGTTGGCCATATGGCTAACATTTTGAGTTGTGATAGAGTCATCTTTGATGATAACAGAATGATTGTGCGACCCTGCATTGTGGATATTGAGAGTTGAATTTTGTTGCTGAAGGTCACATGGTACAGCCACATCTATGGGGCTGTCAGATTCATTTTGCATCCCTGTAATATGAGTATGAAGAAAAGATTTAACAGCATAGTGAATTTGCATTGTAGACCAATATTTGTTATTAAATTTGAGATCATTCGAGCAATCCAGATATACCATAAAGTAGTCATAAAAGCATTGAAAGTAGAATCTGGCATGGATCTTGTAATGAGAATAGAAAGGATGTTTTGTATGCCATCCTGTTCATTAGGTAAGGAAGAAGTTTTAAGGGGAGGGGAAAAGGAGAACCAGACAGTTCTGGCAAAATCACAGTTAAAGAAGAGGTGGCTGTCATTTTCTTGAATCAAGCATCGAGAGCAATGAGGATCAATTTTTGAGCTAAGCTTACCTGCTCTCTCACCAGTTGCTAAGGCACGCCTAATGAGTCTCTAAGTAAATGTTTTTATCACTGGAGGTAGTGATTTGCTTTTCCAGGCCCTCATGAGAATATATACCTGCATTGATGAGTGATAGATCTTGGTCCATTCCTAGGGAGATGGACCACATCATTTTTGTTCAAAAACTTAAATGCCTCCTTAGTGGTACAAATACCTTTAGAGGAAGGTTTCCAAATAACTTTGTCATGTTCTTGCTTGTGATCTTGAATGGTGTCGAGATAGCAATGTTCACATTTTGATCAAAAACTTCATTGATGAAATCAAAGTTCCAAGTGTATGAGTTGGTATGCCAAAGATCAGAGATCTTATCGGGGAGTTTTGGAACAGAAATAGGAAATTTGATGTGATTGTGTATTTCTTTCCATATGGGGCAGTGTCCTGGTGGGACTTGGGAACTGGGAGGAGACCTTGACTTGTGCGGCCACCAAGTCAAGTCGCCCACTTACCGCATGATTTTCGACACAAAATCTTCACACCCACAATGTACCAATATAGGCGAAGGGCTCATACACCTATCAGGCATTTGCACACAAGTCCCCCGTCCCTCCGAACTATCGGGCCGTGTAATTACCCCGGCTTCGGACCATTCGGGCGTAGTAGGGCCAACCCAAACCATTAGCCCACGGCCTGAGCTCTCAGGCAATAATATGGAGAGGACGATGGCACATGGCGATCACCGAGTCAAGTCGTCGGCCCCCACACTCACCGGCAATCGAGATGGCACATGGGCTGCATTAGTGACATGTCGAAACGATGGCTGTCGTCTCTGCATCATAATGTTCAGTGACAACAATGAGTATTAACTTCGCACTGTGTCCTCCTGTCCATTGGAGCTTTCTCCGAGGGGGAATCCTCTAGGGTGACCTCTCTACGCCCAGCTAGCATATGCCTCCAGCTTCACGCCTTTCCATTGCCACCACCACGGTAGCTCTACAAACCCCGCACTCAGATGTAAGTACAAGCTTGAAGCAAGAGAGGAAGCATGAGTGTGGTGACGGGGCGCGGGAAGCCTCGCCCCCAAAGCTTCTTCAGCTGCTCCACGATGAATACAAGCTCCGTAGAAGGGCGTGAAGAAGCAGGTGGAGTGGCTCTCTAGGGAGCTGAATAGTATCTACGCCTTCCTCCGCAAGGTCTCGGATGTGCCATGGGACCGGCTCGATGTGCAGGTCAAGGAGTGGACACGAGAGGTGAGGGAGGCATCCTACGACATGGAGGATGTCCTTGACACCTTCCTTTGTGCGTGTCGAAGGTGATGAGCTCATGCCGACCCGAGCAGGGCTCAAACGCACCATCAAGAAGGTGGGAAAGGTCTTCAGCAAGGCCAAGACTCGGGCGTGATATTGCTGGTGCCATCGAAGACATCAAGAAGTATCTCGAGGAGGTAGCTGTAAGGCGTAAGTACAAGCTTGATGAGAGTATTTCTAAGCATGGGGTGTCGACATCTATGTCGATCCTCGCCTTACTGCAATGTATAAAGAAGTGTCGCAACTTGTTGGCGTCGACAATTCAAGGGAGGAGCTCATATCAATGCTGAGTCGTCCATCACATCCGTATAATGATGTGTTAGATAAGAAGAACATTAAGAAGGTATCTATTGCTGGAGTTGGGGGGTTGGGCAAAACCACTCTTGCCTAAGCAAAGTGTATGACAAGCTTAGTCAGTACGAATGCAGAGCTTTTTGTGTCGGTTGGTCGTGATCGTGACTTGGCTACAGTTTTCAAGGACATCCTCTTTCATCTTAATGAAGACAAGTATCAAAACATTCATACCACTGGAAGAGGTGTTGATCTCCTCATCCATGAACTCCGAGAATTCTTGAAAAATAAGAGGTAACACATCAGCCAAATGTCTTTTAAGATTCTGTAGCTGCACTGTTAGTCGATACTAGTTTGCATTTTCCAGGTCATCTATGGAAATAATATTACTTTTGAGTCATCTATGGAAGACTTCTTGAAATTGATTTTCTGATTTGTTAATTTTCTTATACACCATACATATTATCTCCATATCATATATGCACCACTCCATAGTTCGTCTGTTAGAACACAAAAAATGTACTTGACTGGTAGTGCTAACCATAGAAAAGGATAATCTTTTGCTAGTTCTAAGCACAAAATTTCTTGTTTTTTTTTTTTTTCATCTCAAGGAAAAGTGGGCACCTGTGCGTCAAAGAGACTACAAAGTCGCACCCAAAATACATAATTTAGATAGGCTGAAGCCACCGTATGCATTGCTTGTGGTCGTATGCAAGAAAAATGATGAGACAGCTATGTTGGACCGTCAACAAATACTAACCTTATATATCCAGGGGTCATGTTAAAAGAATAGAGCATTCCTGATCTTGCTTGCAAATTTTTTCATAGTCATTATACTACAATTGAATACTAAGACATCGTAGATGATGGTTATCCGAGATATGCCAAGTGAGTCTAGAAATTCACCTGGGCCAACTACAACAAAAATGATCTTCGGAACCAACTCTTTTTCATTTATAAAGAGGCAACATAAAAATATTTAAGTCCATAGAAAATAATGAGTCAATTTCAAGACGGTCAGCCCATTTTAGGCGAGAACGCAGAATAAAGACCACCTTTGTAATTTCAAATCGATCCTATTGGCAAAATAGGAAACTTGCTTCTGTTAATAAGGCCAAGGCCCACTAAGCAAACCTAGCCTTAATATTTGTCATATGCACTCTTTGTCATAAACCATGCTAGGAAATTAGTCAGTTTCGATGATAGAAAAACCCACATGGTATTGTTCCTCTTTGACTAAATCAATGTGGAAGGTACTTTTCCTACTCACTAAAACATTGCTCAGACTTTCGTACAGTCCACACAATAGCATATTATGCACACTCGTTACTGGAGGTGCTACTTTTAGTGGACTTGTGGGGCTTTGTGGATATATTCAAGTTCTTGTCTTTGTCTTTCTTGACCTTTATTATTATAGAAGGAATAGAGAGGCACTAGATTGATGGGGTTTGGTGGAAAACTAAGATCTTGTATTGATCAATGGAATACCAGTAATCTGCCAAGTTGTCAAATTTACTCAACTATAATTATTTCAAAGCAGTTGCCAGTAGAAAAATATTCTAAACCATAAACACATATTTTATTTTTTTACTAGTTTGATAATGTGCTTGTTTTATAATTTGAACGTTTTAATGTTAGCAATGCAAAATTCTTGCTTCTTTAGAAGCTCCCAAAATCAAATACTAACCAATGTTTCTTACACGTTCATTTGGATAGGTATTTTATTGTTGTTGATGATGTGTGGGATGTAAAGACATGTAAGAAAATCAAATTGGCACTTATTGAGAACTGTTGTGGAAGTAGAGTAATCACAACTACTCGTAAGTTTGATGTTGCTGAAGAAGCTGGTGAGGTTTACAAGCTAAAACCACTTTCTTATGAAAACTCCAAGAAGTTACTCTATACAAGGATATTTGGTGCAGATGGACAATATCATGATAACAAGCCAGAAGATATATCCGATAAAATTCTGAAGAGATGTGCGGGTGTACCATTAGCAATAATCACAGTGGCTAGCTTGCTGGCGGGTAAATCTAAGGAAGAATGGTCTGAGGTGTACAACTCTATTGGTTTCGGGCATGAAGGTAATTCTGGATTTAGAAGATACTATGACAATACTTTCATTCAGCTACTATGATATGCCTTCACATCTACGGACATGCTTATTATATGTAAGTACCCACCCGGAAGATAGCCACATAGACAAGGATAGGTTGATATGGAAGTGGATAGCTGAAGGATTTGTCCATGTGAAACAAGGAGAAAGATTATTTGAGGTCGGAGAAAGATACTTCAATGATCTCATTAACAGAAGTATGATTCAGGCCATTGATATATGGTCAAATGATATGTATGTCCCAGGTTGTCTCGTTCATGATATTGTTCTTGACCTGCTGCGTAAGTTTTCATTTGAAGAAAATTTTGTTGCAATACTAGATGGTAATGCTGAAGCAATATCTGAACCAAGCAATGTTCGTCGATTAAGCCCTCCATAACAGAACCGCTGAGCATGTTAGTTCACAAGCTAAAGTTTTTCAGATGCCAAAAGTGAGGTCATATACTGCATTTGAGTGTGATATTAATAATAATCAGGTGAACTTTCCCAGCTTCAGGCTTCTACGCGTGCTTGATTTAATAGAATGCAGATTCAAGGATGGTTGCCATCTTGAGCATCTTGGTGATTTACTTCACTTGAGGTATCTTGGGGTAGCCTGTCAAGGTAGTATTCCTAAGCTCTCAAAACAAATATCAAATCTAAAGTTACTCCAGACACTTGTTTGGTATGGAACCTTGCCGGTAAGTATAATCCTACCAACACAGCTGCTATGCCGACATGCTCTAGATGGTGTGCCCGATGGTATTGGAAAGCTCACATCCCTGGAGCAGCTAAGAATGTCTGGTGACCCCAAGATGTTCGTAAAGGAGCTGGGCAGCCTGCGACAACTGAGGGTGCTCATTATTTCTAACAGAAGTAGCATGGACAATAGCATGCAGAGAGATTTCGTGCTCTCTCTAAGCAAGCTGGAAAAGATCCAGAAGATATATATGTACAGTATGGTGAGTTCATTAAATATCAACACAGCCATGTGGGAACATGCAGGCTTTGTGCTTCCCCGATCTCTCCGTCTTTTGGATTTGGGGTGTTGCTTCTTCTTCTCTAATATGCCGTCATGCATCAATCCCACGTGTCTGCCCAACCTATCCTACTTGGCACTGTGGGTGGACACTATGGATGAGCAGGATATGAAACACCTTGCTAGCTTGCCCGAGCTCAGACATCTCCGTCTGGAAATAAAATCCACCGTCACAGCAAGTATTATTAATGCCGGCAGCGATGGCTGCTTTCAGAAGCTGAGGTACTTCAACATCAATGCAATGGTCGAGATTCAGCAGCACAACAAAGAGGACTCTTGCATTTCGTTGCATATATGGAACAGAGAAGGTGCTCTTCCCTTCGGCTCCGGGAAAAGCACTTACAACAAAAATGTACATTCTGCCATTATGACAAATCTCGAAGTGCTTCATTTCCATGTCTCTTTGCGGGCCCTAAAGGATATCAACAATTACTGCAGCAATATTGGCATAGAATACCTGCCATCTATTCGTGAACTAAATGTGAGTATTGACTGCGATGGTGTGTCTTCTGATGAGGTGGACACTGCATTGGCTGCACTGAGAAACACATGCAAGGCCCATCCCAACAACCCGACGCTTGACACGGATACATTTAATGAGGTATGACGAGTATTTTGTACTAGTTCAATTATCTCGTTATTTATTTATTTCCTCCTTGTTACAATTATTTATCCTTTTGAGCATATATATGTCCCCCACTTGTTTGTCTCCACTCAGTTAATTTTTGGTTTATTAACCTGAATTTTCAATCAAAACACAAAGCAGGCGTCCACGGAAGAGGAGGTGTCCACGGAAGATGAAGACGAAGAAAATGAGAAGCAGCAGGAGGAGGCGGAGGTGGCCTCGCAGATGGCTGATATTGGTTTGGACAAACAAATAGCCAATAGCGTGCTGTTAAAGTGATTATTCAAATTTGAATCCGAACCATGCCTTCACGCATAGGTACCTACTCTCGACACCCTGTTCTGTCTCAACCGATAGTGCTTCTGCTCGTGCAAGCCAGTCATTCTAGTTTTCAGTTCTGGCAACTTCTGAGACTTTCAACATCTGTTAGCCAATTTACATCAAACTAATAACCCTATGATTCCACGCTATACAGAATGTTATATGAGACAATGCTGCCTCTACAGCAACGTTGCCTTTTTATGAAACAAATTGATGCACGTATATGCATGATCTGTTTGTTTGCTTTGTGAGGCAAGAATAGTAATCCTTTTATACAGCAATTATGAAATTATCCAACATATTTCATCTGATTTTTTTCCCCATCTGAATCAACTCTGTTTCTGCCCACAAGTCGAAACTCTGTCAGCTAGGACATACCATTTTGTGATTCTTACCGTGGAAATAAACCTTTGATCATCAGATATTTTATGATTGTGAGGTTAATATCTGCAGAAGATTAAGTAGATTTATTAGTGAGCTTACTTCCTCTTGCAGATTAGTGATTCTGACTTAATGGTGGCGCAGATCAAATGGTGTTGGTGTTGGCTTCTTTGTTCACGAGACTATATTTGGTCATCCAGCCTTGTGAGGAAGTCAGTTTCAGTGTACCGCTGCTTACAACCAGCAACATTTTATTATGCCGGACTGCTGGCTTGTTATTAATTACTTCGTGCTCTTTTTGTTTTGTACGTACATCCTAATAAGCTCGGAACATATTTCTTATGCTGTGCCAAGTTTGAGGACTATATGTGTAGCTTGCACTGCATTATGCTGTTTGCTGTATTTCGCTTATTCTAATGTACTGCATGCGTATGTAATAAAGATGAGTTTGTGAATCCATGAATACAGCTAGTACCATTTTAATATCATTTGTTTGAAACATTATTTTTCAAGAATATATTGTTGGCCAAAAATTGTAGTACTTGTTCAGATCGATGCAACTCTGGTACGATACGAGTGCAAAGCCAAAGGTTGCAAACAAATGTGGCGCTGGAAATTAAGTTGTTACTTGACAGTTGACAGAGTTGGCAGACACAGATAAATCCTCTTTTTCTGCCCCTCTCATTATTCAGGAAACATTTTAAAAACACAGGAGTAAATGAAAACGGTCTCTGTTTATGAGAAGCGGAAATCCTCGAGAAAAAGAATCAGAGGTCTTCTTCCGTAGGGTGTTGCTGATGATCATGCAAGTCAGTGGTGATGATCATGCAAGTCAGATGCGCTGGGTTCATCTCAACAGATTTTATTAATTCTTATTGATGGTCACCATATATAGTGAGGTAGCAAAAGTAGTATAATCGAGATGAGAAATCACAAGTAGTATTAATTACGTTCAAGTTCAGGCCAGTGCTATTCCTTCCCAACGACAAAGCAAAATGGCACTGTTAGGGCCCAAAATACCTTCCACAAGGACACGATACAAGAGTGGTTCGGCGCAGACCATCATGAGTTCTAGGGCCCAAATACTTTCCATTTTCCAAGTTTCCGCTTGGTGGCATCGACTTTTAAACTGACAGAGTAATCGAAAGTTTCCTCATCGGTCAGATCGAGAGCTGTTGTGATACGCGCATGCGCATGCTTTGAGCAACTGGATCCTTGGCTTGGATGATCCGTCGCTCTCCAAGCAAGCCAAGCCAGCCAGCCTCGATCTATAAAAGCAGCAGCATCCATGGCTGGCGATGCTGCTATGCGTTGCCGTCGTGACGATGGCCGGTGGTGCCCATGCATGCCCCAGGAATCGGTTTGGAGCTCCAGTTCCACCAGTGCGTCGTCACCGGCGCAGTCCACTGCATATATAGACGACGAGCTCAAGGAGCTCAACTCGGCTGCGCTCAAGCAAGGCTGCAACGACCACGACGGCCAAGTCGCCCCCGCTGCCGCCGTCGTTCAAGGCACACGCGTGCTGCAAACAGCTCAAGGACACCAAGGGCTGCCACTCACTGCGACTTTCGTGCCCACATCGCCGCCGCATCCATATGTCTTGGGCAACGTGGACGGACTTCTACATGCATCCCTGCTGATCTCTGCAACAAGAGTTAGTCCTTCGTCCTTCGTTGTATAGTATGTAGTGGTAGTGCGGTGAAAATAAACTGGTAGAGCGAGGTGGATCGTCGTCGTCTGCAGTCTGCACCAGTCATTATACTGTAGTGCTGTGTTGCATGCCGTTTGGCTCAAGAGTTGTGTGCCCATCTCTCGTACCCCAAACATGGTCTGGCTCAAGGTCAAGAGTTGCCACCGTCTTGAGTAAACGGTAACTTTTGGTTTATAGTGTAAAATCGCATCAACTACGGCTCTGAGTCAACAAGCTAATACTACTCAGAAATGGGTCACACTTACATTACAACCGGCAGTAGCACAATGTCCACAGAATCAGTATATATGTTACACTTACAAGTAAGAGTACAAGTAAAACACTTACAACATTGTTCAAAATAAGAAACTGCCAATTTATTGACACCAGTGAAGTCGCACGCTTTCAAATTACGTACAAGCGAATGAATAATATTTACAACTGTAAATTATGATCCATCATTGATATATCGCTCAAACAGCTCCATTGCTGGGGGTGTGTTGCTACCTCCAACTTCTGGACTTATGGCTGCCCTTTTTCGCATCTACGACCCTTTCTTTGGTATATTCAGGTTGCCTTGGGGTTTTTAAATCTTTCTTGCCATGAATCATCTCAAGAACAGATGACATGGTAGGCCGCTCTGCCCACTCAAACTGAGTGCATAGTAGTCCTATCTCCAAGCACCTCTTTATCTGTCAGCTGAGATTCCTGGAACATGGCTGGATCAAATAGCTCACCGATTTGTTGATGTCCACGCACATTCCAAGCCTGATAGGAAAACATGCACATTACCAATGCAAATTTTTAAGCACTACCAGACATGACTGCTAATTAGCGGTAAAGATGTTTTACCTGTCTTGCAGATTATGTATGAAATCATGCATTTTGTGCATGCATATTATCACCACGAAAATTCTATTTTTTCTTTTTTTGAAACTCTATATATTATATAATAATAAGATATCCACAAACTTTTGAGTCATACGCGAAATCAATGTGGCTTCTTTGGAAGAACTCAATTCAACATTTATTTCTTCATCTTTTTGTTATAAAAAACAACATAATGAATAAATATGAACCAACACAAAGAAAACATGCATGTGAAAGTGAAACAAGGTTAAGGGGAAAAAACAGCATAAGGACCATCTATCCCCCGGTGCTTGCAGTTTTCCTTTTTTTTAATGAAGGATCCCATTTGTCATGCACATTCTAGGAACCAAATTGGGCTGCAAATCCATGCCATACATTTGCCTAGAGGTAGAAATTTCATGAAACAATGGCAACTGATGTGTGCGTCCATGAAAAATTGAAAAGTATAACTTACCCATGGAACTGAAGCATGGTGACGAGCAGGTTCAGTTTTGCACATACTGCTAATGGTCTCAAGGAGGGTAACACCAAAGCTATACACATCGTACATAGTCGACAATGTACCTTCAATATATATTCGGGAGACATATATCCCCTAAACAGTTAAATAAAATAATGGAAGATGTCAAACAAATAACTTCAGATGAAGGAAAGAAGCAAAAGTGGTCTATGTATGTCACAATCTAAATCTAATTGGTAGTTTAGGTAATCGTGTCTTACACTGTGCCGGATATGTTGCCGTCATGAATCACCAGTCTCTCCAAGATTCTAGCTATTCGAAATCAGTTAACTTGGGATTCATATATGAATCCAAGAGGACATTGGCCGGTTTAACATTCATATGGACAATGTTTTGCTCATGTAGGTAATGTAGGGCATGGGCTATGCCCTGGATTATGTGGAAGCGGGTGGTCCAATGAATCTGATGCCCTGCAGATTAAGTACAAACTATGCATTGAAGCAAGTATTGATTACTTAGATTCATATGAATAGTGTTGCTGTAGAGGAAGGATCACAAGATACCATCAATAATGTTGTACAGGCTTCCATTTGGCAGGTATTCTTCGACGAGAAAAATATGAGTTTCAAAACACTCTTGCTGCCCCCCATATGAGTTCGTGGCCATACCCCAGAACTCTTATTATATAGGTGTTATTCAGAAGGCTCCACATTCTTGCTCTGCAGCTTTGATGCAATACGAAGTTGAGCACTCAATCGTCCCAGAAGAAACTGCGGTGGGTCTTGAAATTCTTTTATGGTAACCATGAGTCCGTCATGCAGTACACCCTGGAATGTATAAAATCAGGATAAGTATAATTTCCATTGTGAAAATAAAGCTATAAAAGAAACGCTCTGTGTATGACTATATGTCTGTCCATTAAATTGGTCAGTATTTTCGCGTGGGTTTTTACCAACAGGAAATTTTCAGTTTCCAGTAGTGGTAGCTTCTATGTACATATGGTAAGCAGTTGCGTAAGAAAATAGAAATGTGATAGGTTGCATTATGTATCCTTTTTTAAATGACATGAGATCATTATAATTCATTAACAAGGTAACAGAAATACAAGAGTAAGCAACATTTTAGTACTAGAGATAGAAACAGGTCCCTCCCTCTCCCTCACGAAATTGCACCTCTGCCTGAGACTGAGGCAGATACCGGATGGTGCAAAGATATGTCAGAAGGGTTCGGTTGTTGTTCACCGTAGGAAGTCAGTGCTTTTTGTGCTCGGCAATGAGGATGCGCGATGAGCATCATTGGTTTGTGTGTTACCTCTTCTATATTTAAGTTGTCAGGGCTAGAAGTTCTGGTGTTATGAATATTTTCTTTGTTTTAATCTGTGCCTGCCTAAGGTTATGTGGCCTAGTTTCCAATATAAACTAGGCCGCTTCCATTCTTCATAATGCAAAGGCAAAGCTCCTTCCATAATGTTAAAAAATGTCTTTTTTTTTAAACCCATCGAATCCACCTGCTTGTTGGTTCCCTTGTTATTACATACAAAGGTAACAAAATTAATATCCATTTTTCAAACTAAGCACCAACACGTACGTACAGATGGCGAACTACACTTTGGAGCTATCAATCTCCCAATACATTAATCGTTTCATCAGTTCAATTAAACAAAAGACGGATCTTCAACTTTCATTGGTTCTGACCACGCAGTCAGTTGGCATGACTGCCTCCTGCGTGAGCATCGAAACACCAAGCCCCGTTCTATTCGGTTTTCGACTTCTTTTATATTCTCTAAATATTCGGTCATTGACTTCGAGCTACCAGCAGGCTGTAAGCCGTGCAGCTGCATGTATGCATGTGCGGCCTCACATGGACTCATATGCTACCAGCTGGCAGCATAGGTACCGAGGTTCCTGGTTGCTTCCAGTTTATTAACTCTTTAGCTAGATGCCCTGCAAACACAAACCAAGCAACCACGAGAATAGTGCTATGAGTTCATTGCACTCAGATCTGAAACAAGCAAGGGAAGAACCATGAGTGTAGTGACGGGGGCGTTGGGAAGCCTCGCCCCCCAAGCTTCTTCAGCTGCTCCAAGATGAATACAAGCTCCAGAAGGGCGTGAAGAAGCAGGTGGAGTGGCTCTCCCGGGAGCTGAACAGTATCTACGCCTTCCTCCGCAAGGTCTCGGATGTGCCATGGGACCGGCTCGATGAGCAGGTCAAGGTGTGGACACGAGAGGTCAGAGAGGCATCCTACGACATGGAGGATGTCCTCGATACCTTCCTTGTGCGTGTCGAAGGCGACCAGCCTGCCGACCCGAGCAGGCTCAAACGCACCATGAAGAAGATGGGCAAGGTCTTCAGCAAGGCCAAGGCTTGCCGTGATATTGCTGGTGCCATCGAAGACATCAAGAAGTATCTCGAGGAGGTAGCTGAAAGGCGCCACAAGTACAAGCTTGATGACAATGTTTCCAAGCATGACATGTCAAAGTCCACTATTGATCCTCGCCTTCCGCAATGTACAAAGAAGTGGCACAACTTATTGGCATTGACAAGTCAACGGAGGAGGTCATGTCCATGCTGAGTCCATCCCATCCAGATGATGATGTGCTGGACAAGGAGATCATGAAGAAGGTTTCTATTGTTGGAGTTGGGGGATTGGGCAAAACCACTCGGCCAAAGCAAGTGTATGACAGGCTTAGTTCAGAGTATGAATGCCCTTTATTGTGCAAATTTTATTTATATGCAAAAACATGAGCACATAATTTATCTTTACTAGATTGGACATGTGTTTTACGTGTAATGCTAACTACTTTTAATGTTAGAAAAATTCTTTGCTTCCGTAGAACCTTCAATCATCATTACTAACTTAGGGTTATTGCACTTTCATGTGTATAGGTATTTTGTAGTAATTGACGATGTATGGAAGGTAGAGACATGGGAAATAATCAAAATAGCACTTGTGGAGTATAATTGTGGAAGTAAGGTAATCACAACTACTCGCAACTCTGAAGTTGCCAAAGAAGGCTGGTGAGGTTTATAAGCTAAAACCACTTTCCAATGATGACTTTTAAATTATTCTATATACAAGGATATATAGTGCAAGTGGGAAGTGTCTTCAAAACCAACCCTATGACATTTTAAACAAAATTATAAGGAAATGTGCTGGTATACCATTGGCAATCATCACAATGTCTAGTTTGCTAGCTGGTAAACCAGAGTACGAATGGTCTAAGGTCTACAACTCTATTGGTTTCAACACTAATGGTAATAGGGAAGCTGAAGATACGATGACAATACTTTCATTTAGCTACTATGATCTGCCTCCACATTTGAGGACATGCCTACTATATCTAAGTACTTATCCGGAAGATTATTTGATCGAGAAAGGATCCTTTGATATGGAAGTGGATAGCTGAAGGATTTATCAATGGAGATCAAGGAAAAAGATTATTTGAGATTGGAGAAAGCTATTTCAATGATCTCATTAACAGAAGCATGATTCAGGCAGTGGACGAAGAGTTAGATGGCAGTGTGTCAGCTTGTCGTGTTCATGACATTGTTCTTGACCTCCTAGGCAAGTTTTCATTTGAAGAGAACTTTGTTGCTATACTGGATGGTAATGCTGAAGCAATATTCCCACCAAGCAATGTTCGTCGGTTTGCTCTCCATAATAGAACAGCTAAGCAAGTTAGTTCAAAAGCTAAAGTCAATGAGATGCCAAAAGTGAGGTCATATATTGCATTCGAGTGTGGTATTAATAATACCTGGGTGTACTTTCCCAGCTTTAGGCTTCTGCGCGTGCTTGATTTAATAAAATGCAGATTCATGGTTGGTTGCCATCTTGAGCATCTTGGTGATTTACTTCACTTGAGGTACCTTGGGGTAGACTGTCAAGGTAGTATTCCTAAGCTCTCAAAACAAATAACAAATCTAAAGTTACTCTAGACACTTGTTTGGTATGGAACCTTGCCGGTAAGCATCATCCTACCAACACAGCTGCTATGCCTAGATGCTATATATGGTGTACCGGATGGTATTGGAAAGCTCACATCCCTGGAGCAGCTAACAATATCTGGTGACCCCAAGATGTTCGTAAAGGACCTGGGCAGCCTGCGACAACTGAGGGTGTTCAATATTTCTAACACAAGTAGCATGGACAATAGCATGCAGACAGATTTCGTGCTCTCTCTAAGCAAGCTGCAAAAGATCCAGGAGATATATATGCACAATGATAAGGAGGGTTCATTAATTAATGCCGATACAGCCATGTGGGAAGAAGCAGGCTTTGTGCTTCCACGATCTCTCCGTTATTTGAATTTGGTGTATTGCGTCTGCTTCTCTAATATGCCGTCATGCATCAATCACTCGTGTCTGCCCAATCTGTCCTACTTGGGACTGCAGGTGGACACTATGGATGAGCAGGACATGAAGCACCTTGCTAGATTACCTGCGCTCAGTTATCTTGAGCTGACAATAAATTCCACAGTAATAGCAAGTATTATTAATGCCGGCAGTGATAGCTGCTTCCAGAAGCTAAGGTTCTTCTACATCAATACAATGGTCCAGATTGAGCAGCACAACAAAAGAGGACTCTTGGATTTCGTTGCATATATGGAACAGAGAAGGTGCTCTGCCCTTTGTCTCCGGGAAAAGCAACTGCAGTAAAAATGTACCCTCTGCCGTGATGCCAAATCTTGAAGTGCTTAACTTTGATGTCCCTTGGTGGGCCCTAAAGGATAACAACAATTACTGTAGCAATATTGGCATAGAATACCTGCCATCTATTCGTGATCTAAATGTGAGTATGTCACGCCCCACTTTTAATGGGTCGTTAATCACACGTGTTTGCGCCAGGATCACGCCACAAACACGTCTATTAGTAACAGGTGATGGTAAATAGTAATAATAATAATCCGAGCTTGATAAATATAGGATAGAAAGGGACTTACATTGGCGGCGAAGGGTCACCAAGTCGGGTTGCAATATCGAGTTGGCCAACCGAGAAGCGGTGGATTGACTATGACCTTTGCCCGTACTCCACGAGGCGGACTTGTGCATGGATGAAATCTGGGCTTCAACGTCCTTCTCTAAGCAAACACCTTGCGAACTCCTATGATACGCTGGTCCTATACTTGTCGTCGAGCTTACCTCCACATGTGCCGATATCTGTAAAAATAGAGGGGTGAGTACAAACGTACTCAGCAAGTCCCAACCAGGGGGTTGTAATTATTAAGGGTTTGGGCCCTAGCAGAGTCTCTAAAACTGCTCTCGCTAGTTCCCGGGTTATCTCATGTCATCGCTGTCATGGCACCACAGGTTAGTCATCATTAAAGTGTAGTTCTAATCAAAGATGTTCATGCCTAGCACTTGCCCATTCCAAGGACGTGGCTATTCGAATAGATTCAATTAACTCTGCGAGAGGTTGTACAAATTTTTCCCATACGATAAGCCTTTGTCCTTACCACCGCGACTTGGCTTAGCGGGGCCCTAACGAGATCCCGTACCGGCTTGGGTGCTACCCTAGGTATATTGGTATAACCTTCACCACGACTTCTCAGGGGTTGGACGACAATACGGTGATACCAAATCACCCGCATTTCGGGTAATACCTTATTACCCAACCTATACTGCCACGCAACACACCCAACATAAATATGTGCGTCTAGCACTGCGCCCATGCGCCCAATCACTTACGTGGAAGATCACTTTCGGCATCCACGCCAACCGGACCATGGGGCCACTTTTCGCCATATACGCTCACGATAGATCGTTTGCCTACTCCGGCCACCTTGGTTCTAAATTATACCTCAACCCAACGGGGGGTGTGGAATCAAGCGCCCCACAGCGGCGTGTGGGCATGCGTAATATCACACTAGGTAGAAGGTCTATAAACCGGTCCTTAGGGAGGCGTAGTATCTCTGCGAGGAATCCCCAATGGTGATTCCGTAGCAATCCGTCCCATTCAGATTACTATCACCCACCTCTTTTTGTTGGTTAGGGTTCATTAACGATCTTATGTTGCTCTTAATTACACGTATGAGCGTAGACAACGTGGATGATTACGTCATCCGGCTTAGCTCCATAGCTACGTTGTCGGACTCATACCACTATATGCTAGTCAATTATCATCATCATCTTATCATTATCATTAACATCGATTGCTTTAGGTCATGATTAGGGGGGGGTAAGGACTTGCTGGAAGGTTCTTACGAATCGACACGGCGTCGAGCGTCTCTAGCTTTGCTCGAGCGGGGAAACTTCTAATCGATTCGTCGAAAACTTTTGGTGAGGGGGCGATAAACCTAGCTTGAACTATGACACACAAAACAAACATCGAACATTATGGTGGCAATAGGTTAGATGCATAGAGCTGGATTTTTAGAGGAATTATGGAAGTCGTTTTTCACGAAACGGAGTTCGTATGCATGAGATATGAATTTTATAATATTAATCCCTAATTAAATCATTAGGGTAATATTATAATATAATTTTATCATGTAATAATATTGGAACTAATTACATGATAAAATTCTATAAATTAAATAATGAATTTACAAATTTTTTTTTTCGACACGGGGAAATAGAATTTATACAATTGCGTGTACAATTGCCGTGTGTACCTAGCATTTATTCTAGTGTACACATTTCAGCATGGAGGTCTTTGTCAACCGACCAATTGGGTCCCCCGAGTGCCACGTGGGCTGGCGCGTGGGTCGGGTTATGGACTGTGGGACCTGCTGACGTGGTACCCGTTACGGTAGGGAAAGCAGCGAGCTACGCGTGTCGGCGCTCCATCGGGTTCATCGAACGCCGCGGACGGCGTCGGCCAGGGAGCGGGGATCCTCCGTTCCGTCGGTTCCGATGCGGCGCATCGCCGAGTCGGCCGGACTCCGACCGTTTCTTGGCGTAGCGCTCGCCGCGGTGGCGTCGTGGGGTTCCCATCCTGCCCCGCACCTCATGGCGGTGTGGCGTAGGCGGAGGGGGCACGTCCCCCCCGCCGGGCGGCATCACCGGGGCGGATTCGGCGGCGGCATCTCGGCGGTGGCGTTACCGAGCAGTAGAGAGGAGAGTTAGGGGCGCTGTCAGGCGAAAGTGGGGATGGGGACGCTCACTGACCTGACCAAAGACGACCCGGGAGGGTTCTTTCTTCGGAACGCCCAGCCCGGGCGTCGTCGCGGTGGCGGCCGATTTGGGGGCAGCGGATCCAGCGCGGAGGAGGGAGGGAGGCGAAGTGGAGGCGGAGCACTGCATGTCCACATCGCGGAGCTCGGGGAGCAAGGCGGCTGACCGATTGCGCCAGTGGTGCTATTTATAGGCGCCCGGCCATGGGGGTGCGGCGTAGATATTTTCCGGGACACGATCTTTTCCGCATCACCTCGGCGGCGTGGGCTCCCGCTGGTGCGGGGCTTCCGTCGGCTCTCGTGCCCCGGCGTATTCCTCGTGCTCCGGCGAGGCCGGGCCGGGTCGCCTAGTCCCATCACCTTGCTCAAATGGATTGCCTACCATCATGGCGCAGTGGCCCCGCCCGATGTTGACGACGCTTATTTGTCTTTGGTTGACCGGATCCCGGTCTTGGCGTTGGCGTCTTCCCGGTGTCTTGTGGCGGCGCCGTGCTCGTCGTCGTTGTTGCCGGTGGAGCGGCACGGCGGGGGGAGCAGCGGGGCGGGCGGCTATGGCGAGTCGGCATCTCCGGAAGGAGATGAATCCGACGGTCGGGCCCCCCGCGGTGTGAGGGAGGGAGGGAGGGGAGCGGGCTTGCGGCGTTCTTTGGGCTCGGCTTTTGCTGGTCGTGGGCCGTCTCTTGAGCGGGGGCGGAAAAAGGAGGGGAGGGAGAGGCCAGGTGGGGCGGGCCGTTCATGGGAAAGGGAAGGAGGATGGGAAGGTGGCTGTTGGGGGCGGAGAGGAGGGAAAGATTGAGCCCGCGAGCTCACCCTTAATTCCTCTCCTTTTCTATTTCTTTATTTCTATTCCCTTACTTCCTTGTGTACTTATACATATATTCTCTCTGTACAAGTATATGTATTTTCGTGGCTCACATGGAGAGCACCTAGTTTATATACTTGCTTGATAAATGTATATTAGTACACATGTTTCCCAACTATATTATTTCCCTTCTCATTTCTTATTCTCTTTCTTTCCCGTTATTCCATGTGTGACACATATATATTATATAAATATTTTCACAAGCACATTTGTATTCCCGTAACTTTTATTGTTGAGAATAATTATTTATTGTGCTCATAAAAATAATTACATGTAGTTTCGGTACACACATGTTTTCGGCATTTATTTTTCCCGAGAGAAAATTCATAAATTACTCCTCATGCAATATTGTATTTCCACAATAAAAATCTAGAACTTACCTTGCATCCATGGCCGCCATAAAGTTCGACAAGCAATCAAGCAAAAGAAACCAAATCTTCTATATGGTGGGATTTAGAATGCAGGTTTTTTTTTTGAAAACGGGGTTTTGGTTTTAGCGGAAATTAAATCAGGTTTTAGTTGTAATTCGAAAAGTTTAAATTTTTAGTGAATTTTAAAATGATGCAAAAACACGGGTGTTCTGAGTATTTACAGGGATGGTGTGTCTTCGATAAGCTGGACTTTGCATTGGCTGCACCGAGAAACACATGCAAGGACCATCCCAACCACCCGACGCTTTACGGATACAATTGAGGTATGAAGAATATTTTGTACTAGTTCCAATAAAGTTATTGTCTCTTTATTTATTTATTCCTTCATTGTTACAATTTTGTATCGTTTCGAGCTTACATATGTCCACCACGGTGGGGGGCTCGGCGTTTGTGGCAGGTCTGGACCAGCTCGTGGCGAGGGCGAAATTTCGGAGATGGATCGCCCTTTGATGAAGCCCGTTTGGTCGGGATCGATCAATCGAGGCGATCTGTTGCTGCTGTCGGGTGGTTAGAATCTTGGTCACGCTCCAAGGTGATCTCAACGGCGCCCACCGGGGGCGCTCCGTGGCCTCCTGCCGGCCTACCGGGCAATCACCACGGTGACCAGCTGGCGGCGGGAGGGACACCTCCTTCCGCACGACCGGTGGCTAACGGACTCGCCTTTGGCAGAGCTGATGCCGGCACTCTACAGTCACTTTGATGCTCGCGGTGAATCGGTCCACGCGATCACCACCGGCTTCGCTGCGGACAAATTCCAGCGCCGCCTATCCCGCCCAGCGACCAGCGAGCTGGCTTTATCTAGAGGAGATCTTTGGAAGAGGTGTCCCCGACGGGAGAACGCGATGCCAGGTCCAGTCCGTTCGAAGATGGACAGCACCGTTTCTGGCGGGGCTTGTCTACAAGGCCTCCGTCGCCGGCGATCCACAACCACCCCGCGCACAACTGCGTGCGGAGCTCCTTCGCACCGCCCAGGGTAAACACTACTAACGAAACAAACTTACGTGGCGGGCACTTTTTCGTTTTTAAATTGGCGGGCACGTACTGCCTCTAACGAAGGTCGCGGTAAATAGGCGTAGCTTCCATGGCGGGCACATGCCCGCCCACGAAACGAAAACATGCGTGGCGGGCATGCAAGAATGCCCGCCACGGTACAAGGTTTGGAAAAATAAAAAAAAAAAAAAAAGCCCACATGGGCCGATGCGGGCTGCCCGGACCGGGGATCCCGCCCGCCCCGCCGTCGGTCGCCGCCGCCCGCCGTCGTCGGTTCGCTGCAGCTCCAGCCCGCGATGAAGAAGCTCCGGCCAGCGGCGAAGAGGGCGGATCCGCCCGCGGAGGACCCCTCCACGCCGGATCCGCCGCGCGCCGCCGTCTGCAGGAAGGGCGGCCGGAGCCGCCGAGATCCCAGCGCCACCGCGCCGTCGGGATCCGTCGCGCGGGGCCCCCCTCCGCCCCGGATCCGCCCGCGGGGGACCCCTCCAAGACGGATCCGCCGAGCTGCGCCGGGATCAACAGCGCCCGCCCGGGATCTGCGGCGCAGCCGGGGGGCCCTTCCCTCCCGGATCCACCGTGGGGGACTCCTCCATGGCCGATCGCCGAGCGCCGCCCCGGGATCCGCCGCGCGCCGCCGCCTGCGGGAGGGCCGCCGTCGCGCATGGCGCGCCGCGTCGTCGCTGCCGTCGCGCCCACGTCGCCCCGAGGAGGGCTGGGGGAGGGGAAGATCTGGCCCGGTGAGGGGCGAGGGGAGGGTCGCCTCGGCTCGCGAGGAGACGCGGGTGGGCCGCCCCGCCAAGGGATCGACATCCCGGCGTCCGTCCTCGTGAGCGAGCGAAGATGAAGGGCGGCGACATGCAGCGTGAGCCCGCTGGTGTCCTCGCCTCGGCGCCGCCATGGCCACCGTCTTCTTCATGTCCGAGGAAGATTTGGCCGAGGAGAGCCCTCGCCCGTCTCGCGGAAGGAGTGGGAGTGGTGAGCTCGCGGCGGGAGAGGGGTGGAGTGGATTGCTGAATGATCGAGAAACCCTAAGTGCTGCATTTATACGAGAGACGGCAAGACGCCTCATTTGGGGCCTATTGGGCCTCTTGTGCGTGGCGGGCCTTTTAAGATGCCCGCCACGGGAAAGATGCGAGGCGTGGTGGCACCTTAACACGCCCGCCATGCAAAAGATTTTATTTTGCGTGCCGTGCGTGTTAAGGTGCCCGCCACGTAAAAAATCTTTCCCGTGGCGGGCAAAAACGCCCGCCACGTAAAAAAGCTGGGCGTGGCGGGGTATTTTCCGTGGACGGGCAAAAAGTGCCCGTCACGGAAAAGATTTTGCAAGTGCTTCGCAAAATCATTTCGTTACTAGTGAAAATTCTTCGCCTGGATCTTAACAAAGAATCGGATCAAGCTGCGGGCGGCTCTTGCAGCGCAAGAACATCGTCGGAGATGCCAGGTGCCCCATTTGCAGTCTTGCCGACGAAACGGCCGACCACATTGTGTCCGGCTGCCCCTTCTCGTGATCAGCTTCTGGGCCTCGCTGCACTGGGATCCCGCCCGGCGTGGCCAAGGTCCATGAACTTTGGCTGTCCCAGCGCCCCTCTGTTCCAAAAGCACCCTGCACCCCCGACTGCTCCTCCTCTGTTGGGAGATTTGGAAGCACAGAAACGAGGTCGTCTTCCAGGGCATGCTACGGACGTTGGGCGACTTCGAGCCAAATGTATGGAGGAAATCAAGAACTGGAAGTGCCGCATTCCAAGGAAGAAGATGAGTCTGTCTAGTGATTGGAGTAGATTAGTGAATATGTAATCTAAACCCTACCCCCTCTTCCAATGTTGTATGTTTGACAATCGAGGCCCGCCTCCACCACTGCTCCCGATCGGGAGCAGCATCTGTGGAGCTGTTTATTAATCTGAATTTTCAATCAAAACACAAAGGATGTGTCCATGGAAGATGAAGACGAAGAAGATGAGAAGCAGCAGGAGGAGGCGGAGGTGGCCTCGCAGATGGCTGATATTGGTTTGGACAAACAAATAGCCAATAGCGTGTTGTTAAAGTGATTATTCAAATTTGAATCCGAGCAATGCCTTCACGCATAGGTTCGTACTCTCCACACCCTGTTATGTCTCAACTGATGGTGTTTCTGCTCATGCATGCCAGTCACAACTTCTGAGACTTTCAACACCTGTTAACCAATTTCCATCAAACTAATAACCCTATGATTCCTCGCTATATAGAATGTTATATGAAACAATGCTGCCTCTACAGCAACGTTGTTTTTTTTATGAAACAAATTGGTGCAGGTATATGCATGATCTTTTTGTTTGCTTTGCGAGGCAAAAATAGTAACTACCCTTTTATAGCAATTATGAAATTATCGAACGTATTTCAGCAGATTATTTTTTCATCTGAATCAACTCCGTTTCTGCCCACATGTCGAAACTCTGTTTTCTACTTTCCTAACAGGGTATGCAGTGCATACTCTGTTTTACATTGGAAATACATGATGTTTGGTTTCTCTGTCTTTAACCTGTCAGTTAGGACATAGCATTTTGTGATGCTTGCATTGGAAATAAACCCTCAGCCGTGTCTGTTACTCCTAAAGTGCCACTGGCTGCACCCACTCTGTTCCTGGCCACGGTACCAGTCCATACTCTGTTTTACATTGGAAATACACAAGTCGCTTGTTTAATCTGTCACTTGAGAGTCGATGACACATCCTTCTATGATTATTCAGTAGGAAGTAAGGACTTTAATTGGCCATCTGATAATATATAGTTGTAAGCATAATATCTGCAGAAGGTTAGCTAGAATTTCTGACGAATTTTCTTGCTGTCGCCGATCAGTTATCCTGATCCAAGTTTCAGCTTTAACTATGGCGCAGCTCAAATGGCGTCAGTGCGTGCGAGACTACATCAGCAGAGCACCACAAGTTCAATCGAATGTGAGCCTGCCAGACTGTATCGGCTGTTATGCTCACCCGAGCCATTTTCTATCGAATATGCTGTATCAAATTTTCAGTGTACTCTGCATCTGCTTAGAACCTACCAGCAAAATTTTTCGTCATTCTGAACTCCTGGTTTGTATTATCTATTTATTTAGTTTCGGGACCTTTCTGTGGTTGGTTCGTACATTCAAATAAGCATGGAACGTATTTATGTTGTGCAAAAGTTTGAGGAGGCTTTCTTTATGAGTTGCTTGCTTTGCCTCATGGTGTATTTTTGCATTGCCGATGCCTGGTTTCCAAAAGACGCATCTGCCTGAACGGTCAAAGGAATTGGGAAAGACCAGAATTGCGCAAACAAGATCATATAAATTTCGTATTCCCTCCATAGAGTAATAGACACAAGCCGTCTGGGAGCAAAAGGCGTCACAATAATGCATCTGCAGAAGTTTACACCTGCAGATGCTAAATCCCTGGAATCTCGATTGCAGAGAGGCCGCGGCGACGAGATGAGACACGGAGGTGCAAATACATCTGTTGTCTTCTTCTCGTGGGCCGACAGTCCATTAACAAATCTGGTGGGCCCTCATGATCAGAACCACAGGCCCATTGGGGGCCTTGCTAATCATGTATGAATCCTCTATACAACGCGCAATGCAATTTTTTTCTCGAACACGGCTTCACGTGTCATTTTTCATGAAGAGAAAAAGGCCAAGACCGGCCGAACAACACAAAACAACTCAACACTACAACACAAGACGCACGCACACAACATGACCATAGAGAAAGTGGCCACAACAACAAAGCAAGAAGGAGGAGGCCACCCCAACTAACACTACAACACAAGACGCACGCACACACAACATGACCACAGAGAAAGTGGCCACAACAACAAAGCAAGAAGGAGGAGGCCACCCCAACTAACACTACAACACAAGACGCACGCACACAACATGACCACAGAGAAAGTGGCCACAACAACAAAGCAAGAAGGAGGAGGCCACCCCAACTAACCACAGAACACAACTAACAGGTGACGAGCAACATCGCTAGGCCGACGCTCAGGAGTCGCCAGTTGGATAGAAGAGTGATGCTCTGGTCGCCGGCACCCACGCGAAGGTCATCAAGGGGGCGTCACACGCTCGGCAGCGACTGCCCGAGGTGGATCCAAGCACGCCGCCGGTGACCGAAGGCCAGCAACGACGACGACGATAGCATTGTTGTGAACCCCCGACGACTCCAAGCCGAGCGCAGCACCGGTGGCCCAAGGCCGCTAGCCGCCACGCGCGACGACAGAGGTGTCAACATCCAAGCGCGCGAAGATGAACATTGGCGAAGATTCGCGACATCACAGGGGGCGAAGGGGACGAACCAGATCGAAGCGGTGAAAGCTCGGTCGCCAGACACGACGTTGGAGACCCATGGCCAAACAACGACGTGAGGCGACGATGGCGCCAACCCAACGCAGGCGTGAGGACGACGGCGCGACGGAAGGAGGCCAGCAATGGGCGACGATGGAGATTCCGGGCAGAGCCGCATGGCGGTGCCGGAGCTCTGAGGGTTCAACGGAGCCTTCAGGGAAGGAGGTGACGCCTCGGGCGCCACCCAGCGCTGAGAGCATTCCACGGAACTTTCGCTCCTCGAGCCCCGGCATCCGGCCGATGGCACAAGAACGACGCTTTCAAGAAGGAAATGACGCGCCACGCCACCGGCCGCCGCCCAAGGCAAGTTTGGGGGAGGAGGCTTCACCTTGACGCCATCGACCGCGCCCACCCCAGCATCGTGAAGTCCTCCAAGAGACAGCAGCCACCACGCCGCCCACAGCACTCCGGGAAGCCGGAGCCGCCGCCGCACACAATCACCCCCAACACAGAGGAGGCCCCCGCCGCCTGCACCTTCCACCCACGGGCAAAGTTGGGAGGCCGATAGCCACAGACGGCGTACTTTCTTCCAGCGCACGGTGATGGAGGTTCGGCCGCGCGGTGCCAGATCCGCCCCTGACGAGTAGGCGCCGGATCGGGTAGCCCAAGGTCATCGCCGCCCCGCCGTCATGCCCGAGAGTCGCAAAGAGAACGGCTACCGGCGGCGCCCGCCGAACACCAGGAGGACGGATCTGGCTGCGGTGAGGGGGCTCCAGCCGCCGGCGGCGTCCCCAGCCGAATCATCGGCGGAAGAAGAAGACCATGCCGCCCCATCCTTCCACCCATCCACCGCTGGGACGGCGCCGCCACCCGCAGCGCGCCCCGACGACGCGGGTGGTGGGGGTGCGCGAGATCCGAGAGGGGTCCGCTGGCTGCTCACCCGGCGGTGGGTAGCCAGGAGCCTGGCGCTCCACACGACCGGCCATCCCACCGCCCACGCCGACGGTGGGAAGCTCAGGCGCCGCTGCCGCGAAACCCCTGGGGTGGGGCCCGCCGCGCCCTCGCCGAGAGAGGATCGGAGGGGAGCGATCCGGAAGGCTGGGGTCAGATCCGCCATGGAGGGGTTGATCGACCGTTCACGGCGCCGGCTGCCGCCGCGCCGAGTAGGTAGGGGGGGGGTGGCGGGGGGAGGAGGGCACGGGGCAACCGGGAGAGTGAGAGGTGCGGAGGCGCCTTGTTGGGCCCTCCCCGCTGGCCGCCGCCGCCGGGCGACGAGGGGCGGCGCGGTCGCCTCCCCCGAGCCGCCCCGGAGGACGACGTGAGGGACAGTTCCCGGCAACAGATCAGACCTCTCCTCAAGTCAGACCTCTTTAGATCCCAGACTTCAAACTTTCAAAAGTGTCACCGCGCAATACAAATTGAAGTGGACTGGAGAAGGAATCAATGCAAGTTGAAAAATCCGAGTAGTAATTTTTCCCGGTCTCACAGTGGTTGTTCTGAACTAAAAATTAAAGGGTTTGCCCCGAGTTACAGAACTGGAAATAATGAGCATATCCCATAGTTTAACGGATATAAGTACTCTGTTTTCCACTCTGCTTCTGGCTGCTCAGTCAATACTCTATTTTCGACTCTGCTTCTGGCCACCGTACCAGTCCATACTCTGTTTTCAACTCTCCTATCTTGATATAATAATAAGTACCGTGCTGCCTCCATGGTTGGTTCTGTCGTTTGATTTGTACATATGTCACATGTTTATAATATGTCATATTGAGAATTTATGACACACCATTCTTTGATTCTTCACTAGGAAATAAGCACTTTGGTGATCCGATAATAAGTATATATACAGAAGATTAAGTAGAATTATAGACGAACTTGCCTAGGCCCTCTCGCAGATTCGTGTTTCTCATCCAAGTTTCTGCTTGAACCATGGTGCAGCACTGCAGCTCGCATCGTGATGGGGTGGAATGCGGAAATTACCCACCTCGCCTGCAAGCCTACGTGCTAGACTACATCAGGTCATCACCACAAGTTTATGTTTCGGCTCTTACGTTCATCCGATTCATTTTTCAATTCGAAAATGCTTCACGCAAGTTTCAGTGTACTCTGCTGGCATTAGAACCTGCAAGACTTTTCGACTTGCTGAATTCCTGGCTTGTATTATTACTTTCTGGACCTTTCAATGGTTCGTACAATCTAATAAGCTTGGAACGTATTTATGTTGTCCGAAATTTGAGGACGCTTTGTGTATTGCTTGCATTGCCTCTGCCTAGTCTCCACAAGATGCAATTGCCAGTTCCTGGCATGGAACAAGAGAATGCTGCCATGGTGCTGGCAGATGAGTGCCGTCTATGTGCTGTTATAGAGAAGACAGAAACAGATCATTTCTTATTTAATTATGACATTCTCTCTGATATGGTTTAAGCCTCTAGACACGGCGGTTGCTGAATGAAATTTTCACCTTTTCCTTTTTCTTTTCGTTTCTTTTCTCGAACATGCACGACGGCTGTGTGACACTCTATATTACAGATGAAGATAAAAAGAGGAGGAAACACCACTACATACACTGATTTTAAAAGGCTATACGTCGGTGCTAAAAGAAAAATGACCGTCACCATAACCTCTACTGAAACTGAACATTGGCTTGGGCGGTCAAAAGAATTGGGATAGAAAGACCAGAGTTGGGTAAAATATATCATCGGTAAATTTCGTGAGAAATTTTACAACTGTTGAAAAAAAAAAAAAAAGAGTTATCCCTTCCACAAGATCTAAGGTGCAATAATATGAGGTACCTATTTGAATGTACCTAGAGGTACTAAGTAGTTGAGACAATACCAAAATTAGGTGGGGTTGTTTGTCCATCTGAGGCATAAATAAACCACAGGTTGAGTCGATCTCATCATGCATATAGCTACCCGAGATTATGTCTGCAGTATTCTAGAAAGAAAGTTGGAAGTCCAACTGCTATAATGATGTTTGCAATTGTAAAAGAATTAGCGTTTGGTACGGTGTGGATCGACTTAGTGTGGTGCTGGTCTTTGAGGATAGCAGCACAAGTGTTTCAAAAGGAGCAACTGGATGTAAAAGTGAACACCTGTTTTTGGAGTTTTCAGTTTGGTGGATGCTTGCGGGGGAGCTGTCCTCAACGAAAGCTAGCACCTAAGCTTTGTAATGCGTGGTGAAAACAACACAAAGTTTTTTAAAAGCCATTGGCGGCCGGCTGCCGTGGCCATTTCCTGATAGTTGTGTCAACCGGAACACAGACTAGTGCAATGAATCCACTGCACTCAGATCTGAACCAAGCAAGGGAAGAAGCATGAGTGTAGTGACAGGGGTGCTGGGAAGCCTCGCACCCAAGCTTCTTCAGCTGCTCCATGGTGAGTACAAGCTCCGTAAGAAGGGGTCAGGAAGCAGGTGGAGTCGCTGTCCCGTGAGCTGGACAGCATCAAGCCTTTCCTCCACAAGGTCTCCGATGTGCCATGGAACCACCTCGACGAGCAGGTCAAGGTGTGGGCACAAGAGGTGCGGGAGGCCTCCTATGACATGGAGGATATCCTCGACACCTTCCTCCTTCGTGTCGAGAGCAGCAAGGATGCAGACTCCAGCAGCCTTATGGACAAGGTGGGTGATCTGTTCAGGAAGGCAAAGGCTCGCCGTGATATTGCAGGAAAGATCAAAGACATGACAAAGCGTCTCAAGGAGGTAGACGGAAGGCGTCAGAGGTACAAACTTGATGACATTATGTGCAAGCAGGGTACATCCACCTCAAGTATTGATCCTCGCTTGAAAGCTATGCACAAAGAAGTGACCCAACTTATTGGTGTCGACAAGTCAAAGGACGAGCTCATATCCATGCTGAATCCATCCACTGTGTCCGATAAGAAGATGAAGAAGGTCTCAATTGTGGGAGTTGGAGGATTGGGTAAAACCACTCTTGCCAAAGTGGTGTATGACAGGCTGAAGTCGCAATATGACTGTGGGGCATTTCTTTCGGTTGGCCGTGATTACAATCACGAAAAAGTTTTCAAGGACATCCTCTTTGATCTTGACAAGGAAAAGTATAAGGATATTCATGACACTAGAAGAGGTCTGGAGCTCCTGATTCGTGAAGTCCGAGAATTCCTCGAGAACAAGAGGTACACATCAGCCATACAATTGTAAATTGTAATTTAAAGAGTGCCTTTGAATATGCTGTTGCTCCACTGTTACTTAGTTTTCACTGTGCTGTAGGTTATACTAAAACTCTAAACTTCAAAGTTTCATGGTCACCTTGATTTTCAGCAAGCCATTAGATGTGCAAGTTATGTAAAACATGGGCTCAAATGTGTAGTTTTTTTCCCCAAATATGCCCTTTTGTGTGGCAATTTCCATTATTATCCTAAAAGTTGTAGGTTACTTTTTTAATTTATTTACTCTTCAGTACTTTTCAAACCAATTGGTAGTAAAAGGATTCTGAAACATGAGCACAAAATTTATTTTTACTTGAGTGAGCTTGTGCTTTATGGGTAATCGAACTAATTTTAATGTTAGAAAATTTCTTTGCTTTCATAGAAGCTTCAAACATCATTACTCACTAAGGGTCATTGCACTTTCATTTGTATAGGTACTTTGTTGTTATTGACGATGTATGGAAGGTAGAGACATGGGAAACAATCGAAATGGCACTTGCTGAGAATAAGCGTGGAAGTAAGGTAATCACAACTACCGCAACTCTGAAGTTGCCAAAAAAGCTGGTGAGGTTTTTTGCGCTAAAACGACTTTCCAATGATGACTCCCTGAAATTATTCTATACAAGGATATTTGGTGCAAGTGGGAAGTGCCTTCATAGCCAACTAGATGACGCTTGATAAAATTATCAAAAAATGTGCTGGTATACCACTAGCAATCATCACAATGGCTAGCATGTTTGCTTGTAAACCGAGTACACATGGTCTGAGGTCTACAACTCTATTGGTTTTGATAGTAAAGATAATAGGGAATCTGAAGATACAATGACAATACTTTCATTTAGCTACTATGATCTGCCTCTACATTTGAGGACATGCTTACTATATCTATCTACATATCCCGAAGATTATTTGAGAAAAAAGGAACCTCTGATATGGAAGTGGATAGCTGAAGGATTTATTGAGCAGGAACAAGGGACAAGATTATTCGATATTGGTGAGAGATACTTCAACAATCTCATTGATAGAAGCTTGATCCAGGTAGAGCAGTTATGGGGCGGCAGAGTATTATCCTGTCGTGTTCATGATATGATTCTTGATCTGATGTGTAAGCTTTCATGTGAAGAAAACTTTATTGCTATATTAGATCACAATAATATTCAAGGAACACTTGCACCTAGCAGTGTTGTTCGCCGGTTAGCCCACCAAAATATAATGGCTGAGCACATTAGTTCTGAAACCATGGTTACTGGGATACCAAAAGTGAGATCGTATACTGCGTTCAGGTGTTGTATTGATAATCGGGGCCAGTTTTTCAGATTCAAATTATTGCGCGTGCTAGAGCTAATAAGTTGTAGGCTCAAGGAAGGTTACCATCTTGAGCATCTTGGTGATTTAATCCACTTGAGATATCTTAGGATACATGATTTAGACGGTGATCTTGAGCTACCTAGAGAAATAGGGAATCTAAGGTTACTGCAGGCACTTGAAGTGTCCGGAGAGTTGCCAGCAAGTATTGTCCAGCTAACACAGTTGGTTCGGCTAGATGCTGAACAAGCAAAAGCACCCCATGGGATTGGAAACATGACATCCCTAGAGGAGCTAAGAATAAATGTATATGACAATAACAAGAGTAAAAGGTTTATGAAGGCGCTCAGCAACCTGCAAGAACTGAGGATGCTCAGATTTAAGATAGAACGAGATGGGATGGACGAGAGCACCCAAAGGCATTTTGTGGAGTCCCTGCATAGTCTCAAAAATATCCAGCATCTAGCAGTGTACGGTTTGTACGGTTTGGGTGTTGATGTGGATATAGCCACGTGGGAAGCAGAAGGCTTTGTGCTCCCGCGGTCTCTCTGTCATTTGGATTTGTGGATTCACTTCTCTCAGCTGCCGTCATGCATTGCTCCCTCGAGTCTTCCAAACCTGTCCCACTTGAGACTGATGGTGAAGACAGTGGACGAGCAGAACATGGAAAACCTTGCTAGGTTGCCCGTACTCTGCTATCTGCAGTTGGACTTGCGTCATAAGACTATGGATGCTTACTATATTAAAATTAATATCCGAGACAACTGCTTCCAGAAGTTGAGGTACTTCGTGATCAACGAAATAGTCCAGTTTGTGCAGTCCAATGAGAAGGACGCTATGGTTTCATTGCATAGATGGAATGGAGAAGACGCTGTGCCCTTTGGCTTCAGAAAAAGCAGCAACGATGACTCCAGAAAACTTGTACCATCTGCTGTGATGCCAAATCTTGAATTCCTTACATTTTGGTTTCATCTCCCTTTGCGGGCTATAATAGATAACAATGGTGATTGTGGTAATATTGGCTTGGAATACTTGCCTTCCCTTTGGCAACTCAGGATGTGTATCGACTGTGATGGCGTGTCTGCTAAGGAGGTGGATGCTGCATTGGCTGCCCTGACAAACGCTGGCAAGGTCCATCCTAATAATCCAACGCTTGACATTACTAGAATTAATGAGGTACAACGCATATTTTTTAGTACCGATCAAGATGATATATTTGTATTTATTTCTCTTTCCTTTTTGGCATATATACATCATTTTGATTGTCTTACTCAGTTAATGATTTTTTAAAATCTGGATTTCCATGCAAAAGGAAAAGATGGTGTCCACACACGACAAAGAAGATAAGAAGCAGAAGCAGGCTGCTGATATTGATTTGGGCAGACTAAGCCTAGCAAATTCTTAAAGAGATCCTGACCTGTGTCCACATTACTAGAATTGTTTGAGGATGCTTTATGTGTTGCTTGCATTGCCTCATGGAGCTTTTTTGTCTGGGTCATATCTGGGAGCCTGACCTGTGTTGGGGAAGGCTCAAAAGAATTCAAACACGTTCTGTCTAGTTCCTTGACTCGCACTGGCGTTAATGTTTGGTTACACAGACGGAGCATGCATCAAGCGAAATTCTGAAAAAAGCTGAAGGAAATGAAGGAATTCTGCTTTTTTAGGATACGAAAAAAATGCATCTACCTGGCTAGCCAGGTTCTGGCTAAGAGGCGCTGCACGTTGCAGACTAAGCCTGTACCTGTCCGATAATTCAGCTAACCAATCTAGCCTTGGGCCTTATCTAGAACCATTTGTGTGTTGACAACAATGCCGTCGAACTCGATAGCTTCCATGGACGTGGTCACCTTCCCAGATGTGGGCCAATTGCTAAAAAATAATTAATGAAACTATGTTTCTCCCTTTGATGCTTGGGACGATAGCAACAGTAAAAAGTCCTCCATGAGCCCCATTAGATCCTTGTCTTTCAGGGCTCAGGCTCTCTCATGGCAACAAGGCAATAATGCTGGTGTAGCCGTCACAACAAGGCCCGTGGCCAGTGGCCTGTAGTCGAGAGAACGACGCGGCCACTGCGTCAAGTCGTCGGCCATCAACTACATACCGGCGGATGGCACATTTGCAGTCACTGAAAAGGCACGGTTGCTGACTTGTCTGAATAGACGCCTACCTTCACTGCATCAAATGCTGTCATAACCTGTCCCTTGCACCAAAGTAGTACTAAACCTGATTAAACCAGTACCCAACCCAATCCAATCGATGCAAGCACACAGCCACACAGCTAGCACAACTTGCCTCCAAACTAGCCAACTCTTATCTCATCATCGTGAAGAGCAACGTGGTTGCACTGCATCCACATTAAATCTTCTGGTACGCCAGCTTACCATAACCATAGAAAGAAGCACTACCAATCCACAGCACTCAATCAGAACCAACCAAGAGAAGAAGCATGAGTGTGTTGACGGGGGCGCTGGGAAGGCTTGCCCCCAAGCTTCTTCAGCTGCTCCATGACGAGTACAAGCTCCAGAAGGGCGTGAGGAAGCAGGTGCAGTGGCTCCACAGCGAGCTGGAGAGCATCTACGCCTTCCTCACCGAGGTCGGGGATGTGCCATGGGACCAGCTCAACGAGCAGGTCAAGGTGTGGGCACGCCAAGTAAGGGAGGCATCTTACGACATGGAAGACGTCCTCGATAGCTTCCTTGTGCGTGTCGATGGCGCTGACCCAGCTGACCCGCCAAGCTCAAACGGGCCATGAAGAAGATGGGTAAAGTGTTCAGCAAGGCCAAGGCTCGCCGTGATATTTCGGGAGCAATCAAAGACATTAGGAAACATCTCGAGGAGGTAGCTGAAAGACGGAAAAAGTACAAACTTGATGAGATTATTGTGTCCAAGCCTGTTAGAGCGACTACTACTATTGATCCTTACCTTACTGCTATGTGCAAAGAATTGACACAGCTTATTGGTGTCGACAACTCAAGGGACGAAGTCATATCTATGCTGAATCCATCCCAGCCAAATGATGAGGTGCCTGACAAGAAGATCACCAAGAAGGTTTCTATTGTTGGAGTTGGTGGACTGGGCAAAACCACTCTTGCCAGAGTGGTGTATGACAACCTAAAATCACAGTATAACTGTGCATCTTTTGTCTCAGTTGGACGGGATCTTGAGTTGGTAAAAGTTTTCAAGGACATCCTCTATGATCTCGACAAAGAGAAGTATAAGATCATTCATAGCACTAGAATAGGGGAGAAGCACCTGATTGGTGAAATCCAAGAATACCTGGAGAACAAGAGGTACATATATATCAGCATCCCCGTTGTATATTTTAACTAGCTAGTGCCGTTTAAGATGTTTGTGTACCACAGTTAGTCGATACTACTACTTTTCACCAAGCTGTAGGTTATATTAAAATATGTTATCTCCATATCGTCTATGCCAGATTCCTTCTAGAGATAGATTTTCTCTGCTCCACACATATAAGAAAAATTGCAATCATTTAGTGGTCTCTAGCCTAACAGCATTTTGGTAGTCTTTTAGAATGTTGAAAGATGTAACTCACTCCCTGTATTAAAGGGCAATTAATTGACCTTAAATTTTCAGAATGTGTTCCTTGTGAAACACAGTTATAGGGCTCGGCGATCAGCTTCTGTATAGCAACATGCCCTCGGGTACGCAGGTTCTGTATATATAACAATGTGGCCTTAAACATATATGAAGTGTTTTTAATTAGGCTGTCACAGCCGCGATGCGGTTCCGCCGGCGACGGTGCAAGACGGCGGCGGCGTCCGCGGGGCTGGAGTGCGGCGGCGGTGGAGGAGGCTGGAGCTGGGGCAATATTACCTTACTACTTATAGCCCACCTAGGGGACTTGTAATCCAAATAATCTTTGAAGGTTTCTTATAGATAGAAATATATTTTTACAAGCAAATCCTTATTTATTTCCTAATAGGAGATTTCTTTATAATTTGTAATATCCCCTTTACAAGCAAAATCTATCCTTACCACAAACTCTTATTTGTTTTATTTCCTAATTTCGTGGACTGATGACGATGGCGATGACGATGGTGCGGGCGGTGGCGAAAGCGCCTCCCCGTCTGGGCGCGGCGCGCCCTAGCCCCCTCTGGGTCGGGCTGCCTTTGTCCTGTGACATAGGCCCATTGGTGTGCAGTTTCCATAAGTATTCCAAAAGTTGTAGGGTTAATTTTTTAAAACTTCAATAATTACCTATAGTGCCAATTGTTAGCCCTAAGTATTTTTAAGCATCAATACATAGTTTCTTTTTACTGGCGTGACAATGTGTTTGATGTGTCATGTCGATGTTTTTTAATCCTAGTAAATTTCAGGCTTCTACACAAGCTGCAAACATTACTAACCAATGGTTCTTGGAGTTTCATGTGGATAGGTATTTTATTGTTATTGATGATGTATGGGACGTGCGCACTTGGGAAGCAATCAAACTGTCACTTGTTGATAATAATTGTGGAAGTATAGTAATCACCACTACTCGTAAGTTTGATGTGGCCACCGAAGCTGGAGATGTTTACAAGCTAAAACCACTTTCTGATGATGACTCTATGAAGCTATTCTATACAAGGATATTTGGTGTAGAGGGGAAGTACCATGATAACCAACCAGAAGATATCATCAATAAAATTCTAAAGAAATGTGGAGGCATACCATTAGCAGTCATGACAATGGCAAGTTTGATGGCTGGTAAACCAAAATACGAATGGTCGGAGGTCTTGAACTCAATTGGTTTTGGATCCAAAGGCAATAGGGAAGCTGAGGAGACTATGACAATACTTTCATATAGCTATTATGATCTACCTCCACATTTGAGGACATGCTTACTATATCTAAGTACATATCCAGAAGATCATGAGATTGAAAAGGATTGTTTGATATGGAAGTGGGTTGCTGAAGGCTTTATCAATGGGAAACAAGGTACAAGATTATTTGAGCTTGCAGAAAGATACTTCAATGATCTCATCAATAGAAACTTGATCCAAGCGGTGGAGGATAAGTGGGATGGAACAATGATCGAGGATGTCGTGTTCATGATATGGTTCTTGATCTGATGCGTAAGCTTTCCTTTGAAGAAAACTTTATTGCTATATTAGCTGACAATGTTGAAGGAACATCTTCACTAAGCAATGTCCGTCGGTTGACACACCAAAATGGAATAACTGAGCACATTAATTCTGAAGCCATGGTTACTGGTATGCCAAAAGTGAGGTCATATACAACTTTCAAGTGTATTATTGGTATCCAGGACCAGTTTTTGAGGTTTAAACTTTTGCGCATGCTGGACATAGCAGTAGACTGCAACTTGGAAGGTCGCCACCTTGAGCATCTTGGTGATTTACTTCACTTGAGGTATCTTCGGATAACATATCAAGGCAGTGTTGGTATTGAGCTCCCGAAACAAATAGGGAATCTTAAGTTACTGCAAACACTTGATGTGAGCGGAACGTTGCCAACAAGCATTGTGCACCTAACAGAGCTGGTCCGGCTATGTGCTTGGAACAAGGTACCGGATGGGATTTGTTTGTTGGTTTCCCTAGAGGAGCTCAGAATAATAGATGGTTGCAGTGATAATCCCAAGAGATTTGTTAAGGAGCTAGGCAGCCTGGGAGAACTGAGGCGGCTCGAATTTGCCATTCGTGGGATGGATGAGAGCATGCAGAGAGAATTTGTGGACTCTCTACGGAATCTGCAAAAGATCCAGTATATAGATGTGTCCGATTCTGGTTGGGATGCAGATACAGCCATGTGGGAAGCAGTAGGCTTTGTTCTCCCACGACCTCTCCAATACATGGATTTCTTTATTATTAAATTTTCTAAATGGCCGTCATGCATTAATCCCTCCAGTCTCCCTAACCTGTCCCAGTTGAGTCTAGTGGTAACTACTATGGTTGAGCAGGACCTGAATCTCCTTGCTAGGCTGCCAGCACTCTGTTCTCTTCGTCTAGCAACAGATTCCACAGTAACAGCTATTAATATTAATGCCAGTGATGGCTCCTACTTCCAGAAGTTGAGGTACTTCGTGGTCAACACAATGGTCATCTTTGAGCAGCCCAATGAGGAGGACACTAGGATTTCATTGCACATATGGAATGGAAAAGATGATATACCCTTTACCTCTAGAAAAAGCAATGACTGCAGGAAAGTTGTACCCTCCGGCATGATGCCAAATCTTGAAGTGCTTCAATTTGATGTCAATTTACGGGCCCTCAAAGATAAAAACGGTGACTGTGGGAATATCGGCTTGGAGTACCTGCCTTCCCTTCGGCATCTCACAGTGTGGATCTACCATGAAGACGTGACTGTTGCAGAGAGCAATGCTGCATTGGCTGCGTTGAAGAACGCATGCAAGCTGCATCCCAGCCATCCGACGCTGGACACGAATATGTCAATTGAGGTACGGCGGGTATTTTGTACTGGTTCCGATCAAGTTAATATCTCTCTATTTATTTATCTTTCCTTTTTGGCATACATACATCATTTTGTTTGTCTCACTCAATTAATGATTTGTTGAAAAGCAGGAGGAGGAGGAACAGGAGGTCTCGCAAACTGCTGATATTGATTTAGGCAAACTAAGCCTAGCAAGTTCTTAAAGACATCCAAATTTGGAACCAACACATGCCAGCACACACTGTACGTACTCTGTCCACCATGCTGTCTTCTGTATTGGCATCGCATGATGATGATGTGGGTTGCTGTCTTGCAATCCAGACCTTCTAGTATTGGCATCGCTGTGGTTGCTGAACCGTCAACCATGTGTGTTAGTTCTATAGTCCCAGTGGTTGCACCAACCCTGTTTCTGGCCACCCACAATCAATACTCTGTTTTCCACTCTTCAATCTTGATATAATAATAAGCATTGTGCTGCAGTGCTGCCTGACACATCCATCTTTTATTCTTCACTAGGAAATAATCACTTTGGTAATCGGACAATTTATGGCTGTAAGCATAGTATATATATATAGAAGATTAATAAGAATTATTGAGGAACTTGGTTAGGCCCTGCAGCACGCATCTTGTTTCTGGTCCAAGTTTGTGCTTGAACCGTGGTGCAGCACTGCAGCTCGCATCAGTTAAGAGATACTGATTATCTGTTGAATCCATTAAATATACATCGGACGTAGGTACAGTCACTGAAGTGTCAACCGGGTGTGTTACTCCTAGGCCCTAAAGTGCCAGTGCCTGCACCCACTCTGTTTCTGGCCAGCGTACCAGTCGATACTCTGTTTTCCAGTCTCCTATCTTAACATAATATGTACTGTGAAGGTTGGTTCCATCGTTTGACTTATACACAAGTCAGCTTGTTTAATCTGTCACTTGAGGGTCTATGACACATCCTTCTATGATTATTCAGTAGGAAGTTAGCACTTTAATTGGTCATCTGATAATACATGGGTGTAAGCATAATATCTGCAGAATATTAAGTACAAATTACTGACAAACTTTCTTCCTCTCGCAGATCAGTTCTCCTGATCCAAGTTTCAGCTTGAACCGTGACACAGCTCAAATGGTGCTAGCGTCAGTGCCTGCGAGACTACATCAGTCCATCACCACAAGTTCAGTCGACCGTGAGCCCTGCCAGACTGTATCGACTCTTATGTTCACCCGAACTATTTTCTATTTGAATATGTTGTATGAAAGTTTCAGTGTACTCTGCTGCTGCTTAGACCTGCAACATTTTTCTTCATTCAGAACGTAATCCTGGATTGTATTAACTATTTATTTAGATTTGGGACATTCTGTTGTTGGTTTGTACATTCAAATAAGCTTGGAACGAATTTATGTTGTGCAAAAGTTTGAGGAGGCCTTATGTGTTGCTTGCTTTGCCTCATGGTGCCTTTTTGCATTGCCGCTGCCTGGTTTCCACAAGACTTGCCACGGCCGTCAAAAATATTGGGAAAGACCAGAATTGCAAAACAATATCGTCTGTAAGTTTTGGTATTCCGGTCGATAGGGTGATAGACAACAAGCCGTGTGGGAGCAAAAGGCGCCACAATAATGCATTTGCACAAGTTTACACCTGCAGAAGCTTTCACCTCAATCAGATGGAACTATATATGCAGATGCCAAGAACAAGGTGAGAAAAAACTTAGAATGGACAAGAACAATGTTAGAGATTTTGCATCCCAGTTGAACTCGAACAGATCTAAGGGAACCCTGTAGTCCAGCACGCCAGCACCAGAAAAATTTATCCCACAATAGCTGACCACAGCAAGACACCTGGGCCGGCCCGAAATTAGGGAAGCGAACGATACACAGAGGACGCCGGTAGGTTTCGACCTTGTGAAGAAGAAGTGATCCAAAGCTCAGCTGCATCATGGTCATGGCCTACCACAGCAGGGCCGTAGATTAATTAGCTGGAATCTCGACTGCAGATAGGCCGGCACGGCAATGAGATGAGACACGAAGGTCGAATACAGCCCTTGTCTTCTCCGTCTCGGTCTTCTTCTCGTGGGCCTTTACAGTCCATTACCAATTGTGCTGGCCGGCCACTGGGCCACGTCGGCCCCTGCGACCAGAACACACTGGCCCATTGGCAGCCTTGCTGATCATGTACGAATCTTCTATACAACGCACAAGAGAAATTGGAGTGGGACAAGGAATCAAGCTGAAAAATTACGGTAATGCTATGTGTAGCGCGTCCGACCGCTCGGGACGCTTTTATCTTAATGGGCCACAACGTCCGCCTCAGCCCAATTTGCCTCTTTCTGCTCCCTCTGCTTCTCCCCCGTGACCCCGGGGCTTCCGGAGACTCCGCTGCTCGCCCCAACCTTATCTTCTCGGGAGACTCGCTGCTCGCACTCACCCGGCGGCGCCCGCTGGTTGGCGCGGACCCCGGCCTCAACAGCGCCTCCGCACCCATCTCCGGTGAGCCGGTGGTTGCGGCCGGTGGACGAGTTCCCGGCGCAGCTCGAGCCGCTTCGCGGCGAATGGCTCGAGTCCCGCGCTTCGGGATTCCCGGTTTCGACGGCCTCGGTGGTGAGGCGCAGCTGGGTCATGCGAGTCGAGCTGACCGCCCCGCCGACGCCGAGATCCGCTTTCGCGGGCGGCGCTTCGACACACGCCAGCGGACGGTAGGAGCATCCCGCCGCGAGGGCATGGAGGAGTTCGCGTGCTGGCCACGCCGCTTGGACCCGGGGGTGCCGCTCGGGGCGCGCCCGGCGCGCCGTGGAGCTCGCGAGGGAGCGCGCGGAGGGGGTGTTCGAGGTGGAGCTGAGGATCATCGGCGAGGTCAGGTACCGCCTCCGTGCACGCCGGGCTGAGCAGGAGGCTGGAGGCGACGTGCCGCTCAGATTGCTCATGCCGAACTGGCGCCGCCAGGGACGCACTTGGTGGTGGTGCCGGTCAAGTTGCTCGTGCGAACGCGCCGTCCGGGGACGCGCTTGGTGGTGGTGCCGAGCAGTTCCTCTTCGCCGACATGAACTCCTGCGGGGGACGGGGTGCTGCCGGAGGGGCGTTTGGGGCATGCATGCTGAGTTCCTTGAGGGTCCCTTCGTGCTTCAGGTTTGACATTGTTGCATAATCCAAATTAGGTGTTGCAACAGGCGTTTCCTGCCGTTGCAGTGGTTTTGTTTGAGATGTTGCAATAGTTATTTCTCGTTTGTTGCAGCAGATTTTTCCCTGCTGTTGCAGTGGTTTAGTTTGAGATGTTGCAATAGTTGTTTCTTGTTTGTTGCAACAGATTTTCCCTGCTGTTGCAGTGGTTTAGTTTGAGATGTTGCAATAGTTGTTTCTTGTTTGTTGCAGCAGATTTTCGCTGATGTTGCAACGGATGTTCTTGAATGTTGCAACAGAGATTTTTTTATGTTGCAGCTCGTATCTTTATTTGTTACATTAGATGTTCTCTGGATGTTGCAATAGTTTTTTTTTCTTTTGATGCGGCAATTTATTTTGTTTGTTGTATTAGTTGTTCTATCGATGTTTGCAAATAAGTTCCTCTGTTGTGCAGTTTGGTGAGGCGGACTATGGGGGCGAGCTGACTGCGAGGGCGTGGCTGCAAGGGGCGGAGGTGCTGGGCCGATGAGGTTGGGAGCACGAAGATCCCATGGACATGGGGCCGGGGCGCGGGGGGCGGCGTGGGGGGCGGGAGCAAGGGCGCTCGCCCTTCCGCGTGAGAAGGGGAGGTGGAAGAGCAGGAGACGGAGGTGGGCTGGGCCTGGAGCGTGTTGGGGCGTCCGATGGATTTCTTTTCCATCGGACGTCCTAGCGCTAGCACAACCCAAAAATTAAGAGTACTATTTTTCCCGGTCTCACAGTGGTTGTTCTGAAGTCAAATATTAAAAAGGTTTGCCCCCAGTTACAGAACTGGAAACAACGAGCATATCCCATAGTTTAATCCGGAAGGATATAAGTACTCGTCCGTCTGATCATATAAGCAAAAATCGTAGATAATCCAAACCGGTGTCGGAAAAGGAAATCCATCGTATACACATTTATTTGGGGTCCCAGTGTCTCATCTCATCATTTCTCTCAGGGTTTGTTCCTTCGGGCTGGCACCTCTTTCTCGCCATTTAGCATGTCGAGAACTTCTGCCATGGTCGGACGCTTTGCTGGATCGAGCTCTATGCATAGTCGCCCTACCTCTAGGCATCTCGCTACCTCCGGTAGCTCAGATTCTTCAACAAATGTGCTATCAAAGAACTCCTTTAGTTTCTCCACACCTTCCTCCAATATGGAGTCCTGCCAAAACAAATGTGTCACATCCTACCAGTACAGTTGCAAATCCATATCAGAACAAGTGCGACACCAATGGGAAAAGCAAATGATGTGACTGCCATGAAAGACCAAAATTCACTCCTCAAACTCATCCAACACATGAGGCCTACTTGTCACGCTTCTCCTTTATCTATCCCCTCCTCTGTATCGTGCTCTCTTCGTCCATGCAAGACCAGCTCCAATGCCGCCAGACACCGCCCCTGGTATGACACCACGCAACTGGAGACCACTGTCGGCGTTAGAACCAGTGTTGCGTGGACGAAGAGAGCGCGAGACAGAGGAGAGAGGATATACAGGTGAAGCCTCACAAATGGGCCGCATATGTCGGATGCACAGTCAGTGTGCCAGATCAACATATAAAGCTGGTTAGATCCGTTTGGACCTAAATGGTACCCGGAGCCAAGTTCATGGACCCAGAAAGAGTATTCAAACTAATAATATAGGGACCAAGATGACATCCATCGCCAAATTCAAGAACTGCCCATGAATGTTTGTCACTGAGAAAACCACGCATAGCCGCCGCATCTATAGGCGTCGAATGACCTAAATTATTACGTTTGTTCTAATTGTATAATTAATTAAAAATACCAAATGGGACATGTCTCCTCCGGCTGTTAGACATGATTAAAGACTGAGTTAGATCAGTTTAGAAAAAAAATGTTGGGTCCAAATAGTTGCTTGCATCCACAGGAGGCAATATCTCGGGCTTGGTTGGGTCAGGATATTTTCTCTGTTCTTTTTTTTTCCTGGAATTTCCTATATTAGATTGAGTTATGGGCAAAAAAAAAAAAAAAAACTTAGATTGATCCTACTCGATACATTGCTCATATCCAACCGGTTAGGTTCTGATTGTGTTTTCTACATTCCGTAATCAACAACGTAAGAGTATTTCATCTTTCAGATGCTAATAATTAATTAATTTCAGTGCCCAAAACATGACATAATAAGAGAGTGATATGTAGAGAAATAATGTGGCTTTTTTGCATTGTGTTTTCTACATGACAAAAATCAATGTAGATTATTTCCTCTTTCAGATGTTTAATTAATTATTAATTTCAATAGCCAAACATATTATACACGATACATATGTTGTTGGGGCATGGGTACAAATAATTCTTCAAGAAAGTTTATGACATTGCCATGAATGTGGTTTCGGTTGCAGCAGTACACGTGTAAATATATGTTGCTTACCAAATTACTATGGGAGCGTCTTCCGAGAATGGTCTCAACGACGACCACGCCAAAAGAAAACACATCGTTCTTCTTTGATAATTTACCCTCGACTAACATTTCTGGAGCCATATATCCTCTGGATGCAGTAAAGTGAGAAGGGGGTATAAGATCGAAATGGTAATATAAATAAATAAATTATAGAACTTACGTTGAGCCAATTATTTGTTTAATATTTATGTAGTCCTCGTTACCCAGCACTCTGGCTATTCCAAAATCAAAGATCACAGGATTCATGTCGGAATCGAACATGATATTTTGTGGTTTTAAAGTCTCCATGGACCACGTTTTGATCATGTATGTAATGTAGGCCCTGCGCTATCTCCTGAATTATCCGGAAGTAGAAAGGCCAATACATACGTCGTGTCCCTGCAAGTGCAAAGTACAGAATATTCCATTTATATATTAGCTAGTTTCAACAAGAGAAATATAATCGACAAGTGAGAAACTGTGTTCTCAAAAAACCAAAAAAGAGAGAGAGAGATGTATGAACATGCTTGATAGTGGATCCATGTGTGCCAAGCTTCCGTTGGGCAGGTATGCAACGACCAGAATGCGATGAACTAGTATTGCTTCTATTTCTCTGCCCTTGAACTCAACTGACTTCGTTTCCTCGTGGTCACAATATCCCAGAGTTTTAATTACATTTTTGTGATGTTGAAGCTTTACACCAATATTCATTTCATTATGCAGCATGGCCGGATCCATTGTTTGAGAAGGATTGAATTTTTTGACGGCAACCATAGATCCATTGCGCAATAAACCCTGCAAAGTACCATGAAGACAGTTGATCAGACCAAACATTCCTAGCTACAAGGATAAAGGCAGGACAATCTAGTAGAGCCCCTAGCATAGTGGCGCTGCACGAGACCTCCTGGCTTCTTATATACTATCCCTTGTTCCAAAAACATTTTAAATATTATTCTGACAAAAAAGAAAAAACATTTTAAATAAAAGTAACAACTGATGGGAAAAACAATGTGAGTGTTTTGGTATGAGCGTATTTTTTGACATGCGCGCACGCGCACACACACCAAAAAATAAACACATTGACTAGAACTTACACCACAACCTAAACTCTTACATTTCATATGTATTAAATGTTTTGTGGCCAAATTTATCACACCTCATCTTACTATTACTAATTAGAGGCTCAAACGGAGCCTCCACGATAATTGTCACCAGACGCGTTAGAATAAAAAGATAAATACTAAAATTGTCACATTGATCAAATGTGGGTTGTCATAAAGAAGTGTTAAAGTAGAAGTAGTGGGTAAAGCATGTGAGTACGTACCTTGAAGACAACAGCAAAGCCACCTCTACCAATCTCATTCTCTTCAGAAAAGTTTTTGTGTAGCGACTTCCAATTCTGCCAAATTGAACTTTTTAACCCTGTCATATTGGTAACATAAATGACGATGACGTAGTAATTAAACTATGAAATAAACTTTAAACTGTAACACGCGCGATAAATTACCGATATGAAACTAGTTAGCCTGTTTGTTTATTAAAACAGGACAAATAAGTATTGTGTTGGATGGTGCGATAGAAACACTAGTAGTGTTGGAAGGGTGTTGGAAGGTCAGACCAAAATGCCTTACCGTACAAGGCATGCGCCCCACTTCCAGTTGCTAACTTGTTGGTTTGATCCGTCTCATATCTGCCATCATTGCCAATGAAAAATGTCGGTTTGGTCAATGACAAATTTTCGATAGAGAAAGTTTTTATTATGTTGCAAGATCATTACATGGAGTTGATACAATCAAATCTTGAAGGCACTCCCAGAATAGTGTATCTAAATAGGTAAATATGTTTGTGTTGAAGAAATAACTGTTGAAATGTTCTAACACCTTGTGTTTAGTAATCATGGTAAATTTCATCAAAATTGAAGTATTGAAATCTATAAAATTTTAACTTTAAAGTCAATCTTAATCGAATATTAGGTCTGCTTCAATTTAAACTTAAGCTGGGCTGTACTAATTAATTCCCTCGATGGTCTAGAATTACTGCTCCCTTTGGAAAGTGAGAATGGCAAAGGAAAATTGTGCTCCATGTGGGTGATATTCTGCGATCATTGTGGCCCAAAGATTAATAGAAGCCCAGCATACCCACCGTTTGCATTGAGCTCAAAATGTTTGGTAATTTTGACTTTGCATAACCTTGGTTATTATCTTTACATGTCTTGTTAAACTTCATCAGACTATAAGAGACTCTACAAGTATTCTGAATACAAATCTAATCATAACTTTTACATATTTTTGAACTAAGTAATGCAATAGTTATTGATGTTTATAGAATCCTCATTATTAAGCTTTAACAAAGCAAACCTAAATAACGTGTTATTATGACTGCAGCGACAAGTAAATTGTTAGCTTCAAACTTTTTGTGAAACAATAATCATCTGGAAGAGTCGTATCTATTTGTGTCTATCACACCCTAAAGGATGGGGCCTAGAGGCACCAGCCCAAGAGGCCCGCTGCTGGCAGGGGGCCCCCCCCCCGACAACGCGCGCCCCCACCGCCACCACCACTTCCCCGCGACTTCTTCGGGGAATTAAAGTAAGAGTTCGATTAGGATAAGATTAGGAATTTTTGTGTGTGAAGGGGATATCCCACTTTATATGGAAATCTCCTATTAGGAAACAAATGAGGAATGCTCGTAAAAAGGTATTCTAATTCTATAAGGAAACCATTAGAGATTGTTTGAGATACAAAGTCGCATAAGACCGACTCCAACAGACTCCCCAAACGTAAATATACATTTCTCACAGTGTGTTTGCCTATCAAAAGCAGCCTCCAACGGGTGCCCCATACACAGCACACATCTTGGGTACCGGCCCAAAGAAAAACACAAAATGCATCCTTCTCTCTCCTCGACCCATCTGCGCGGCCGGGCGTGCAGGAGTCGGTGGGAGTCCCGATGTTGACCTCGGTCCTGTCTTCTGCGACGAAGGCGACGGTGGAGCGGTGGGAGAGGTGAGCGCGCTCTTCTACCCGGTGCTTGTCGTCATGGTAGGAGCGAGCTGGGAAGCCGTGTGTTCTTCTCTCGGGATCCTCAAACCCAGCGGAGCGAAGCAGCGATGAACAACGTGAAGGAGGCAGGGGGCAGCAGCAGCGCAGATCTCCGCATCTCGCGGACAACGACGACGCTGACGCCGCCGCCGTCGGCGCCAGCGCCGTAGAGTCATAACAACAGGACCTCCAACCCGGACGAGCTGGAAGGGAAGGAGGCGATTGGGAGCGATAGGGCTGCGTTCGCCGTGGAGGAGTGGAGCCGCCTCCGCCTCGTCGCGGGCGGAATTTGGGGGCGTGGGGAGAGGGCAGGATCTCCTCGGCCGTGGGACTGCACGGCGGAATGGGCGCAGCGTCCGGAGCCAGGCCGGCCGCGCGGCGCCGTGTGGAAGACGAGCGCATTTCTTAATTTGGGTTTGCGTTCTATTGTTGGAGAACGGATGCGTTATAGGTGGTATTCTTTTTTCCTGTTGATGACCCAATGCATAATTTAGGTGCTATTTTTTTTAGGTCTATTGTTGAGTCAGTCCAAGAAAGCTATATAAATAGAGAGGATGTAATCTGTTAGGGGCAAGCAATAAAGATGTACTTTCCCTGCCTTTGCCCTTAGCCCGTCACTCCTGCTCCCCCCACGCCAGGAGCGCCGCACCGCCACCCGAGGCGCGTCGGCGGGTGTCGCCACCGCCCCCCGAAGGCGGCTGTGACAGTGTCACACACTTGCACTCATGTCACACGCTTGTGGTAACTGGAAGCTCATTCGAGCCTGTTAAATAGTAATTCATTTTTCGCATTCAATCTTTATAGCAACATAATGTTATTTCCCCTTTTTCTAGAGTATTCTGTTCACGAGTATGCTAACAGTGTCACAATGGTAAAAATAGTAAGATGCAAACTGAAACCAAGAATTCAAACCTAGCATCGCCAGTATCAAGATGGCCGCCATGTGAGGGCTTCTCTGTTCCTACATCCTGCTTAGCAAAACATAATTTACTTATACAGGTTTAAAAGAAGCATGAATGCAGTAAAGTTTTTTGGCATGGAAAAATTTAGATTTGCATAACTAGCCCATCGAACCGTGCTCCATGATCAGGGCCTAAAATAATATATTCCATATATTAGATGTTCAATCGATAAATTTAGTACGTACAATTTAAAAAATTGATAATCTATACTCTCTGTCAACTAATTATCTAACACATGACCCATTTAGATACTCTGTAACCTCTTTCTAATAATTGTACCAATAGCTCTATATGTATTTTTTTATCATTTGAATTGCTTCTTTCTAGGTTTTTAATGTACACTCATTCGAAAGCTTACTTTATTATATGAGTTCTTCTTGCATCCTTTCTGTGGAACCATAAATTTATATTTTCTTTAGCTTTTGACTTATTTAGTTGTTGTAATTTTTATACACGTGTCAAGTTCAAACTGCAGTAACTATTGTTTCATTAGGTTGAAACTTTCATATCATATTTTTGTTATGTATTGAACTCTAAGTCCTAATTAATTAAACTCCACTCTTAATTAAATTTCCGTATTATTTCTACCTACACCACTACACTCAAGATGTCGAACTTTCTTTCTCTCTTGTACACGTTTGCATCAGGAACTTATTAGAGCAACTCCAACAGTTCTCCATTTGTTGTTTGGCAATTGCCCTTTTGCCAACACCCAAATCCAAATGCCAAATTAAATAAGAGCTCATCTCCGACAATTTGACATAATTTATTTGCCAAACTTAGATCTAACTTGCATCTGAAACCCTGAGAGAGAAATAAAATTATGTTTATGTCCTTCCACCTCTTGAAAACTTACGTCAGGTACCCCTCGAGGCAGAAACAAAATTATGTTTATGCCCTTCCACCTCTTCTAATACGCACGGATGCACCACGAATGCCAAACGTCGAGCGCGTATTTTTGCGCCAGATAGGGCCTGATTTGCCAACGCTCACTAATTTGCCAACTCCAAATGCTAAACTGTTGGAGGGAGTTTTTGGAGCATTTTGGCAAAATTTAAAATGCCAACTCCAAATGCCAAACTGTTGAGTTGCTCTTATTATTCTTCTTACATCCTTTCTCCTTAGATTGGAGGGATCAATATGCACGTATTTATCCCGCAATTGGATTGAATTTTTCAAGTGGTAAAAGGTTGGGAGTCGGGGTTGGGAGTTGTTGGAGATGTGTTTTTCAATCTTGCCAAAAAATCAAAGATTTAGAGACTGCTTTGGGAACTCCTGGACATGGTCTTAGCTTTTAGCACTAGGCAATCATGTATGGTCAATGACGTCCATATTTCCTCTAAATACATCTTTTTTGCAACCGTGATAAGACAATCATTGTCAATTGTTGCCCCATAGCTGCCATGTAAACGTTTATGGGGCCTCTTAACCGATGCGCACCCTACTGTGGATACCGACCCACAATCTTCTTCTTCCTCGGAGTGTCTACTTCCACACCAGACCCAGCCCTGCCCACGAACGCCTCTACCACCACCCAGGCTGGTAGCGACATCCCCTGCCTAGCGGCCACCCATACTAGCCTAAACCACCTTTTCGAGCCGCCGGCAACCTCCCCTCCCCGCCGCCCACCGTCGTTAGACCATCCCACCATTCCCTAATCCCATTTGAATTGTTCGCTGGCCACTCCGCGCTTTTGCAACTGGATACGCACATCTAGGGCGGTTTTGGAACCTTGGTTCTATCTCGACCTGGACGAGCAGTGGCGAATCTAGGATTTTAGGTCGGGTATGCTTGACAAAAAAAAAAATTTGTACACAATGCGGCAAATCCATTTAGCAATTCGATATTAAGGCTTAAATTCATGGATGAAATGGAAACCATATCCATTAAATACAATATAAATAGTTTCAAAAGCCATATTGTCATACTCGATAATTGAAATATATGCATAATAGTACTAGAGACTTACATATCAATTTCTGGACGATTTTATTCGACGCTTTCTATAGGCCATGAATGTCTCAATTATATCACTTTCATCAACTTGAAAGAAAATATCTCTCAATGAAAGTGACTAGACAATCATCAAAAAAAAGTATCTCCCATCTTGTTTCAGTAACTTTGTTTTCACAAAAACCATTCCAGAAAACACCCTTTCAACACTTGCTGTTGCCACAAATGCCACAAGTAGAAGCAATACCAATTTGAGAACCTCATAAACCATATGATACACTATGATACACTTTGTGTTGCTTCGGCCTCCAAATTTCGATTTGTAATGCCTAACTACATATGACTCAGGCGGCAGACGGCAGTGCCACGGTCAGGCTTGCACGCATGGCCGCATGGGCCTGAGGCTTTGCTTGCCTCTATCGCTTGCATGCCAGGCTTAATTGTTTTTTTTCCTTTTTTCTAATAATAGATAGGTATATAAATATACATGGACGCCGGAATCGCAGGGTATGCCACGGCATACCTGGCATACCCTGTACCTCCGCCACTGTGGACGAGTGGCCTGGTTGTGGCCAGCCATAGCTCGGCTCGAACAGTCCAGCATCGCTTCTTTGGTCTCTCGTTCCTTCTGAGCCAAGTGGAGTTGGGATTGTCTTTGGTGCGTGCGCATAGATGGATACCGTGACCTTGCATATCAGGAATAAGTGAGATTACCTCCTCTCTCTCGTTGGCATTCTGTCGAGCACTTGCTAGACGTCATGCTCTAGCAGCTCCTCCACCACAACCATGGTCAGATACGTCATCCTCATTATGGCAGCTCATGCTTGATGGACTCCTTACGCTCCACGTTGCTGCTGGAGGTTCCCCGCATCGCGGCGCCACGGCCAGCATGGCCACCACCTAGTAGCCGCGACCGCAAAGCTAGAGCCGTTAGCCCGCCTTGGCCTTGGCAACCACGGCTACCTTCTTCTCTTCTTCGACAACCACCACCTCCTTCCTCACCTCGGCCTCCTCGATGAGTGCCGGCCTGGGCTGTGCCTTGGGCCCCACAGTCGGTGGCGCGGGCGACGCCACGACAATGATGGTGAGTAGAGAGCAAAAGCCACAGTGCGCCCGTACGGTGAGTCCCCGAGTGCGCGGGAGGCGGAGCTGTAGCCTGGCGACCTCGGACGAGGAGCGCCTCCAGCATCGTCGGCACGAGAGGCCTCGCCGACGCCTTCGTCTCCCCGCAGGACACCTGCTTCAATTGGAGGTACGCCACGTGCATCTCGACGGAGAGAGCATGGGGATTTGGCGCCAGCAGCCAAGGAGAGGTGTGACATCACCACGGGAGGCTGGGGCCTAATGCGAAGCTTTGGAGGGCAATAGCCGTCAGCGACCTCCGCGTCCCAACTGCGAAGAAGACCGCGTCAAAGCTGAGAGGTGTCGTGGTTGGTGAGAGGAGCAGCTGGGAGGTGAGGCCATCTCGCCCACGGGAGCCACCGAGCGCTCCACTCGTCCAGGCCAAATTGCTACGCCAGAAGCGGGCGTAGCAATTGAGCCAGGCTACGATCTGCTTTGAGTAGCGTGCGGGCCGGGCCGAAGGCAACAAAAGTGGCACCAAACACCAAACTGTGCTCACGAGGGTGCAGCCGAGCCCCAGGGCCACCCATCAAACACGCCCCTAGTTGTCTCCCACTACCCAAATGGCGCCACCACCACCGTCTCGCTTGCTACCCCTCTCAACCCACCACCACTGCTGGGCCCTTCCTTTTCTACGCTGCCAGCTAGGGAGGGCTCCACTAAAAACCCTACCCACCACCATCATCGCCTCCTTCCCCACGCTGAGCCATGGTGACCTCAGCACTGGCCATCCTGCCCATTGCCCAACCCCTAGCTCCTGCTTTGGATCTTGTCGCCATCACACGTGTGTCGCTTGGGGTAGTGACGCACGCATGCCAAGGAGGAATTTGATCTTTAGGGTCCATTGCCGAGTGACTTTCGGTAGAGCAGTCGGTATCCCAACAGGACTTAGCTCTCCCCACTCTAGCTGGTTCCATGGAGCCCCTAGAGCCCCTCCTAGAATGTTTTGCCATGGCTGCCTTGAGGAGTGGGGCTGGTTCATTCTGAGAGTGTGTTTGGCAAATACATGGGATTAAATTTGTTTCTTAGAGTTATAAACTTTTTTGCATAAAACATTCATGACTGTTCTTATGACACGAATCAAGATAAATTGTATATCAAAATAGTAGAGTTTGAAGAGATCTAAATTTTTCTAGTTGACAAATTTTTTAATGTGAGATAATTTACATGTGTAAATATTCAATAAAAGTTCTAGGATCACATTTGAGATGATTAACAATATCGAATGGAGGAAAAATCAACATCAAAATAGTTAATACTCGATGCAATTTAGATCTTTGCAGTTCACAGTTTTTTCATTGGAGATACTTTGGATTGTGAGATATGCAATATAAGATTCAAAATTGTGTAGGTTAAAAGAACAGCGTCAGCTGTTTATTCACGTGTGTCACGTAGCTCAGCTGACTTGTACCGGCTTTTTTTAGCAACATTGATAAGACTCCCATCACTACAGGATGCGGTTGCGACAGTGATAGGGGTTTCCGACCCGACAATGATTATGAAATCTGGTGTAGTGTAACTCAAGTAATACTGGTAGTACTCCAAGTCATGCGCAGTGCTTATTTGTGAAATAACAAACCTAGTTACTAATTTAAGTATTTAGTGTCTTCATGAATTCAAAGTCCTGTATTTCACTTGGAAAATATGATATAAATGGTGGAAATTAATATAGCTCTTTTGTTGCATAGATACCTATGGATGATTGTTGGTTGTTGCTACTGTAGAAATCTATACAGATGGTTTATAGGCACGTTAACGTTGAAGGTAGCCATAGCATTGCTAGAGTAAAAATCTATACAGACGATTTAGGCACATGGATATATTAGCCATAGTTTGCCAGAGGGTAGTTGCATGTCTTCACCAATTATTAAACTTGAGCCTCCCTAAACTTTCATCCCAGATCTGACAGAATACTGAAGGCCAGTACTGAACTAAAAACAAAAATAGCTATCTAGCTGTGCACTTTGCGAGATATGTAGTGTGATCGCAACTTTATTTCCAATTCCATGCTAGATTATAAAGATATGTAGTAGTAGTACCTGTTGAGGTCTCTGCGGAGGAGCAGCTTGTGCAATGGTCAACGTGACTGTAAGCTGGACTACATTGGTTGCGAAGGAGCCTATGGTGACTTTGCGCAAGATGTCGTCCTGCACCATGCGCAGCGCCTTGGCCATGTCCCCGGCCCCTAGGAAACGACGAACGACATGCTTCCGCTGGCACTTGGTGACGAGCTCCAGGGCGCCTTCCAGGCTCTCCGCTAGATCCTCCAGCGCGTCGTGCATGTCCTCATCCTTCATCGCCTCCGTCATCTCATCGAGGCGCTTGATGAGAGCGGTGACTCGGGCCACGCACCTCTGGATGTCGCGGCACTCTTTCTCGTTCTGCTTAACCGTCTCCACGGCCTCCTTGATCTTCAGCGCGATATCGACGATCTTACCCACGCTACCCAACGCAATATCGGCCATCCTGCGCTTGCACCTGAGATCTTATGAGTTTATTGGACGGGGACTAGTCTTATTTCCAACATAATAACGATCAAAGTAATCGCTAATCGAGAGATACTGACCTTATTGGCTCTGTTGTCGTGCTCTTCTTGTGTCTCGATTGATCAGACACAGACCAGCGACGAGCTCCGGTCCAGATCTGGCAGTGGACTCAGGAGAGGCTGGACTTGGTGGGAGGAGACCTTGACCCAAGTCGTCGTCGGGCGCGGAGGCTCAAGCACTGTTAAAAGAGTGACTGGAATAGTCGTGTAGAATGTCCGGTGTACCCCTGTGTGACCATGTTGAGTGGCTAAGCAGGGGCTAGTTGTAGTTGTGTAGGAGGTCTGCACCGGCTTTTCATTTGGCTAGGGGCTAGTTGTAATTGTGTAGGAGGCGCAGAGGGCGGCTAGGGCAGGCGCGCGCGTGCCAGAAGGCAAAGGCGAAAAATATGTTCATTTCTTTCTTGCTCAAGAGATTACATCCACCCTATATTTATAGTGCCGATTGGACTTGTATCGCAAACAAGAATCTAGGGTGTTTCCTTATAGAATGGAACTTCTTTTCCTAAACAAAAAGATATTGTTATGCTAATCAAATCTAATCTCAAAGCAAAAGAATATCAAACTCTAGGGTGGCGCTCCCACTGCTGGCCGCCCCCTGGGATGGCTGCCCCTCCTCCAGGCCCAATCTTTTGGGCTGTGACCCCCCACCCACACCCTTCTCTAACCACCGTGTCCTCGCGCTGGATGAAGATCCATTCCGTGACTCCTGGAACGGGGTCCGGCGAGCCAGGGGGGATGAGCTCAACGCGTAGTACCAACCGGCCTTGAATCGGGTTGGCTAGGATCATGTTCTGGCACGCGCACTCCGGTGCAAACTCCATGAGGGAGTGGAGGTTGCCGATGTAGCCGTGGTATATGTACTAGTGCACCTTGTGTCCTTGCGGTGTCGTCGGCTGTCGGCGAGCTGCTACGAGGAGGTCGCGTAGGATCACCACGACAAGATGCTGATGGAGCATGTCGCGGGAGGGCTCTCAAGGAACAAGAGCAATTGTGTAGTGGAGGCGAGACGTAGACTGGCATTAGGCGCCATATGGTTGCGTCCCGGTGAGTCGGCGGCGTAGCTGCAAGGTTGAGCATAGTACTGTACATGAAGGTGCTGATTGTTGACACCTGTTATAGCATAATATTATTAGACAATTAACATGAAATAAGGGCTTAAGTTAGATATCAACATAAGTCTAGGGGTCTAACTAATATATTTCCACGAGTTTTTGGTATTCTATGACTTTGCGGGGACTAAACAATAAAAGCGGAGAAGATCGATGAGAATCGGAAGAGTTTACATCCCATACGATGACAAGACTTAACCGTGAAGTAACTCGACCCAAAATGTGGACTAAAACACTCTAGAAGATACCCGGAAGACACCGGAAGAAACGAGAGACCGAGGGGACTCAACCCGGGCGGCCGCCAGAGCCATTTTAGGCCGTAGGCCGTGGGGGGTCACCCTATCGACCTCACATTTTTTTATGTCGGTTTACCACCGACCTTGAGGTTGTATCTACACCCGTATTGGAGGTCGGTTTGATCCAAGGGTCCCCTGTTCATCGTCAAGTGCTATATAAGAAGACCCCCCGACCCCGAGGGGCTAATCCCTAATTCATTATCAATTCATTACGAGTTCATCTCAACTCACTACAAGTCCAACCAAGTCTAGACCTAAGCCCTAGTTCATCATATTAGAAGTAATTAGCTATCTAGCTAGTTCTAGAGGAAGTCAAGTTCATCTTGATTCACGATAGTCAAGAAGTAGCGGGAGCGGTGATTCTCGTGGCTTCTCTCTTGTATTGGATCCGTAAGTATTATTATCGAAATACAATTGATATGACTTTGATCTTTATAATGATTATATTCTTATTGATATGTATCCATGCATACTATGATTATATGTTTAGTTTAGTGAGTTTGTCTTATATCTTATGCATGGAATTGTATAGCATCCACATAGATGATCACTATGTGGGTGATAAGCAATGTGTAACGTGGTGTTTATACAAGGTTTATCTGCAATTGCACCCTACATTAGGGACGTGTGGTAGATCGCGGGGAGTGACAGTCTGTTGAGTCATTTGGAGTCAGCCCTCCGAATGTTAGGCCAATTTGAGCTATAATTACGGTGATGATCAAGTTTCGTCCTTGATTGTCATTGGTAGTTGCTTACCATGTGTAGATGTATTGCAACCTTGCCATGATAGCTAGATGTATTGCACTAATTATAGTATCCATTGACATATGATTAGGAGTATCTTAGGAATATTCTTTCTATTCTTTCTATAACATGCTAATAGCTCGTATGATACTAGTGGCATATGATGATCTTAGACTTGGGTAGTTATCATTTATTCAATTATCTTTATCCTATGACTTATCATGTTATGAGTAATGTTAGATGCATATGGCTACTCTGCATTATACAACTACAAGTGGATCTCAGAAGTAAATCACAATCTAAATCGTTAGATACCCTTCTCTCTACTTTCCATAGACTCCCCTTCCCTATGGTAAAATATAAATCACGATACGGATTACTCCCGGTGAAGTGCTACAATGGTATTTCTATACGTGCGCTGCGGATATCATATTCATTATTTATCAAAGCCTATCAAGAATACCATACCCGCATTTCTTAGAGCGTTATTGTCGAGGGTGACGAGACTAGTGTGTAGGTAATGCCTAGAAATGAGTGGTATACCTTGAGTACATATCCTTAGTGGGATTAACTCCACTATGGGTAATGATACTAAAGATACACCCCACAACTAACACCGCCTAACTCCACCTTTGTTGGATAGTGAGATTAATTCCACATCCAAGCTAACATGATTAGATAGATACCTTATATATTTCTTTCGCCTTCTTAATTTGGATCGTGTAAGAAATATCAACACCGATCTCGTACATGTAGATGTTATCCACTTATTTGAAGAATTGGCGATCCATGTTGTCAAGGAAGACAACACGGGCAGCCCCAATGTGGTGGCGCCTTGACCACGGTCCGCTGAGAAGGATGGCTGTCGGAGTGGCGGTCGTCGGGGGTGAGGTGTAGCCGCCCAGGGCGAGAAGGCTCGTCCATCGAGACCTCCTTTTAGTAGAACATCTAGGAGGTCCGGTAGAAAGGGCGACAAAGCGAGGAGGTAGAAGCGCCGGTCGAAGAGGATGAGGCCATCCTAAAATGCCCATCATAGCGCCGCCGCGTCCGTGGTGATGTCGAGGGCAATCTAGTGGAGGTGTTGCTGCTCCAACGTCACCTGACGTAGCTGGATAAAGACACCGGTTAATGTGTAGTAGAGGTCGAGTGCAGCAGTGTGCCTGAAACACTTCCCAAGGCGAGGAGCGGCGTCGGGGGCGCCGGCGAAGTAGGCCGGTTGTGCGGGTCCCCGCCTTTGTGCGCGACGGGGCCTGCGTGAACGTCAAAGGCGTGCCCGGGCGGTTGTACTCTAGCTGCATTGTGCGTGATGTCCCATGTCACCCGCCCTAGGCTTGCCAGCTAAGGAATCCCCGAGGATGACATCGATATCATTGCCGATGTGTAGGACGTAGGCATCAACATCAAAGGCGTCGGCATCTATGCGGATAGGGGACGTCGAAGGTCGCCCCATGGTAGGTGGTGGTGGCGCCCATGCCCGCCGTCACGGGACTGGACCGGTTGTGTACGAAGGTTTGGCGATGGAGATCACGCAATGGTCGATGTAGTTGTGCATGACGCAAGAATCCACCAGGATGCCGACGCCTATGCCCGCAATCACACCGATGAGGTAGAGGGATTGGGTACCAAGTACTATGGAGTCGGGGTCCCCAATTACCACCCTCGTCGGGCCCGTCGTGCACGTCGTCATCGTCATCATTCATGTCATAGTTGTTGAAGACCCGTGATGTCGAATAGGCGCTTACATTTGTGACCATGTGAGAAGGGCTCATGGAAGTTGAAGCACAGTCCTCCCTCGGGGACGTTACGCCATGTCCTCGGCGGTGAGCCGCTTCAACGATTGTGGGGGTGTCATCATGGCGGGGGTATCGTCGATGATGTCAATGGGGGCACCACCGGGGCCGGGGCGCCTTCACCCGCCGATAGCGGGCGCCTTGCCGGAGGAGGCCTAGAGATGGCCAGTTGGCATTCAGTAGCCCTAGCGAGTGACATGGCCGTCTCCATGTCATGGGGATCCTGCAGTTCGGCGTTGGTCTTTAGGGGCTCTCCTAGCCCCGTAGTGTAGATGTACACTTGTTGCAGCTCCTCGAGGTGCAAGGCGCGAGCCACGTGTGCCTAGAAGCTCTTCGTATACTTGTCCACAGTGCCTGTCTTTCGGAGCGACGCCAGTTCGCCTAGCGGATTGCGCCACGTTGCCGGGCCGAAGCGCTCGTTGACGTATCGGGTGAAGTACACCCAATCTGTCACCGCCTTCTCCTACGTCAGGCATATGTACCATAGTTGCGCGCCTCATGTCGGATAATAAGATGCGTACTAGACTTGTTCTATTGTCGGCGTGCTTTGCCCCTTGAAGAACTGCTCACATCTGTTGAGTCAGGGCAGCAGATCCTCTTTGTCGTCATACGTCGGGAACGGCAGCTTGTGCAGGCGTGGGGTGAGTCGAGGAAGTGGTCCAAAGGGTTGCTTGCATGCATGAGAGGGGCGCCAAAGACTTGGACCTCGCGGCGGTGGCGTCGATGTAGCGAAGAGGACGTTGATTTTGACCTCCACCTCGCCGGCCAACTGTGGTGCGGTGGCAGACGTTGGTTGCTCCCGGAAGTTCTTGAGGAAGGCGCGACTAGTGGCCTCCATGGCCGCCTTGGTCCCAAGCTCCAGGAACTCTAGTTCCTTGCGCTTGCAGTCCTCCACCAGATTGGTGCCGGAGAGGATGGCGACTTGATCGGCGAGGGGGTTGAGGTGGGTGTTGATCTTGTTGAACTGCTTGGCGAGGCCCTACAAGAGCTTCTTTGAGTCGGCGTCCATGCCGATGGCGGTGGGTGGATCGGACTGGCCTACGAGTACCACGTGTCATAGACGCGATGCGAGGAGAGCAACGGCGACGGTCTTGTGGCGGCTTTGTAGCGGCGCAAAGGGTGGCTAGGGTAGGGGCGTGCGCGTGTGTTAATACGTGTAGCGGCTAGGATGGCGTGTAGCAGCTAGGATGACGACTTGAAAATGTATAATTTAGTGTTTAGACTTTGGTATAGTTGTTGCAATACGTGTTTGCATGCATTAATTTAAATTGTATCCTATATTGTATTGTTTATTCAAGACTTCATATTTTATTTTGTTAAAAGAATATTCTAGGTCCCGGTCTACCCTCTTAGTTCTGACGTCATAAATAGTTGTTTCAGCATGCACCACAGCACTTTCGAATATAAGGAGCGATTTGACTTGGTATTATTTTATTAAACAATTATTCTTAAACTTAAGTTACTATACCCCATCCATCCTCGAATGTAAAGAGCGATTTGATGACTTGGTGTGGCCTTCAAAAACATAGTTTGAACAATAATTTCTCATAGTATATAATTTATAGGAACAAAGGTTTGATATTAGAAAGTATTTCTAGATACAAATCAAATGTAAGTAACTTTTATACTACAAAGTTATCATATAATTGGGCTAATTTAAATCCCAAGCAAGATTTAATGGCTAAAGGTGATGGGTGCCGAGCCAAAACTTGGCATCCAACAAACGATGGGCATAATGGGTTAAATGGCCAAAATTTAACTTGGCTATCCTGGGCACGATACTACATACCTTAAAATAAACTTAAACAATAATGACAGAGACCAAGCACACAGGTGACTGGCTATGGCTAGAGAGACCTTGCTTGACCTGGCTTCACACCATTCAGGCTGTAGCTGGCTGTAATGTGTGCATGCTCAAGATGGTTATGTTGGTTCATCAGTAGGGCTAACCCAAACCATTTTTTTTTTTTTTTTGACAAAACCATTAGCCACGGCCTGTACTCTCAGTGCAGCGAAGGCAATAATGTGGCGGACACATGAAGGCCCGCGGCCTGCAATGGAGAGGACGACCGCACATGGATGCAGGAGACCCTGACCGCGGCCACCGAGTAAAGTCGTTGGCGGCCTTGTTTAGATTGCTAAAATTTTAACCTTTTTCTCCATCTCTCCCATCACATCACATTTAATACACAAAAAAATTTAATATAAAAACACAGTTTAGATGCACATTGTGAGGCGATTCTTTTGAGCCTAGTTACTCTATGGTATGATAATATTTATCACAAACAAACGAACGTCTTCTGGTGTTCTACAGAACAAAAGGTTAGAAATTTTAGCAATCTAAACAAAGCCGTGCAATCGCTGTGAAGGCACATGTGCTGAGTAACATGTCTCAAACGACGATGCCTGCCTCTGCATCAACGTTCAGTAATGCCCGGCCTTGTTTAGATTGCTAAAATTTATAACCGCAACACTGCAAAGACGTTTAGTTTGTTAGTGGTAAATATCATTTTACCATGGAGTAATTAGGCTCAAAAGAATCGACTCGCAATGTACAACTCAACCGTGTAATTAGTTTTTTTTTTACCTACATATAATACTCTAAACATATTTCTTTTAGTGTATTTAATGTGATGTGATGGAGAGAAAGTGAGAAAAAAGTTAGAAATTTTAGCAATCTAAACAAGGCCTAACTCGGCTGTGTCCTTCTGTCCATTGGAGCTTTGCTTTGCTTGCGCTAGTATGGTGAGCTGAACGGCCAGGCAGCATATGCCTCCAACTTGAAGCCTTGCCATTGTCAGGCCACCACTAGCACTATGAATCCATATTCTCAGATCTGAACCATCCAAGAGAGGAGCATGAGTGTGGTGACGGGGGCGCTGGATATACGGCTTTCCTACATGTTAAGCTTTGCTACATATTACGCTAAGGATGGATGTGCATACATACAAAATCGTCAGGGTCTTTTGTGCAAAAAGTACATTGCAAGAGTACAACTTAAAAAGTTTTAGTCCCGGTTGGATACTCTAACCTCGACCAAACCCAAAACCTTTAGTCAGTGCTACTCTCAAACCGAGACTAACACTTTACACTACTATGAATTGAACTTCCGTGGCGTTTTTTTTCGATTTTCCGTGGCGGGGCCGAAAAACCGCCACGCAGCTTAGGGTCGCGGTTAATCGAACGTTTAACCGGCGGTTTCCACCCGCCCACGGAAAATCTATTAAATCGTGGCAGTTATTAATCTGTTAACGTGGCGGTTATTTAACAAAACCGCCACGGAAAATCCAGAAAAATAATAAAAAGAAAAACCCGGATCCGGGCCCAAATGGGCCTGAGATCTGGGCCATGCCGCCGTCGGTCGCCACCATGCGCCGCCGCCGATGGCCACCATGCCGCCGCCGGGCGCCCACGGCCGCGCAGCGCCGATCCGCCGCCGCGCTCGCGGCTCGACCGCCGCCGTGAGCTCCATCGCCGCCGCGCGAAGCTCCATCTCGCCGCCCGCGCTCGATCCGCCGCCGCGGCGAGCTCGATCCGTCGCGCCCGTGCCGACGATCTACCGCCGCCGGTTCTCGATCCACGCGCGAGCCCGATCCGCCGCGCCCATGCCCGATCCGCTAACGCGATGCTCGATCCGCCGCCCCGCGCCGAGGGAGGGAGGGGAGAGGTCCGGCCGGAGGGGGAGAGGTCCGGCCGCCGCCGCCCGCGCCGAGGGGAGGCCATAGGGCCACCGCCCGCCCGCGCCGTGAAGGGGAGGGGAGAGAGGAGTTAGTTAAGTGAAGTGAAATGGAACCCTAGGTGAGAGTATATATTTGTGGCTTGATTTTCCATGGCGGGCTAATTACAAAACCGCCACGGTTAATCGATTTTCGTGGTGGTTTTAACAATGCCCGACACGGTTAATATTAGAATTAACCGTGGCGGTTATTTTACAAAAACCGCCCGCGGTTTGTCGATTAACCGTGGCGGTTTTTCCCGGCCGGGGGTGCCGAGCCACCTATTTTCCGTGACGGTTTTTCGCAAATGCCCGCCACGGAAAATAAAATCCAAACATCACGCAAAAATCAATCTCGTAGTAGTGTTAGTCCCTAGTTGGAGGCAAAAACGAGGGGACGAAAGGTTAATATTTAGCCCGGCTTGCAGCCAAGAACTGGGAGTAAAGGTTCCCTCATGCCGCCCCCAATCTTGCCTAGAGGGCTTTAGTCGGTTCGTAGTTCTAACCGGAGTAATGTCGGCTTTAGCCCCGGTTGCGGTTGAAAATCACGTTCAGTAGTGTATTGTTCATCCGAGGATAATCCTCGCCCGTGTAGTAGTCACTACTACTGATTCACTCATCACTATCGCCGTAGGAATCGCCGAATTTAATCCACCCGGCGGTGTTGAAGCTTGCCCGGCGGTGATGAACCGTTCAGCGCTGGAAACTTCGAAACTCCATGGATTCGACAAATTCGGCGGTGAAGACTCAGATCACCACCGGGTTGAATCGTTCCCGGCGGTGGGTCTTGATGGACCGCGAGATCACTCGCGGGTTTGAATTAGAACCGAAAGCGATTTCAAGATTGACACAACCGGGTTGAATTAGAACCGATAGCGATTTGGGAGGGGAAGCAAAAGGAACCGATAGCTCGAAGAAGGAACGGTAAAACAAACGATAGAAAGCGAGCGGAGATAAATTAAAAATGACTTTGGAGTCATTATATATTACTAGATAATTATATATTACTACTAGATAATATATTTTACAAAAGCGAAAAAATAAGAAGAAAGCGGCCGCCATCGCCTCCGCCCATCGCCTGCGCCGCCATCGCCTCCTCCGCCGCCCGGCCGCCTAGGCCTCGCGTGCCGCCGCCGGCCTGCGTCCCCGCCGCCGGCCGCGTTCCCCCGGCGGCCGCCGAGCTTCCGCCAGCCTCGCCCGGTATCCCCTAGCGAGGATGTCGGCGATGGCCTCGACCTTGAAGGCGTAGAAGTTCGCCTCGACCTTGAAGGCGCACCAATGGCCAAGGCACCGTTGGCGGGCCGAGTTCTTCGCCGGGTGGGTGAGTTCGAGGGCGCCGTGGAGGCGCGCCACGGTGAACAAAAGCTCCTCGTTGGTGTAGACGCCGGCCATCGTCGATGAAGAAGAAGCTAGCCGCACGGGGTTTATGGAAAGAAAGAGGCTAATTAGCGATGGAGATGGTACCAAATTAGAGCGTTGTTATATAGTAGCAAGCCATGGAATGCATGCGGAGTCCATAGTCATTCTCAAGACGCGGCGCCATAAAAACAATCACGCACGACCACCGCTCATCCAATGGCCGCCGCGATCGACCGCCTCCCCATGAAAGGGCGACCGCTACGCCGCTTGCGCGCGTTTCCAATGGCCACTTTCTCGGCCGGCATGGCGTTTCCCAACACCCAATCCCGAAATTCCGGTTCGATCCCCAACAAGCCGCTTTTTGACCATTTTTTCAAGAACGATGATCGAAGTTTAGCATTGTCATTTTGAAACAAGGAATGCATGCTTCACATTGTTTACCATTGCTACAAGATCAACCACACGCATTACCTTCGATGCCGACGGGTGAGGGAGGGAGGGAGGGAGGGAGGGATAGCCATCATCATTTTTTTTTTTTTTACCACAATATCGTAGCCGCCACGTTCACTTAGCTTGTTCCAAAGTGGCTTCGTCTTTGCATGCATGCCGCCGCTTGGAGAACGCGTTGCGGTAGCATTCACTGCCGGTTAGGAAACCGGCGGTGTCTCTCGAATCGATGAGAAAAGCACGTGGCACCGCCGCAAGATCGGCCGGGTTAAATCAATGTCGGTTAAAACACCGCGGGTGTAGTTTCACACCCGGCAGCGATGTAGATCACTGGCGGGTGTAGTATCACACCGGCGGTGATGTGTAGATCCTCGCCGGTCGCGAGATCTTTTCGCAGTGGTATTCGACATCACCGCGGGTGTGAAACTTAGACCCGCAGTGATTTCGAAAAATTCAACGGCCGCACGTTCTCAACTCGATCGGGTCGACCATCGCACCAATCCGGCGCGACCGCCGCCCGTCCTCCGTACAACGACGGTCGACTCAACCACGCCATCTTGCCTATTTAAACGGCAAGGGGACGTTGTGTTTTGCACGATTTTCCTCTCTCGATCTTGCATTCTTGGTTCGTCCAATTAGTTCCTAACCCTCTCCTCAAAATACGAGAGGGCTTAGTTTTGAATTTTGGTGTCATGGATTTTGGATCTAGGAAATCTTTTTCTCCTTATTTTCCTTGTTCTTCGTCCTCGATCTTCTTTTTGCTAGCGGTACTTTCCAGGTTCCACATACATATGGCCTTTCTTTGGGAGAAAGCCCCGCACATCTGAGATATGCCTAGTCTAAGAAATAGTTTCTGTAAAAGATGCTAGAAGAGTCTTAATGATGAAGGAGAGACAGGGGCTTGCAGCTTCGTGGGTGCCATGATTCAAGATCGAACTCACGGACTCATATTAAGAGTCCCGAGTCCTTGTGCTTTGGGGTGCTAGTGTTCACCCAATATCCGGGCACATGGGCATATAGTATCCGAATCATTTGGTGCATCCATGGAAAAACAACCCTCATTGGACCTAGTTACTGTAATTTCATCCTCGGTCCAATGGTCAAGTTTGGGTTGATGATGAAGCTCCCGGTGAATCTCATCCTCCAACCTCCTCAATGAGTGCACGTAGCAGCCTCGCCACTTCTTCGATCCGAGGAGATGCTACAAGAGACTTACTGAGGTGGTTAAATTTTAATGTGTTTGTACACTTTGATTGTAGCATTGACCTATCTGTGAATTGGTCTTTGTTACCATATATTTAGTTCTATGTAAGGTCTTTGCTATGGAAATATATGTAATGTAAGGTCTTTGTTATAGAAATGTATGCAATCAAATTTCTTATCATTTGTATTTACGTTTGATATGAATCTTGATTGTCTCTTCGATACCTTTGGGTTCCCATTTTTTACCCTTCATCGAACATAATAAAGACGGTTGCAATAAAGACGGTTCGTCAATGAAATATCTTTTGCATATTATGAGGAAAATTCAACAGATATATATATCCAAATCTAATGTGAATGAAATAAAGTTATATATGTAACAAAAACAAAGAACAGATAATGAATTTTATTCACATCCATATCCCCTTAAGAACAGATAACCAAAACCCCAGCTTGCGTGAAGCATCTACTCGTACATATGCAGCAGCACTGCAACAATGCATGCATGCAAACTGAGTGAAGTGACAACACCGTGAATTCACTTGGGATACATACAAACAACCGGTAGTGATATTGTATTCACTTCCTGGCGCCATTCAAACAACCGGTAGTCATGTTGTTATCACTACCGGGTATATCTTAATACCCCGCAGTTGATGTACCCGCACCGATCAACTGCTATAAATCAAGGCGCCCACGCATCCACACACATACCCAAGCACGCACCCACGAGCTCCGGTCACTCACCGCACGAAATCCACTCGGCTCTTTTCTCTCTCTCTCTCTCTCTCTTTCTAGGAGATTTGTTCATGGCTCCGAATATTACGTTGGTAAGGATATTTTTTCTTGTGTAAAATTCCTATATAATATGCATATAAACAATACATATATATATACTATATATATTTATGAGCATTGTCCTTTTTTTCCTTTTTATCACTTTCACCGGTGGCGGTCCTCCCTTTTGCCGCCACCACAAGAACCAGGTTTCCACGCCGGCGATGAGCCATTCGCCACCGTGTGGACACAAGGCCATTCCCTTATCCGGTCATCGTATGTAATTTTTTTCTAACATTTTTATTTCTTATTTTAATATAACAAATACATGGACAATTAGTTTAACTTAACGTCATTTTGTTGCATTTATATGTTTCACGAGACTTTATCCCCAATACAATGACTAGAAACAAGACTTAGCCGGTTCTCTATCTCTCGGTTTTGTGGAGACCACGACATCTAGAGCATCGTCACCGGTCATCAACTATATCGGTGTGAAATAAGTTTTTACATCCCTTCGAGGATTCCGGGACACAAATGACCACCTAATCCGACGAGGGGAAACGAGAGAACGACCGTGCAAAAACGCCGAAAGTACCATGCCGTTTTCTTGTGCTTAGATTCTCTTCGACGTGTTTGCTACATTGTGCCCGATTTCTAAGACTTCAAGATATTTGCCTTGTCTCACGATAATATCCCCCATGGCAATATAGCGAATATGTTGGGAGTTACAACCATGATGATGTGGTAATAAATTAAATTCATCATTTTGGCAATGCATATTAGATAGATTCACATCATCCTCATTCATTTTGATTCTCCCACATGCAGATTTTGCTCCACGATCTTACTTATGCCGCATGTGGCTTGGCGGTCGTTCTCGACCAAGCTACTGACCGACTTCGGGTACAATTGGGACTTCATTGCACACCTTGGCCAGCAAACTATGGAAGGGCGACAATACCGCATAAGGTTTACTAACTTAGGCAATCGGGTCGCTCAGTAGGGTTATATCTATGGTCGAAAGCATTTTTACGCCCTTGCGAGGGGCGAGAGAGTGCAATCATAAGGGCATTGACCTTCATCGGCTCAAGCGGATACTTAATCCCGTGACATCAATTACCCGATATTTCTACAATCCTACATTCGTGTGCATGGATCACAAGTTGGACCCAATATTGATCCCGACGGCGATGATGATGATTAGTGTGTTTACTATGTTAATTATTTGTAAGGTTGTATGGTTACTTCCTAATTAATTTATAATGTTCTTGTGGCCCATGTGGTCTCAAACTTTTTCTGAGCCTTTCACATGCAAATGGAGAAGCACCCACACGAAGTTTGAGATTTTTCGGAGTTGGTTTGGTACTTTTCCCGGTTTATTTGAATTTCAGCGACGCCACATTGTAATTATAGTTTGAACTGAGCGTACTACCTAAAAAGAGACGGAATGTTGCTAGACTTTTCCACAGGGTCTCATGTGCCCTAGGAGGCAAATCACCGTGGAGGTCCAAGAAAAATTCTTGTGTTTCCATGGTTTAATTAGCCTTCGCCGCCGCTTTTAGCTTTCGAAGAAAATCATAGTAATTAAAATATTTATCAAAAAAAAAACCTAAGAACTTGTGTGGGGTCATATTTTGGGTGTATATGGCTGGAAAAAATTCAAGCCATTTCCACCAAGGAGGATTACACATCCTTCCACGTAGGCACATGATCCCTACCATCGAACGAGGACTATCTGGTTGTAGTTCTTGTGCTCCATGTGGTTCATATGTTTGCCGGTGTTGTAGTGGTCTCAAACTTTTTCTCGAGCCTTTCACAAGCAAATTGGGAAGCACCCTACCTAAGTTTGAGATTTTTCTGAGTTGGTTTGGTACTTTTCAGTTTATTTGAATTTCTAGCGACGCCACCTTGTAATTATAGTTTGAACTGAGCGCACCCACGAAAAGAGCCGAATCTTTGCTAGACTTTTCCACAGGGTCTCATGTGCCCTAGGAGGCAAATCACCGTGGAGGTCCAAGACATATTCTTGTGTTTCCATGGTTTAATTAGCCTTCTTGTCACTAGTTTAGGTAGAAGAAAATCATAGTAATTAAAATATTTATCGAAAAACCTAAGAACTTGTGTGGGGTCATATTTTGGGTGTACATGACTGAAAAAAAAATTCAAGCCATTTCCACCATGGAGGATTACATATCCTTCACAAAGGTACATGATCTACCATCGAACCAGGACTATACGATTGTAGTTCCCGTGCTCCATGTGGTTCATATGTTTACCGGTGTTGTAGTGGTCTCAAACTTTTTCTCGAGCCTTTCACATGCAAATTGGGAAGCACCCACTAAGTTTTAGATTTTTTCGAGTTGGTTTGGTATTTTTCCCGGTTTATTTGAATTTTGCGACGCCACCTTGTAATTATAGTTTGAATGGCGTACCCACGAAAAGAGCCGGAATCTTTGCTAGACTTTTCCATTGGGGTCTTATGTGCCCTAGGAGGCAAATCACCGTGGAGGTCCAAGACATATTCTTGTGTTTCCATGGTTTAATTAGCCTTCTTGTCGCCGATTTAGGTAGAAGAAAATTATAGTAATTAAAATATTTATCGAAAAACCTAAGAACTTGTGTGGGGTCATATTTTGGGTGTACATGATTGGAAAAAAAATTCAAGCCATTTCCACCATGGAGGATTACACATCCTTCACAAAGGTACATGATCATCCATGAAGTGGCGGCATTTCTATTTCACCGCCGGTTACGTGTAATAACCGGAAATGAATAGGATTGGGGTGAAATTTTCCAAATCTATCTCGAACCTCCCGCCATTTTGTTTCCCACCGCGCCCAAACCAGCCTTGCCTATATATATAAGTGAGTGGCTCGGGCGAAATTTTGGCAAGCCATTTGAACACCGCGCCATTCTCGTTCCCCACCGCCCGAAAAGAGCACCAAATTCGTCGACGGAGCGCACCACCAACTCCAACGTCGCCGCTCTGCCGTCCCCTACGCCGCCGGGCCGTCCGTTCGGCGCATCCTCGGTCGTTCCGCTCCAGCGGAATCGAGGCTTTTGACGGGCGTTCTCCCACGCTCCTCCACTCCGACGTCCCCCAACGGCTAGCGGCAGGCATCCTCGCCCTTCGGCCCCTTCCACGGTGAGAACTAATTATCCCTTTAGGTGTACGAGTTTTTACCTATGAGAATGACAACTAATTCGCATTTGTCCTAGCCTCGCGTCGCCCGCTTGGTCTTCCTCCACGCCGACGGAGGACCGCCGCCACACCTCTCGCCCGTCCATGACCTCACGCCGTCTTCCTCTTCAGCCCGACGCCGCACCGTCCCGCGACCTTGTCCTCCTCAAATCCTCCAAGACAAGATAGGAGCGCACGAGACGCGCCGAAAGCTTGGTGAGTGCGTCGTCAACGCCCTTTGAGGTGTTCGTTGAAATGCCCGTCTCGCTCATCGCAACCCGTGCTCGAATTGTGATTGAAATTCATGAGTTAGTGTTGTTGAAATCCGCTTTTGGATATTTTAAATATATGTCTCTTACTTCTTTGTACAACTTTTATGAATAACATAGCAATATCATCCTATTTTTGGTGACATATGTAGGCAAGCATGGCGTGGTAACGTAGTGTTTGTTGGTCGCGTGCGGGGATCTATCTAACCAGGAAGATTGCTATGCTCAAGTCTAAGGCTACGCTAATAATTGTTACAGAAAATACAACACCGAAGGTGAAGCCGCCGTCGCCTACAATGGTGCAAACTAGCCGCCCTGGAGATTGAAGAGAAGCCACCCCACATACTTATGAAGATTGCGAGAATTGCCGCTAATTGGTTTTGGAAAGATGTCATGCTTTTTATTTATGTCTATGACTCTATGGTCATTGGTGTTTTTATTTTAGAAGTTCATGTAGGCTTAGTTTCTAGAACATTAGGTGGATTTTGTTGTATGTAACCATTAAATCCTGTAATGTTTTGACGATATTAATGTATGATGATTTTTGGATTTAAAAAGAGCTGAATTCCACGAATAAATTCAAAAATTTAAAACAAAAAACGCCGGGTGGCATGGGCCCGGCGGTGAATGAGCAACAAACCGGTAGTGTAACTATACCAAACACTATCGGTTTGAATTACTAACAACCGTCATAGGCGACAAAAACATCACCGCCGGCCGCATTAACCAACCGATAGTCTCCACTCTAATAATTTGCCGGGTTGAGATCACCGACGGTGTTCACGTAAAGTTCAGCGACGGGTTCAAAGTAAGCCGCCATTGTTAGCTCTTCGATACACCGCCGGCTTCGATCTAACCCGATAGTGTTATCCCCACAGATTCTGTCGGTTCGTTAAAGCCCGACGGTGCTCCCCAATAGCAACTCTGGCCGGGCCGACTTCGAACCGCATTGCTTGGATCAAAAATGCCGGGTCGTGGAACACCCGACGGTGTTCGGTGACGATCTTGTGCCGGTTCGATATCAAACCGCAGTCTCTCCTCGCATCACCGCCGGTGTTTTGACCCGGTAGTGTTTAGAACCCCACATCACTACCGCTATGGTTCCGCGGTTCGGTTTAAGGTGAAGGGGGTTGGAGCCCGGCAGTGATGGACAATTCAGTAGTAGTGAGTGGCGGTGGGCGCTGGCGCCTGCCGACCACCAAAGAGCAGCAGGCTATCCACACACCGATCCGGGTTGGAGGGACCCGATCTGCGCTCGATGACCCGGATCCGGCGCCCCTAGCTCGCCGGCGGACAACCTTGTTTGTCGGAAAAACAAAGAATGGAGGAGGTGGGGCAAGAGGAGAGGGGGTGAGGAATGTGCCGATGCGCCCTTTTTCGGAGCTTAGGCGCGGGCCGCCACCGCCGCGACTAGACATAACGGCGGCGGGCGGCGGGTGTCGCCGACGAGTCGCCCTCGGCTTGGGGAGAGACGACGCGGGAAAAAAAGTCGTGTGCTCCACCCTGGGAGTTGTTCCGCAACAGCGGGCGACAATCCTTAAGTCAGACTGAAGCACTTAGTGAAGGATAATTGAGAATTTGAGATTTCAGAATTGAGACAACACACACATCCTTGCCTCTCTACTGTCGTTTGGGTTGCAAAGATGAACTCACGGGCAAGAAAAATAAAAATAATAAAATAACTTGTCTATTTTTTGGGTGAGAAAACCCATGTTCTATCCAGCGGGCGATGCCTCACCTTTGTAAAGACAAAGAGACGAGGACCACGAGGTTAAGCTAGCCAGGGACAGGCAGCCATGATAGGTCGTCCCCGCCGGTGTTCAAAGTCACGGGAACACAACGAGCACGCTATGTAGCGCAAAAGATTCGTTCAATGGCAATCGTGGGACCGCCGCGGACAGGACGGCGCCTTGGTAGTGATGGGATGGGAGTGATGGGATGGGAGAGGCGCAGGCGAGGACCCTGCCTTAGGGCGCATTTAGCGCATCGTCCCAACTTTTTATTTTCCAAAACAGAGAATATTTTTATTGTGATTGATTTTTTTTGTTTTTTGACACCACATGGACCAAATCAGCAACAATTAATAGTTATCTTCATTTTTTTCATAAGTCGTGCATCCAAACACCATCCAACTAATGAATCTAAACCGGGATTTAGATACTATTTAATATAAGACACTAACTATTAAGAATGGCGCATATTAAATATATTTTTTCACTAATGTTCGAAAATAACGTCTATAGACTTCGGGAATCTCTAGATCTGTAGGGTTCTTTCGATCCTTGAGAGGTGCTTCGTAGGGGGTAGGATTTTGCGTGACGTGTATTCATAGGGTTGAGTGTGCGTGCGTGTTGTGAGTGTGCTGCGTTGTACTCCTAGTTTTGAACCGACCGGAGATCGAACCGGCGGAGACCGTCGGTTCAATGGTTCATTGGTCCAACCGTTTAGAGCCGGTTGAACCGCCCGGTCCGATATTTTTGGACCGTTTTATCGAACCGGTCACAAATACTTTGAACCGGTATATACATATATGATTAAATTAATAATACAAAGCATTAGTGCTGCAAAAATAATACACCACTGCGTACAAAAATAGTACAAAATAATATTATCAAATATTTAGGAACAAATAGGTACAAAATGCGCATAAAAATAATATACAAAGCATTAATGAATCGGCCCAAAAATACTTGAAGGGTAATTCAAATAATTTGAATTTTCTTAAATAAAATATTCGATTGTGAAGATCTAACAAGATAATTAGAATGGATATATATGTGTGTGTGAAGTTTAGAGCGTGTACGTAAATGTTGTACACAAGTTTAAAATAAAAAAGGCAGCTCTCCACGTTACCAAAGTCAGCCACGTCTCTTTTTTTAAAAAAAAAAATCAGCCACGTCTCAGTGAGTCAGTGGCACATGCACAGCATGCAGGATGCAGCAACGCACTACGCACGTCCAATTTGTCCAAGCGCTTAGCGACACTAGGCCCACCTTGGACAGGCGCACAGTCCCACCTGCGAGTCTGCGACACGGGCAGTAGCACGCAGCATGCACGCCACCAATCAGACCGGGGCGGTTCAAACAAAACCGGCCGGTTTGACCGGTTTTACCGGTTCAATTGCATGGACGATCTTTTAAGTGAACCGAGCCGGTGGAGGCCCTGGTTCGGTCTTTTAGCGGTCGAACCGCCGGTCCGGTCCGGTTCGAAAAAACTAGGGTTGTACTGTGTCATTCTCAAAAAAAAAAAAAAAAAAAAAGTACTCCGTAGTCTATATTCAATTGTGACAATCTTTCAAATATTGATTTTTATGTAAAGTTTGTTTATCTTTATGTAGCACCTCTTCACTATTATTTGCATTGGTGATTAGTGTCTACTGATTTGATGGCAAAATGCACCATAACACCCAAGATCTTGAATTTATTGCATCGTTTTAATATTGTTTTATTAAACAAATGATTCTTAAAATGAAGTTACTACTGCCTCCTCCATTCACGAATATAAGGATCGATTTGACTTGGTTTGACCTTCAAAAACATAGTTTGACCGTACCTATAATTTCTCATAGTATGTAATTTATAGGAACAAATTTTTTGATATTAGAAAGTACTAGAAAAATTGCCCCTTCGTTTGCAACGGGAGATGTAATGCATAATATCATACAAAACATCAAATTATTATTTCCTATGCTTTAGAAGAAACTAGTTAAACTCCCGTGCGTTGCTACGGGATAACTAAATTTTATATAAAAACACATGGATCGCATGATAAGATAACAATACTATAAAATTAAACAATGATATTAAAGTGACATTTAATCTAAATAAGTTTTATGAAAGTAACACAATCAATCATGGATATCGTGGGTTTTTAAACTCTATTTTATGGGCTTCTTCGTAATTCGCCTAAGATAACATTATCAAGGACATGTGTATGCATACTTGACCATTGGTGCGGGTGGGGAGGCCGGAGAGACCGCACCTTCCAAATTTTGCGTGTGAGTGGGAGGCTATAGAGACCGCACCTTCCAAATTTACGCACGGATGGGGAGGGCGTGATTGATCGCACCTTCCAAATTTGCATGGGCATGGGGAGGGCGTGATTGATCGCACCTTCCAAGTTCACATAGGTGGAGAGGATCGCACCTTCCAAATTTGGGGAGGGTGTGATTGATCGCACCATTCAAATTTGCATGGGCGTGGGGAGGGCGTGATTTATCGCACCTTCCAATTTCGCATGGGTGGAGAGGAGGATGGCACCGCCCAAATTTGCGTGCGAAAGTGTGAAGGGCGTGATTGGCCGCACCTTCTAAATTCGCTTGGGCATGGGGAGGGGTGCATGCGCATCTTTTTATTTTTAGTTTCCTATTTCTCTCGCGGAAGCTCAAGGGGGAGGCCCTTCGATCGAGAGAATGGGCCTTTGTGAGATTTTTTTTTCTTTTCCTCCTAGATTTTCTCCTTCTATTTACGGACGGGTGGAAGAGCAGAGTCACGGTTTTCCTTCCTATTTTTTATCGCAACAACCAATGTAATTCCTTCCTTTATTGTGTGGCTAATTCTTTTGCTTTACTACGTGGTTAATTCCTTCCTTTATGAGGTAGCATGAACGATTCGTTTCCTTTTCCTTCCTATTGCATGGTTAATTCTTTCCTTTATTAGGTCGTATGGACGATTCGTTTCCTTTTCTCCCTTCGGGTTCGCATGGAGTGACGGTTGAGCGGACTCAAAGCGAATATCGCATCAAAAAGTGCCTCCTCTTTGTTCTTTTTATGTTGTAGAGATAAGCTCAATATTTGCCCTTGGCCATCCCTATGCACCCACTTGTCTCACCCAATAGCTTATTGTCCCATATATTCTATTCCCCTTTTAGGTAGATAGATGTTCGCTCTCTTGGTGTTTTCGGACCCGATATAGCCCAAATCAAATGTAACTATTTTTATAACACAAACTTATGATATAATTGGGCTAGTTTAAATCCCAAGCAAGATTTAGTGGCTAAAGGTGATGGGGTCACAAGCTAAAACATGGCATCCAAACAAAAAGATTGGCAAAATGGGTTAAGATAGTGCTTGACACGGCTTCGAGACCATTCGGCCTGTAGCTGCCTGTAATTTGCATTTGCTTAAGATGCATGGTTATGTTGGTTCAGTTCGAATTTGAAGCCATTAGTAGGGCTAACGAAACCATTAGCCACGGCCCGTACGCCTCAAGCTCTCAGCGCAACGAAGGCAATAATGTGTCGGACACGTGAAGGCCCGCAGCCTGCAATGAAGAGGACGACCGCACATGGATGCAGGAGACCCTAACGGCGGCCACCGAGGAGTCAAGTCGTTGGCCCCCTCTCATCTGCAATCACTGTGAAGGCACATGTGCTGAGTAACATGTCTGAAACGACGATGCCTGCCTCTGCATCAACGTTCAGTAACTCGGCTGTGTCCTTCTGTCCATTGGAGCTTGCTTGCGCTAGCATGCCTCCAACTTGAAGCCTTGCCATTATCACACCACCACTAGCACTAGTATAATAATCCATTGTGCACCAATCCATACTCTCAGTTCTGAACCAACCAAGAGAGGAAGCATGAGTGTGGTGACGGGGGCGCTGGGAAACCTCGTTGATAGATTGTGTTGGCACCAATACTTGTGTGTTCGTAAAGAAATCTAAAGATGGATTTTGTATCATCTCAGTCTATGTTGATGATTTGAACATTGGAACCACAAAGGACATTGAGGAAGTATCGACTTACCTCAAGACGGAGTTTGAGATGAAAGATTTGGGCAAAACCAAGTTCTGTTTGGGCCTGCAGCTCCAACACCTCCCTGGAGGAGTGTTTGTACACCAGTCTACCTACACCATGAGGGTACTCGAAAGGTTCAATATGACCAGAAGCCACCCTCTGAAAACCCCTATGGTCATTCGATCATTGGAGAAGGATAAAGACCTATTCCGACCCAAGGATGAGGATGAGGAAATATTAGGACCTCAATTTCCATATCTTAGTGCCATAGGAGCACTAATGTACCTTGCAAATTGCACAAGGTCCGATATTGCATTTGTAGTAAACTTGTTGGCAAGGTACACCGACGCCCCCACCAGAAGACACTGGGTTGGCATAAAACCATCCTCAGGTGTTTACAAGGTACCTAGATCTTGGATTATGGTACCCGAATGGAGGGGATTTCACTATGGTGGGTTATGTTGACACTGGCTACATGTCTGACCCTCATAATGCCAAGTCACAAACTGGTTTTGTTTTTCTTTGTGGTGGTGTAGCCATTTCCTGGCGGTTTGTGAAGCAGACTTTGGTTGCAACGTCAACCAACCACTCAGAGATAATCGCCTTGTATGAAGCCACACGGGAATGTGTTTGGCTACGGCGAATGATTGATCACATCCAGAAGTCATGTGGCATGAAATCTATCAACGCCCCTACCATTATCTATGAAGATAATGTGGCTTGTGTTGCACAGATGCATATGGGCTATGTCAAGAGCAATCTCACAAAACATATTGCTCCAAAGTTCTTCTATCCTCACGAAGTTTCAAGAGAGTGGGGAAGTGGATATCCCGCCAGCTAGGTCGTGTGACAATCTAGCAGATTTGTTCATAAAATCTCTGCCTGCCTCTAGTTTCTACAAACATGTTCGTGGAATTGGCATGAGACGGCTTAGAGAGTTGCAGAGTTCAGGGGGAGAATTTCATAAGCTCATAAACTTGACCCCCAGAAGATCATGGGTCGATCCTGAAGATCATACCAAAGTAACAACTGTTATACTCTTTTTTCCCTTGATGAGTTTTATCTCACCTGGTTTTTCATGCAAGGTTTTTAACGAGGCAGGCGGTGCAATTTAAGTCGGTGCATGTGATGTACTCTTTTCTCCTACTTTTTCCCACTGAGTTTTGAGAGGAGTTTTTAACGAGGCAGCAACGTAGCACTTAATTGGCCAAGGGAAGTGTTGTGAATCATTGAGTCAAAGAATAGATGTGAACATCTGACTCAATTTGGTGGCCAATTAAATGCATAGCAGAGGAGCTGGAGGAGAAACGTAAGGAGTTCAAATACTGTAGCTTGTCTGTAATCATTGGGAACTCTCTATATATAGAAGGTCCCTATCATTGTAAAGCAATGCAATCGCTGGGATGGCACATGCGCTGTACCGGGCATATGCTTAAGATGGTTGTCTTGGTTCAGTTCAGATTTGAAACCATTATTAGTAGGGCTAACCCAAACCATGTATTATCCACGGCCTGTACTACTACGCCTCAAGCTCTCGGCGCATGCAGCAAAAGGCAATAATGGAGCCGACACAAGAAGGCCCGCTTCCTGGTAAAAAAAAGACCTGTTGGAGTCTGTCGTCGGCACCCACACGGAACACGTCTGTTCAAAGTCACGGGGCTAGTCTGACTTGGTAGAAACAACGAGCACGACGTAGCACAAAAGATTCGTTCCAAGGCAGTCGTGGGACCGCGCCGGACAGAGCCGGCGTTGGCTTTGGCTCCCGGTCTCCTTGGTAGTGATGGGAGAGGGCCGGCGAGAGCCATGACAGAGTGGCGCTTTTAGTGCGTCGTCCGAGCTTTTATTTTCCAAAAGTTTCTGCTAATAAGATAGGTAATTATTAGCTCGACCTCTACAAAAGTGGGTAATAACTATCTCACTAGTTGGACCAAATCAGACAGTAGCAGTTAATAGTTATTTTAATAACATTTTTTTTCATAAGTTAGTGCATCCAAACACCCTCCAACTATTGATTTGAATTATACTGCTTATCGTATCATTTATTGAAAACCCCATATTTTATTTTGTTAAATAAATATTCTAGGTCCTGGTCTACCCTCTTAGTTTTGACATCGTAAATAGCTGTTTGAGCATGTACCATGGTCTACCCTCTACTTAGTTTTGACATCATAAATAGTTGTTTCAGTATGTACCATAGGACTCAAGACCTTGAATTTATTGAATCATAGTAGTATTGTTTTATTAAACAGATAATTCTTAAAATTAAGTTACCAATAACCCTCCGTCCCCAAATATAAGTAGCAATTTGACTTGGTTTGGCCTTCAAAATCATAGTTTGACCTATAATTTCTCATAGTATATAATTTATGGGAACAAAAGGTTTGATATTAGAAAATATTTTAGATACAAATCAAATGTAACTACTTTTTACAATACAAACTTATGATATAATTAGGCTAATTTAAATCCCAAGCAAGATTTAATTAGTAGCTAAAGGTGATGGGTGGCAAGCCAAAACTTGGCATCCAACAGCAAAATGATAGGCAAAATGGGTTAAATGGCCAAATTTTGACTTGGCTAGCTTGGGCACCGCACGATACAACACACCTTAAAATAATGACAGAGACGAAGCACACAGGTGACTGGCTATATGGCTAAAGAGAAAGTGCTTGACCTGGCTGTAATGTGCATGCTTAAGATGCTTGTGTTGGTTCAGTTCGCAGTTGAAGCCATTAGTAGGGCTAACCCAATCCATTAGCCACGGCCTGTACGCCTCCAACTCTCAGCGCAGCCTGGTCAAAAAAAAAAACTCTCAGCGCAGCGGAAGGCAATAATGTGGGCGACACGTGAAGGCCCGCGGCCTGCAAAGGAGAGGACGACCGCACATGGATGCAGGAGACCCTGACCGCGGCCACCGAGGAGTCAAGTCGTTGGCCCCCTCTCATCTGCAATCGCTGTGAAGGCACATGGCCTGTGAAACGACGATGCCTGCCTCTGCATCAATGTTCAGTAACGCCAAGTATTAACTCGGCTGTGTCCTTCTGTCCATTGAGCTTGCTTGCGCTAGCATGTCTCCTAGGCCACGAGAGACCATATGGCAAAGTTCGACACCGTTTCGATCTTTTCGGGGTGGTCTTACTTCAATGTATAATTATATGAAGAAGTCGCATGGAAATTCAATTAAACTAGAAAAAGTATCAAACCATTTCAGAAAAATCTCAAACTTGGTGGTTCCTTCCACACAGGCCATCTAAAAAGCCTGAGGAAAAATTTGAGGTCAAAACCTCACTTTCAATGAAAGATTCCATATATCTTTGTGAAGCACGCCTACTTTCTTATATGTCGAAATGGCTTAAATTCTTTTGCACTCATTTACACCCAAAATATGGTTCCATGCAAGATAGTAAGTTTTTCTAATCTTATTGGAATTAATGAATTTTTCTCCGTGGCGCGTGAGACCAAATATGATGAATTACACATTGAAAACACAAGAATTTTGCACGGGCCTCCACAAAGTTTTATCTCATAGGCACAAAAAGACCCCCGTGGCAAAGTTTGGCACCTTCGGATCTTTTTGGGTGGTCTCAGTTCAACGTATAATTACTTGAAGAAGTCGTATGCGGAAATTCAATTAAACCGAAAAAGTACCAAACCATTTTTAAAAAATCTCAAACTTGGTGGTTCCTTCACACAGTCATCTAAAAGCTCGATGAAAAGTTTGAGGTCAAAACCTCACCGCAGAAAGCAATACACACACCACACACGACCATGAGAAACCTAAGTGTATGGATAGGGTTCGGTGAAAGGTTCTATATATCTTTGTGAAGCACATCTACTCCGCCTATGTCAAAATGACTTGAATTTTTTTGCACACATTTACACCCAAAATATGGTCCCACGCAAGATACTAAGTTTTTCTAATCTTAATTGAATTACTGAATTTTTCTCCGTGTCCGCGTGAGACCAAATGTGGTGAATTACACATTGGAACCACAAGAATTTTGCATGGGCCTCCACAAACTTTTTGTCTCCAAGGGCACCATAGACCTTGTGGTAAAGTTTGGCACCGTTCAATCTTTTCGGGGTGGTCTCAGTTCAACGTAGAATTGCCGGTTTAGATAAAACTCAAACTTGGTGGTTCCTTCACACAAGCCAAATAAATGCCTCGTAAAAAGTTTGAGGTGAATACCACACCGCAAAGTGCAATGAACCGCACAACCATAAAAATTAATTAAATCTCACCTTGAATTTTAACACTTATAATTAGTTAAAATAGTAGCATGAGCGTGTAGTAAAGTTAAATACACATATAACGCAACAAGAAGGTTGTCAAAAAAAAACACAACTAGAACAGACCGAACGGATTTTTGTCGGGCGCGTTAGAACCGGGGGTGCCTCGGTGTGCGGCAATAAAGAATTTCTAGGTGCGTGCCCTCCTCCCCCAATGGCGTAGCGCAAGATGGACACGGACACGGCGGGTTTATCCCTGGTTCAGCCAACGGGGCCCTACGCCCGCCGGGTGGTGTCCCGCTCGTGTTACCTCGGCTCAAAGGAGAGCTTGTAGTAGGGGTTACAAGCACCGTGGAGGGGAGAGATGCGGTCTCAAGCCCCACGATCGTGGTAGTGGTGGTCAGTTTTCTCTGCCTCGATAGCTAATGGGGCATTACTCCCCCTTTTATAGGAGGAAGAGGGAGGTAATGTTTACATATGTGGGTGCCTAGGTGGCTAATCCCCGAGGCTATACTTGTTGCATGTGCGCGGTCGAGGGTTGGTTGGCTTGGATGTCGTTTGATGAAGACACGCTGCGTCTTGATCCGGAGATGGGCGACGTGCCGTTTCCCTAGTGTGGCCCCGAGGGTCTGCGGAGGCGCCCCCCGCCACCGCATGGAGGGCGGCCCGGGGACGCCCCCGGTTGGGGCGTGTCATGAGCCCGGTGGTCCGCCCAACGTGGCGTCTTGGCTGTGTTTCGGGAAATGAACAAAGTGTTGTCCTGGTTTTCCGCGGCCGGGCGGCGTAATATGTCACCGGTTCAGCTTTGTGTCCCATCGGCCGGATTTGGGAAGTGATCCGGGCGGGCCGATTTGATCGGGCGTAATCGATGGCCCCAGCGCCTCGTCGCCGCGGTGACCCGCATTAAATGCAGTTGTTTCCCTTCCTTTAGACGGAACCTCCCATACCCGGGGGGCGACCTGGTGAGGGTGAGTTGGTTGGGCTACCTTGCTCGAGGATGGAGAGCTGGGTCTCCCCCGGGCGAGGGCGGAGATTTTGGCGCGAGGGTGGTGAGCTAAGCCACCCTCGGGGCGGATTTTTCGTCCGAGGCTGGTGAGCTAGGCCACCCCGGGCGCAGACGGAGATTGGGGGTGAGTCCGAGCCCTAAGTTGGTGATGACGTGGAGCGTTCTGGTTCTCTGTCTTGTCAAGGCCCCCGACCTTGTCCTTCGAGCGTAGTGAGCCTGGTCGACGCCCCGCCGCCGTGGCGACTCGTGGGCCGCTCGTGGGCCGGCTTCGGCTTCATGCATGCGCCCGTGGCTCCTTGGCCGGGTCCGTCGCTTTGTTGGGCTGTCCTTCTAAGTGGGATGATGGCGAGGCTAGGTTTTCGGGCCCGATGGGCGGGCAGATTCTCGTTGTTTGGAGAATGTCTCGGGGCCCAATATTTAGGTCCCCGACGGTGGCCTTCGAGCCCCGGCGAGTGTGGACTCGCCGGGGTTGTGCCGCTCCCGTCGCCTTTTTTTTCTCGGGGTGGTTCGTCTACAATGGGTGCGCTAGCGAAGGCTTCCGTTGGGTGTAGTTTCCCGAGGCCTCGGAATGGAATGGCGGATTCCTTCGAGGTCTTTTATACGCACGCCGGGCAAGGCCGAAAGCGACTCTTAAGTGCGCTTGTTTGTGCGGAGTCTGTTTGTTTTGCGTGGGCGGCCCGAGGCCCGCGCTATTTATGTGCAAGGTCGCCCCAGGCTTCCTCGACTTTGATTATACGCTCCCTGTCGCCCTCCCGAGAGGGGAGGAGGAGGGGAGATACACCCGGTGCCCCGAAAGCCGACCGTGGTGCACCCCGTTTGAACGCTGTAACGGGTTAGTTTAAGTGGGGTGCCCGTGCCCTTGCGGAGCAAGGGTCGGTCGTGTGATCTAGGATTCACCCCATGAGAACCTACGGACCGCTTAGCAGATCCCGGGTTTGACGGGTCAACCCCCGAGGGCTGTAGGCCTCCCACGGATGGGACATCTCTATAAGCAAAGCACCGGTCTTAAACACGTTCAGGAAATCCAAAGCCCCCGAGGGCCCGGGTATAGCCGGTTGTGCATTTCCATCCTCGTCCCCTGGTTCGGGTTATCCCCGAGGCGACCGTAGAAACCCCATGGGGGCCCGGACGGCAACCTCTCGGAATGTAAAGTGCACGTTGGCGTCGTCAGCCCGAGGCTCGTTTGGCCGCCCGGGAGGGCGGAACCGCCAACGGATTGACTTTTTGCCCGTTAGGTTCGGGCTTCCGCTGGATATGGATGGCCGAACGGTTTTACCCTGAATGGAAGACGCAGGCGTCTCCTTGCCGCCGAGGTGGCGTGACGGTTCGAGTCCGATGGGGCGGGCCCCTGGGCTCTTCGTCGGGCGTGTCGAGCGCGCCGTCAAGGTGCATTAATGCTCTTGAGTGATGCGGCTCCACCGCGCGGGCCGAGCCGTTGGATGAGCGGTTCCCGTTCCATCGTGGGCCGCCCATTCTAGGCGTCGGTTCGTTTGCTTTCGGCCGGCGGTTTGCCTTCCCTTCCCTATAAATATGGGGGTCGCCCGGGGCGGGCGGATAGTTGCTCCTTTGTTCTTGCCATCGCCTTCTTGCCTTCTTGCTGCAGCAATTAGGAGATAGAAAGAAAGATAGGAGAGATTAAGGGAGAAATCCACTTGCCTTGTGCTCATGTGAACGGTGTTGCCGGTTGCCGTTCGCGCGCCCTCCCGTTCGTCCATGGCGCAATGCGGTGGCGGCGACAACACGAGGGAGGTGCTCGATGCCGAGCCGTGGCCGAGAACGATGGCGACGGAGGAAAAGCGGCGCCTTGTCGAGGAAGGGCTTCTTCGCCCTCATACCAATGCCGCGGCCGGAGTGGATAGCTCGGATTGGACCGAAGGAGGAGCCTAACCCTCCCTGATGGCTACGTGGTGAGCCTCGATCGATCTTCACCGGCGTGGGTTGGGATCTTGGCCCGGGCGGTTTATCCGCGGCGATCCTTCATTACTACGACATTGAGCTTCACCATCTGCCCCGAACTCGGTCTCCCAGGCCGCCATCTTCGTCACCCTGCGTGAGGGATTCACGGGGATCGAGCCGCATTGGGACCTTTGGTTGTGGTTTTTAAGGCGGACCTTACCCTTTGCCCGGTGGCGAAGGGTGCGCCGCGGAGGCGTTGCGCGTTGGTGGTTGCGCGCTCAAGTCCGATCGGAGCGGCGAGGCCGAACCGGTGATGGGTACATCCTTTTCCAAGCTCACCTCCTCCAACAAGGGGTGGCGGGACCGGTGGTTCTACCTCCGTAATGACGGGAGCGCGCTTCCGCGTACGCGGGGCGCGTTCTCAGCGGCGTCGGGATAAGTGGTTCAGGGTCCCCCTCGGCGGATCATCCTCGGTTGGAGGGCTGAGGGCGGGCGATCCTGCGGCTCGAGATGGGGGTGTGAACACGGCGGGCGTGGTCGCTGCCTTTCATCGGCGTCGGGTGTTGCCATTGATGGCTCGCCCTTTGCTCATGTATCGATGACCTCCTTTGCTGGTCTTGAAGAGTCTCGGATGTCGCCCCTTACGCTTTCCACCGATGGCTTTGCCAAGAGGGTGAGGAGGCATTGGGGTCCAACACCCCGCCCCGGATCCCGGAGATCCCTATGCGCCCCTCCCGTGGGTACATCTCCTTGGTAAGTGCCTTTTGGCTTCAGGCGTTCTTGCATTGTCTTGTTGTCGCCATGTTCTTTGCCATGGTGGTTCTTACTCCATCTTCTTGCGGGGTCGTTTGAACTACCATGACTCTCCTCACTTTGTGCCCAATCTCGGATGCCGCGCGTCGGGCGGCGAACCGCGCTCGAACGAGGCGGGAGAATCGGCGCGTTAAAGAAGGAGGAGAAGAAGAAGAAGAACGTGGCCCGCGCCAGCCGTCGGGCCGGCGGCGAAGGCGGGGCCAATCGCTCGACACCTCGACCACCGGGGAGGACGAGGATGAGGAGGAGGGACGGGTTCGTCGTGAACTCGTCGGACGATGATGTGGGGCTTCGTATTGGCCAGGAGCCACCGGGGTTCTGCCGACCCTCGGGACAGCTATGAGCCCGAGCCAGGGCGTCCCGGGGGTTCTTTGGGACCAGCGCGCCCGGGGTTCCTCGGCCGAGGCCCCGGGACCCGCGGTGGCTCGGGGGTTTTACCGATGTGGGTCACCCGGCACTACATGGCGGGCTCGGCGGGATGAGCCTACGCTTCCCCGGCGTGGGCACCTCGGCATCGCAAGGCGCGGTTCGAGGCGGGGAACCGGTGACCCCGTCGAACCGGCTTCCGTGCGTGACGAAGCCGTGGAGGAGGCGGCCCGTGCGTCAAGTGCGGCGCCCGGTCGCGGTCTTCCGTGCCTCGGCCACACCCGAGGCGATCCCTCGGGCCTCGTGAGTCCCTTCATGTTTTCGCGATTAGCTTCTTTTTCGGTATTTTTGGCTTCTTTCGACGCGTTCTTGACTTCAGGAAAGCGTGGGGCCCCCACTGGTCCTTGCATCCCAAGAAGGCCACGAAGGCCGGTCATGAAGCCTCGGCCGGGGCCCGGAGCCGGGGTCGTCTCACGGGGACGTCGTCCCACTGCGTTGGGCTCCCCCGTGGTGTTAGCCCCGAGCCTCGGGAGGGTCGGGCCCGGCCGGACGGCGAGATCTCCCGAGGCGGTACAAGCCCATGGCGGCGATGGCGGGTCGTCCACGCGGCCGATGGTGATCGACTCGAGAGGGCTCGGCGGGCTGCGTGGCGCCAGCCTCGGCCGGAGCGCTTGGTGCCGTTTGGGGGGACCCATGACGCGACCACCCCTCCCAGGAGCCAAGCTCCTTCGTCGGGAGTTTTCTCGGGAGGAGCTCTTCGAGGGCGGCGAGAGGCGAGGCCCGCCAGCGCCCGGCTCTCCCGCCGGGGGCTCATGAGGGCGTACAACCCCGACTTCCCGCTACTCCATGCGCCCGGGCTTGGCGTGGCTCTTGGCGGCGTCGTCTTCGGCAATGGTGAGGGCGGTGCACGTGGTCAGGCGTGAGGGACCCCTGGACTTCTATTGATGCGGGTTCCCCTCGGCTGCGGGAGTTGCCGGTGGAGGCGGCGTTTCCTCCGAGCCGCCCAGGGGCGGTCCCCTTGACCTTGGGTGATGTACCGGGGTCGGGCCGTAGCGGTGATCGATGACCGTCCGAGGTCTGGCGTGGAGGACTCATGAGCGAGATCCGCCCAGTGGGCCGCCCGATGGCCACTGCGAAGATTGGTGACGCCATAGCCGGGCGTCTCGCCCGAGCCGACGCGGTGAGTGTCTTGGCTATTATTCTCCGCCGTTTTTTCTTTGTGTGCGCGTCGTAATCCGTGGTGTCCTTTGTTGCGGAGAATCTCCGGCGGTCGCCGGGAGAAGAATCGAGCTCCTTCGCGAATGTTACGAACTGGACCGCCCTCGCGAGCAGCGGGTGAAGGCGATCCAAGCCCGAGTGAGGTCCCGGCTTACTACTCTTGCCGAGGAGAGGAGTCCCAGCCGGCGGACTACGGAGGCCGAGCTCGTCAAGGCCGGTCCGAGGCCAACAAAGTGGCATTTGAGATGGCTCGGATGAGTCAAGATTTTGAGGGACGCTCGGAAGCAGTCCCTCCAGGCCTGGAGGAGGCCCATGGCGGAGGGACCGATCCCGGGAGGAGGCGAGGAAGCGGGGCGGAGATGTGCGACGCCTTAAACACCCGTATCGGGAGCTGGTGTCCAGGGGAAACCCTTAGGAAGGAAGGACCGGCTCAAAGTCGCCGCGGAGGAGCACGGCGTGATCTTTGGGCCGGGCGGCTGAAATGCCAAGGTACGTCCTCCCCTTGGTAAGTTTTACCGCCTTTGATCACTTCATCTTGCTGATATCACCTTGGTGCTGTCGCCCGCGAGGCGGAGAAGGTCGGGACCGGGCCGTGGAGGCGCGGCTACGCCGCCCAAGGGCTGGAGCGGGGAGGCGAAGTCGTACCCGGGAGCTAGAAGAGGCCCCCTGTCGGACTTCATCCGCCGCGGGCGGACAACTGGAGGTCGGGCCCTCGGCTCTTGATCGCGCTGGCCGTGGGCGGCTTCCTCCGGGGCGAGCTCGGAGCGCCTTCCCGGACTTTGGTGTGCGGGCGTGTATGGCGAGTTTTCTGCTCACACTTCCCGATGGCGTCGAGACATTGAACAACGTCGCGGTGGCTTCTTCCTTGGCTCGATGATGAGGACGTGGTCGACCCGCCGAGAAGGACGCCCGACGCCGCCAAGACCCGGGAGTTATGCGAGTTCGTGGATGGTGCTGCGACTCGGCTGGCCTCCCGTTTTGAGGACGAGGTGTGCCCTCCGTATTCCCCCATAGAGTCAAACTATGAGGCGGACACGGAGATGCTGGACGCCGTCTCCGAGGATGCGCCGACGGGTCCGGACGCCTCCCTCGGGGATGCCATTGCCAATGATGTCGCCCGCGCGATGCCTCTTCGTCTACCGATCGCGGCGCGGGTGGACGAGGCTCGTGATGCCCCATGATCTCCCCTTGTATGAAAAGATTGAATGTGTGAGAAATGTGTACATAAACAATAGTGCTGCCCAGGGGCTGTGTCCTCGGCCGGGTGCGTTTATGATTAAGTTGCGTTTCTCGAATTTCGTTTATTGTGTGGCCGGTCGCTTGCTTTCTCCGCTCGCGAGATATTGAGCATGGATGCCACTGGGGGCGGTCCGTACGGGTGCCACTAGGGGCGGTCCGTTTGACTCGGCTATCTCACTTAGGATTTGTGCGTGCGCGACCTTCGCAACTTAAACGATCGATTCAAGTGTGCGCAGGAGAACTTTTTTCCTTGAAAAAAAGTTTCAAAAAAAGAAAGAGGAGGGTCCCGAGGGGGTCCCCCGTGTAGCCCCCGAGGGAGTTTTAGTCTTGTCTTTGGACGAGGCTAAGACTCCCCTTAAGGTATGCACAAGAAGCTTCTCTTCGTAAAAGATGTAAATCTTTTATTGAGCGAAAAAGAACATAAGTGTTTGACTTCTAGTGCGAGGTTAAGGGTAGAAGCGACGTAGCTGTTCTATGTTCCAAGCGTTGGAGTAGACTTCGCCCTTCTCATTCTTCAACTTGTAGGTTCGGGCCTTAGTATTTGGGGCGATGAAATATGGCCCTTCCCAAGGTGGTGTGAGTTTGTGGCGCCCCTTGTTATCCTTCGCCCGAGTACGGGGGTCATTGACTTGGAACTCCCCGAGGCTTGATCGCTTGGCATGATACTTGCGTAGAGCTTGTTGGTATCTTGCTGAATTCAAAAAGTCGCGACGCGTCTCGGGCCTCATCGACTTGGTCGATGGAATCTTGCCTTGCCTGCTGGTTGCCCTGCTCGGTGTAGGCTCGCAGCCTTGGGGACCCATATTCAATGTCTGTGGGCAAGATCGCCTCGGCTCCATAGACTAGAAAGAATGGGGTGAAGCCCGTGGCTCGGCTTTTCGTTGTTCGAAGGCTCCATAGTACCGACGGTAGTTCCCGGTACCATTTCTTCCCGTCAGACCGGTTCAGGTGATTGAAGATCCTTGGCTTGAGTCCTTGTAGGGATCATGCCATTGGCACGCTCCACTTGACCGTTGGTCCTTGGGTGGGCTACGGCCGAGGTGTCAACCCGGATGCCGAAGTCGTCACAAAAAGTCGAGGAACTTTTTTCCCACGAAGTTGGTTCCGTTATCGTGATGATGGAGTTCGGGACTCCAAAACGGGCAATGATGTTCGTAAAGAACTTCACCGTTTCCTCCGTCAGAGGGTTCACCACGGCTCGGGCTTCGATCCACTTGGAGAACTTGTTGATGGCGACTAGGACATGAGTGTGTCCTCCGGGCGCCCTTTTCGTGGGACCGATCATGTCGAGCCCCACACCGCAAATGGCCATGTCGAGAGGTATGGTCAGTGAGGGCTTGTGCCGTAGATGCGTCTTGCGTGCGGCGAACCGACACTCCGGGCAAAAAGACGACCTCGTTCGGCGTCCCGATCGCCAGGGCCGGTGAAGCCTTGTCTGAAGACTTTACCGACAAGAGTCCTCGGGGCGGCATGATGGCCACACTCCCCTCGGTGGGTGTCTTTAAGCAAATCTTTGCCCTCCGCCGAGGGTATGCATCGCATGTATACTCCCGAGGCTCCTTTCTTGTAGAGTTCTTTTTGTCTCCGATTAGCGCAAAGGACTTTGCCCTTCGCCAACCGGCGAGCCTCGGTCTTATCCTCGGGTAGTTCTCCCGGGAGAGGTACTCCAATAGAGGTTCTCTCCAGTCAGGGTCTTGGTCGATCGCCATAGCTTCGGGCGCGGTTTGTTCTGAGTTGTTTTCGTGAGCCCCCGAGGGTACTTCCAAGGGAGTGTACTTAACCGAGGGCTCGTTGAGATCTCGGGTAAGTACGTTCGGGGAACGGTACCCCGCGTCGCAGCTACCTTGGCAAGTTCGTCCGCGACTTCATTGTAACGTCTTGGTGTGTGCTTGTGCTCAAGCCCGTGGAACTTTCCTCCGGTTTGCGCACTTCTCGGCAATATGCTTCCATCTTGGGGTCGTGGCACGCCGAGGCCTTCATGACTTGATCGATAACCCGATTGCGAATCCCCTCTAGTTTCCAACCGTCGGATCCCGAGGTCCGGCTGCGATCCGAGACCATTGACGGTGCCTTGTATTCTATGGCGTTGTTGGAGGGGGAAATGCGGCGGGATGGCGTACCTCGTGTGAACCCCGAGGGGTGAGATGAAGAGCAAACCGCCCCGCACTGTCTTCATCATTGACCCATCGAAATACATGGTCCAAAGACTTTCGGCTTGGATGGGGGTGCGGGGTAATTGCGTATCAGTCCATTCGGCTACAAAATCGGCCAAGACTTGAGACTTTATCGCCTTGCGAGGCAGAAATGATATTGTCTCGCCCATGAGCTCCACCGCCCACTTTGCCACTCTTCCCGTGGCCTCTCGGTTCTGGATGATTTCCCCGAGGGGAATGAGGATACCACGGTAAACCGGGTGCGCGAGGAAGTAGTGGCGAAGTTTTCTTCGCGTCAGTACGATAGCGTACAGTAGTTTTTGCATCTGCGAGTACCGAGTCTTGGTGTCGGAAAGCACCTCACTGATGAAGTAAACGGGGCGTTGAATTGGCAACGTGTGCCCCTCTTCCCGACGCTCCACTACAACCACGGCACTGACTACCCGAGTAGTGGCTGTAATGTAGAGGAGCAAGGTCTCTCCTGGGTTTGGAGGTACCAGGATTGGTGGACTAGTCGGGAGCTTCTTGAGGTTGCCGAGGGCTTCTTCGGCCTCGGGGTCGTGCAAAGCGCTCGGACTTGCGAAGGAGCCGATAGAGGGGGGAGGCCCCTTTCCCCGAGCAGGGGAAATGAACTGCTTAATGAAGCCCGGGCAGCCCATGACCTTACGGACTCCTTTGAGGTCTCGGATTGGCCCCACCTTGGTGATTGCATCAACCTTGGTCGGGTTTGCTTCGATGCCTCGTCGAGAGACGATGAAACCCAGCAGCATCCCTCGGGGGACCCCAAATACACATTTTTCGGGGTTGAGCTTGACTCCCTTCTTGTTTAGACATTCGAAGGTTTCCCCGAGGTCTCCCACGAGGTCCGCCGTTTTCTTGGATTTGACCACTATGTCGTCGACATAGGCTTCCACAATCCTTCCGATGAGTTCTCCGAAGATGATTTGTATGCACCGCCGGTGATGCGTTCCCCGGCGTTCCTCAGCCCAAAGGGCATTGTGAGGTAGCAATACATCCCGAAGGGTGTTATGAACGGTCGCGAGCTAGTCGGATTCTTTCATTTTGATCTGGTGGTAACCGGAATATGCGTCGAGAAAGGACAAAGTTTCGCATCCCGCGGTGGAGTCGACAATTTGGTCGATTCGAGGCAAAGGAAAGGGAACTTTCGGACATGCTTTGTTTAGACTAGTGTAGTCCACACACATCCTCCATTTCCCATTCTTTTTCTCTACTAATACAGGATTAGCTAACCACTCGGGGTGGAATACTTCTTTTATAAATCCAGGCCTCCAGTAGCTTGTGGATCTCCTCGCCGATGATCTTCCGCTTGGCGTCATCAAAAAGCGCAAGCGCCGCATGACGGCTTTGAGCCCGCCGGATATCTAGGGAGTGCTCGGCGACATCCCTCGGTATGCCTGGCATGTCCGAGGGTTGTTGACGCGTTTCTAACGCCGCAGAAGAATCCGCAGGCGTCTGAATTGTCGTTATAGCTTTCACCGGAAGTATTGGGGTATCGTATTTTCCACGAGGGGACGGCCTGCAGAGGGCTTTTGGGATAGCGTCTACCCAAGGCAAGGTTATGTTATAAGAGTGGTGAGGTATCTCTATGGGCTTAAGTTTCCAGGCGGATTTTTCGAGCTTGTTAACTTTCTCACTTCGGGCACAGGCAATCGCCCAAATGGGATGGAGACCAGGCAATTGCCTTTGCGCCACACCCGAACGTGGGGGATTACAAAGGACGGACAAGGCTGTCACAACCCAGCCGCCGCCCCCCTCAACCGTGGGATGCGCCACAAAAGATAGGCTACCACTAGTCCAAACACCACGTTTGCACTGATGATTGCTACTCTAGGGTGAATTCAAGGCTTACCCATCCCCGGGGTCCTTCCACTAGAGCACCGCCAAAAGACGACTATCAATCCCGTAAGATTGTAACAGCTAAGATAATATGCTTGAAAAGTAATAGGCCGAAAGATAATCACAAACTTCTTACCCAAGCGTAAGTAGATTGTAGAGGTACAAGCGAGGTGGGTCCCGACAAGTCAGGCACCCGTCCTCCTAGGAACCGCGGTACACCGGGGGCGAACCGACAACTCCAGGTAGAAGGAATCAAGTTTCCTTCTAGCCTTTCCTCTCTCACTCTCTAGAATTAGAATAGGGGTAGAGATAGAAGACTCTCTCTCTTGCTCACTTGTGCTTGTAGCTCCTTATTATGAGTGGTAGAAGAGCTCTACTAAGAGAGGGAGAGCTCTTTACCTTTGGAATTGGTGTGTTACAATAGAGAGGGATGGCCCCTTTATATAGGAGAAAGGGGGGAGAGGCCTAGGCAATACATGGCAACATTTCCTAGCGCCCGACCAGGCAAACCGACTGGGAGCGTCGGTGGGAAGTTTCCTAACGGAGCTGCGTCAAAACCGGAAGAGAACCGGTCATTAGGGCCTCGAACCGAGCTAAACCACGAGAAGGAGCGCGCTGTCGGCTATTTCGGGAAAGAAATTGAGGTCGGTTGCTTGAGAAACCGCCGGTCCACTGGATTTGGGCGGCCGAATCCGCGCTGGGCGCGCACCGCCTTGGCTCTTCCACTCCCGCGATCGCCACGTGTCCCCGGGCCGTCGGCTCGTCCGCCCGCGCGCATGCGCCGCGCTTCGGGACCCGGCCGCCGCCCGCCACGTGGCGCGGTTGTTTTTTGAATTTGAACATGTTCTTGCACACGTGAGGCTGAGGTTTTGCCGTCGTGGGCCGGGCTGGGCCTGGTTGTCAGCGATGGTCGGCGTTGACTCGGGTGCCGACATCGGCGATGACGTCGGCACTCCTTTTTAATTTGGAAAATTCATAACTTATTATTGGGAGCTCCAAAAATAGCAAATGATATGTCCGTTTCGATCGGTAGCGACGACGAGCTCTTCAGAACGGTATACTCCGTTTCTTCATTTTAGATAGTTTTTATCTGCGAAAAATCAGGAATTCCTACAAAACAATTGGAGCACCAAAACTTGTGGAACTTGTTAAATAAATAATATTTTGTTTATGATAAGGCATGAAATGTTTGTCATTTAGTGTATTTTGACGGTCAAAATATATGCATTAATTACCGTCAACAAGGGTCCCCATAAACGTCTTGGCGTTCGCACGGAGGAAGTCGACGAGCACCGCTTCCTATTTTGGATCGACTCCGGCCGATGGTCGTGACTTCTCCTTCGGATGCTTGGGATCGAGTGGAATCTTCTTGGTGCCCGGTGGAGGGCTCGAAGCTCCGGCGCGGGCGCTTGGCCTCGTGCTCAATCGTGATCTCGTCAAAGCTCTTCTTCGGCGTCGGCAATGAGTGCCTCGGCAATGGCAAGCACCTTGGCGTACTCCACGCTCTCTACATCGCACTCATATGCATGATGGTGCGAGGGGCCAGTCGTGATGACACCCTTCGGCCCCAGGCATCTTGAGCTTGAGGTAGGTGTAGTTTGGGATGACCATGAATTTGGCATAGCAAGGCCGCCCGAGGAGTGCGTGGTATGTACCTCGGACCCAGAGGATCTCAAAGGTGAGAATCTCTTGCTTGAAGTTCGGGGTCCCGAGAAACGCAGGACCCGGCGGGGTCGATCTGCCCGAGGGGCTTCGGTTGCTTGCGGGGGGACGACGCCGTTGAAAGCCGTCCCTCTGGGCGGATCTTGGACTTATCTACCCCGAGGAGGTCAAGCGTTTCCACATAGATGAGGTTGAGGCGCTTCCTCCGTCCATGAGGACCTTGGTGAGCCGGGTATTGGCAATGATGGGATCCACCACCAATGGATAAGCCCGGGTTTGGGATGTGCCGAGGGTGATCCGATTGGTCGAAGGTGATGGCTTGATCCGACCACTTTGCGTAGCTTCGGGATCGCCGGGTTCATCGCATACACCTCTCGCCGTTCCTTCTTGCGTTGTTGCCGACATGCATGTTCTTTGGTGTTGCCGCCGAAGATCATGAAGCAGTTGTTCACCTTCGGGAAACCCTTGTTCCCCTCGGCACTACCCTCGGGTGCACCTTCCTCTTCCTCCTCGGGAATGGCCTTGAGCTTGGCGAAGTGTTTGCGCACCGTTTTGCACTCCTCGAGGGTGTGCTTGGACCGGGTAGCCGTGTGATTCGCACGGCTTCTTGAGCATCTTGTCGAAGGTCTCGGTGGCGGGGCCGGGGCCCCTTGCGGTCGACCGCGGCCACCATGTCTTCATCGTCCGCGTTGGGGGTTTGACCCCTTGCCCTTGCGGCTCTTGTCCTTTTTCTTCTTCTTCTTGCCCTCCCGAGTGGGATCCCTCCGGGTCCTCTTCCTTGCGCTTTCCGCCCGAGCCCCGATTGAGCAGGCCCGAGCGGCCTCCTCTCCGCTAGCGAACTTGGTGGCGTGTCCATCGGCTCGTTCGCCTCGGTTGGAGTCGGGCGCCCTAGCTTCTTCACGAGATCACGGCAAGTGGTGCCGGCCAAGAAGGCCCTATGACGTCCGAATCCGTCACGTTAGGGAGCTCGGTCCGTTGTTTGAGAAGCGCCGGATGTAGTCGCGCAGGGGACTCGTCGGGTTAAGCCGGCGGCAGTTTCGGAGGTCCCATGAGTTACCCGGGCGTAGGTACGTGCCACGGAAGTTACCTCGGAAGGTTCTCTCCAAGTCCGCTGATTTGATATGAGGTCCGGTCGAAGGTGTTCGGCCAGGGCCCTAGGCCGAAGTCGGAGAGGTACGGGGGCAAATTTCGATTATTACTTTATCATCGTGTGCCCTCCAAATTGACATGCCCGCCGATAGTCGGTCAGCCATACCCGGGACGAGTCTCTCCCGAGTACTTCTCAATGTGGTTGGGAGGCAGGCGCGCGGGAGTGGTGCCCTCCTGATATCCCTTGTGAAGGCACGTGGCCGGGTGGATCTAGGGAGTACCCTCGGTCTTCCGGCGCACTTGCGTGTCTCGTCCCGCCGGCCGCCCCGAGGTGAGCCGCCTTCGCGGCGGCTCGTTGTCGCTTCGATTTCTTCCCCGAGGTCGGGGCGCCTCGGTTACGGTCTTGGCGGGGGTCTTCTAGCGCTCCCGGACGGGGCGGTTGTCGCGGTTGTCGACTAGGCGCTCCCCGGACCGGCCTGCCGAGGCTTCGGCTGTTGGTCGGACGGAGCCTGCCGGCTCGCCCGGACTCCTCCGTCGTTGTGACGTCACGGCTCGATCCCGGGAGGCGGAGCTCCCCGCGCCGTCAGCCGCCCCTGTCGAGGAGTTGTCGAAGGCCCTCCCGAACGCGCCTTCCCTCGGTGGTAGAGGGCTCGGGCATTTCTCGCACCAGCATGGCGATCGCCGCCACGTTGAGGTCGGCTCGTTGAGCGGGGGCAGCTATGTCGGGAAGTGGAGGCACCCCATCGGGTCCGCCGCGACCTCGCGGCTGCGAGCCTGGGGCGCCCTCGGGCCTGCCCGCGTTGAGCTTGCTCCGTTGGATGTTACGCTCCGGTCGTCGAGTCAGCGCGCGGACTACGCTCGGATGCGGTCTTGCGGGTCCATATTTGCGCGATTCGCCGGCCAGGGCGCCGGCCGCCGCCACAGGCCGACGGGGCGGGTCGCCGGGCGCCGCGGTCGATGCCCATCGTGGCGGTATGTCCGCCTCATCTTCGTCGGAGGCGTCGGTGAGGCGGCCATCTTGCTCTGGATCTCTATATTGAAGCATTCCGCGTGGGGTCATAATAATCGTCCGTCGTCGGTTCCGGGGCGCCTAAACGCGCGGAGGAAGTCTGCGTTTCTCGGACGGTGAGTGCGATTCGCTAGTTCTCGGGACTGGCCCCAATCGTGCCGGGCGAGGAGGCGGGGCGGGGTCTGCATCATCCTTTGGCGGATGCGCTCTTCCGCGTAATCGTACGTGGGATAGCGTTCCGTGGGACGGCGGGGGGTATGGCGCGCTCTCCTCGCGGCGGTTTCAGCGGATTTTCCGCCGGCGAGGGATTACGGGGATTCCTTCGGTACACCGCCGACGTGGGACGCGTTCTCCCGGCGATTAGGGTTTCGGGTATCCAGCCGAGGCGGCGCGAGGAAGGATCTTCCGGTGCCTAGGGTTCTGGGGACCCTCTCGTGAGTCGCACAGGGGTGCGTCGTCGGACTCGAGTCCGTTGCGAAAATGCGCCTCGTGCGCCGGTGGAGTGCCTTGCCGCCTTGCGCGGCGGCCGTGATGATGAGCACACCGCTGCGGCGGCGCCGCCCTCCTTCCGCCCGTCATGTCGGGCAAGAGGATCATCTCGTAGTTTGCGCCGGCGCCACGAACGCCGGTGTTGAAGAACAGCGGTGTTCAGCGCGGAGCTCGTCTTTTCGGCGAGCAGGGTGGAAACGAAGGTGGAAACGCCATGAGGGCGATGGAGATGTGGATTGCACCACGGCGCGTCCCCTACCAGGCGCGCTAAGCGTCCGGCGTTCCGAGAACAGGGGGTGCCTCGGGTGCCGGCAATAAAGAATTTCTAGGCTGCATGCCTCCTCCCCCAATGGCGTAGTGCAAGATGGACACGGACACGGCGGGTTTATCCCGGTTCAGCCAACGGGCCCTACGTCCAAATGGTGGTGTCGGGCTTCGTGTTACCTCACGCTCAAAGGAGAGCTTGTAGTAGGGGTTACTGGCGGTGTGAGGGAGAGATGTTGGTCTCAAGCCCCACGATCGTGGTAGTGGTGGTCAGTTTTCTGGCTCGATCCCCGCTAATGGGGCATTACTCCCCCCTTTTATAGGAGGAAGAGGGAGGTAATGTTTACATATGTGGGTGCCTAGGTGGCTAATTCCGAGGCTATACTTGTTGCATGTGCACGGCCGAGGGTTGGTTGGTTTTGGATGTCGTTTGATGAAGACACGCGCGTCTTGATCCGATGGCGACGTGCCGTTCCCTAGTGTGGCCCGAGGGTGCGTGAGGCATCCCTCACAGTCCGCATGGGAGGGCGGCCCGTGGGGCGGTCGCGGCGTGTCATGAGCCCGAGGGTGCAGCCCAACGTGGCGTCTTGGCTGTGTTTCGGAAATGAACAAAGTGTTGTCTTGGTTTTCCGTGCCGGGCGGCGTAATATGTCACAGTTCAGCTTTGTGTCCCATCGGTCGGATTTGGGAAGTGATCGGCGCAGCCGATTTGACTAGGCGTAATCGATGGCCCCGGGCGCCTCGTCTGCCGTGTGACCGCATTAAATGCATTTGTTTCCCTTCCTTTAGGCGGGGAACCTCCCATACCCAGGGTCGGCGACCACGGGTGAGTTGGTTGGGCTACCTTGCTCGAGGATGGAGAGCTGGGTCTCCCGGGCAGGCGGAGATTTTGCGCCCGAGGGTGGTGAGCTAGGCCACCCTCGGGCGAGGCGGAGCTTTCTCGCCCGAGGCTGGTGAGCTAGGCCACCCTCGGGCGAGACGGAGATTGGGGCCGAGTCCGAGCTCGAGTTGGTGATGACGTGGAGCGTTACGGTTCTCCATCTTGTCAAGGCCCACGACCTTGTCCTTCGAGCGTAGTGAGCTCCTGGTCGGCGTCCTTCGCCCGGTGGCGACTCACGTGGGCCGCTCGTGGGCGGCCTCGGCTTCATGCATGCGCCGTGGCTCCTTGGCCTGGTCCGTCGCCTGTTGGGCTGTCCTTCTAAGTGGGATGATGGCGAGGCTAGGTTTTTCTTGAATTTTTGATGGGCGGCAGATTCTCGTTGTTTGGAGAATGTCTCGGGGCCCAATATTTAGGTCCCCGACATGATTTAAAAACAAAAGATAAAAAAGAGTTTGAATCTGAATGGCAAATCTGTAAATAAGTGAAAACACATTTTGAATATGAGATATCCGAAAGTACATTCTAGTTCTGAAAACGTAATTCCTGAATATGCTATTTCCTACATGTTAAGCTTTGCTACATATTTCGCTAAGGATGGATGTGCATACATACGAAATCGTCGGGGGTCTTTTGTGCAAAAAAGGACATTGCAAGAGTACAACTTAAAAAAAGTTTTAGTCCCAGTTGGATACTCTAACCTAGACCAAACCCAAAACCGTTAGTCCCAACTGGGACTAACACTTTAGCCCTAGTTGGAGGCAAGAACAGGGACTAAAGGTTAATGTTTAGTCCTAGTTGCAGCCAAGAACTGGGAGTAAAGTTTCCCTGCCGCCGCCCGCAACCTTGCCTAGAGGGCTTTAGTCGGTTGTAGTTCTAACCTGGAGTAATGTCAGCTTTAGCCCCGGTTGCGGTTTGGAAATCACGTTCAGTAGTGTATTGTTCATCCGAGGATAAACCTCGTCTGTGTAGTAGTGGCAGTGGCGCTAGCGCCTGCCGACCACCAAGGAGCAGCAGGCTATCCACACACCAGATCCGGATTGGAGGGACCCGATCTGTGCTCAGTGACCTTGGATCCGGCGCCCCTAGCTCGTCGGCGGACAACCTTGTTTGTCGAGAAAACAAAGAATGGAGGAGGTGGGGCGAGAGGAGAGGGGGTGAGGAAGGTGCCGATGTGCCCCTTTTTTCGGAGCTTAGGCACGGGCCGCCACCGCCGCGACTAGACCTACAACGGCGGCGGCGGTGGGTGTCGCCCACGAGTCGCCTCGCTTGGGGAGACGACGCCGAAAAAAAAGTTGTGTGCTCCACCCTGGCTAAGAGTTGTTCGGCAACAGCTGGTGACAATCCTTAAGTCAGACTGAAGCACTTAGTGAAGGGTAATTGAGAATTTGAGATTTCAGAATTGACAACACACACGTCCTTGCCTCTCTACTGTCGCTTGGGTTGCAAAGATGAACTCACGGGCAAGAAAAATAAAAATAATAAAATAACTGGTCTATTTCTTGGGTGAGAAAACCCACATGTTCAGCGGGCGATGCCTCACCTTTGTAAAGACAAAGAGACGAGGACCACGAGGTTAAGCTAGCCAGGGACAGGCAGCCATGATAGGTCGTCCCCGCCGGCGCCTTGGTAGTGATGGGATGGGAGAGGCGCAGGCAAGGACCCTGCCTTAGGGCGCATTTAGCGCATCGTCCCAACATTTTATTTTCCAAAACAGAGAATATTTTTTATTGTGATTGATTTTTTTTTTGTTTTTTGACACCACATGGAATATTCTTCTCCTAAGTAGAATATTTTTTGTTGTACTGATTCTTTCATTTCTAGTGTCGCCATTGGTCAGCATAAAATATTTTTTTTCCAAAATTTTAAATATTATTCTCCTAAACTTAGGCCAATTTTGAGTCATTTCGATAAATAACTCTTTTCTTATATTTTTGGATCCAAAAGTTTCAGCTAATAAAATAGGTAATTGTTAGCTCCACCTCTAGAGAAGTATATAATAATAACTCTCATAGTTGGACCAAATCAGACAACAATTAATAGTTATCTTCATTTTTTTTTTCATAAGTTGTGCATCTAAACACCATCCAACAAATAAATCTAAACCGGGATTGAGATACTATTTAATATAAGACACTAACTATTAAGAATGGCGCATATTAAATATATTTTTTCACTAACACTAGTAACGAATTGATTTTGCATGACACCTCAAAATATTAACCGTGGCGGGCACTTTTTTTTTGCCCGCCACGGTTAATACGGCCGCCACATGCATATTTATTTTGCGTGGCGGGCATTTGTTGCCCGCCACGAAAATCGATTTTCCGTGACGGGCACCTTAAAACGCCCGCCACGGTTAATAGATATTAACCGTGGGCGGGCGCTTTAGAATGCGCCACCGTAAATCAATTTTGCGTGGCGGGCATCTTTAAAGGCCCGTCACCGTAAATCAAGGCCCGTAAAACAGCCCATCTCGGCCCGGAACCATGCTTCATATAAATTGAGGAGTTAGGGTTCGGTGATTGATCTCTCTCCTCCCCTCTCCGCGCGCCCGCTCCCTCCCCTCTCGTCTCTCTTTCTCTCTCACTCCTCGCTTTACTCTCCACCGCACACGGCCCGCTCCATCTCTGTCTCTCCACCGAGCGGCGCATGCATCCATGCGGAATGGAAGACATGCATCCGGTGGGGGCGGCGGGCGCGTATGACCAAGGAGGCGTCGCGGTAGAGGACCGCAGCATGCAAGGAGGGCGGCGGATCCCCGACCTCTCCCGGGCTGGCGGCGGCGGATCCCCGACCTCTCCTCCGGGATGCGGGCGGCGCGTGGGATGGGCGGCATCGCCCACGGCGGCGGATCGAGCTCCTCCACCTTCGGCGGCCGGTGGATCGGGCGCCACCCTCTCCTCCTACTCCGGCGGCCCTCCCCGGCGGCGGATCGGGCGCGGCGGACCTCCCGGCGGCGGATCCGGGCGGGGTGACCTCCCCGACGGCGGATCGGGCGCGGCGCGGACCTCCCGGGCGGGCGGATCCGGCACGGCGGACCTCCGGCGCTGGCGGATCCGGCCGCGGCGGCCCTCCGGCGGTGGCGGCGGTGCTCCCGGGCGGCGGTGGTGGATGCAAATCTAGGGTTTGAATGGGCTCACCGGTGGGCTCGGATGGGCTTGCTGGTGGGCTCATGGGGTTTTTTTTTTTTTTAATTCTTAACCGTGGCGGGCGTTTCTAATGTGCCCGCCATGGATAAACGCTGCATTAACCGTGACCTTATGTGGGTGACGGGCGCCTCTGCCCGCCACGTAAAATCCCCGGGCGCCCGTCACCCAAAACAGTTTCGGTACTAGTGTAATGTTCTAAAATAACGTCTATAATAAGTACTCTGGAGTTTATATTCAATTGTGACAATCTATCAAATATTGGTTTATATGTAAAGTTTGTTTATCTTTATGTAGCACCTCTTCACTATTATTTGCATTGGTGATTAGTGTCTACTGATTTGATGGCAAAATGCACCATAACACCCCTCTTTTTAGGTAGATGTTCTGCTCTCTTGGTGTTTTCAGACCCTGATATAGCCCAAATCAAATGTAACTACTTTTTATAATACAAACTTATGATATAATTGGGCTAGTTTAAATCCCAAGCAAGATTTAGTGGCTAAAGGTGATGGGTGACAAGCCAAAACATGGCATCCAAACAAAAAGATTGGCAAAATGGGTTAAGATAGTGCTTGACCTGGCTTCAGACCATTCCGGCTGTAGCTGCCTGTAATGTGCATGTGCTTAAGATGCATGGTTATTTTTGGTTCAGTTCGAATTTGAAGCCATTAGTAGGGCTAACCAAACCATTAGCCACGGCCCGTACGCCTCAAGCTCTGAGCGCAGCGAAGGCAATAATGTGGGCGACACGTGAAGGCCCGCGGCCACCGAGGAGTCAAGTCGTTGGCCCCTCTCATCTGCAATCGCTGTGCTGAGTAACTCGGCAGTGTCCTGCTGTCCATTGGAGCTTGAAGCCTTGCCATTGCCACACCACCACTAGCATGGTGAGCTGAACGCCCAGCCAGCATATGCCTCCAACTTGAAGCCTTGCCATTGTCACACCACCACTAGCACTACGAATCCATACTCTCAGATCTGAACCAACCAAGAGAGGAAGCATGAGTCTGGTGACGGGGGCGCTGGGAAACCTCGCCCCCAAGCTTCTTCAGCTGCTCCATGGTGAGTACAAGCTCCAGAAGGGCGTGAGGAATCAAGTGGAGTGGCTGCACAGCGAGCTGGAGAGCATCAGGCCTTTCCTCAACAAGGTTTCGGATGTGCCATGGAACCAGCTCGACGAGCAGATCAAGGTGTGGGCGCGCGAGGTCAGGGAGGCATCCTATGACATGGAGGATATCCTCGACACCTTCCTCGTTCGTGTTGACAGCGGCAAGCACGCAGACTCCAGCAGCCTTATGAACAAGATGGCTGAGCTGTTCAGCTTCATCAGCAAGGCAAAGGCTCGCCATGATATTGCAGGAAAGATCAAAGACATGACGAGGCATCTTGAAGAGGTATCCCAAAGGCGTAAGAGCTACAAACTTGATGAGATTGTGTGCAAGCAGGATACATCCACGTCAAGTATTGATCCTCGCCTTAGTGCTATGTACAAAGAGGTGACACAACTTATTGGTGTCGACAAGTCAAGGGACGAGCTCATATCTATGCTCAATTCATCCCAGCCGGATCATATCGTCTTTGATAGGAAGATGATGAAGGTATCGATTGTGGGAGTAGGGGGGTTGGGTAAAACCACTCTTGCCAAAGTGGTGTATGACAAGCTTAAGTCGCAACATGACTGCAGCGCATTCGTTTCAGTTGGTCGCGATTATAACCAGGAAAAAGTTTTCAAGGACATCCTCTTTTTTTTTTTTTTGACATCAAAGGACATCCTCTTTGATCTAGACAAAAAAAAGTATAAGGACATTGATGACACTAGAAGAGGCCTGGAGCTCCTAATTCGTGAAGTCCGAGAATTCCTGGAGAGAAAGAGGTACACAACACACATCCAATAGTAAATTGTAATTAGTGAGTGCACTATGCTGTAGGTGATACTAACGTTATTGTCTTCACATATCTATGCTAGACCACATCTTGAGATTGATTTTTTCCACTCCACTCTACAAGAATAATGTGTTCATTCTGAAGTCTGAAATAACAGCTTTTAGCTCAACTTTTAGAAGGTCGAAAGGGCAGTTCTAAGCATCATAGTTTAAGTAACTGCTTAAACATTCCTAGTTGTTAATTGAGTGTACATTTTCAAAATATTTTCGTTCTGAAAATAAATATTTTAGGAGGAAACAACGTTTTAGGGTGACCATGTGTTGCAACATGCCCTTATATGTCTAAGTTTTGTATAATAATGTGGCCTTAAATATCTAGTTTCTTCAAATAGGCTGAACCTTTGGTGTGTAGTTCCCGGCTTCCCTTGGGTATGCCAAAAGTTGTAGGGTTATGCTTCTGAGTCGACTGTTATATAACTAGTTTAAGTGTAAATTGTTAGTCCGAAAAAAATTCTAAATATCAACACCGAGTTTATTTTACTAGCATGTTCATGTGTTTGATGTGTCATGCCAACTTCTTTTGATGTTGGGAAATATCTTGCTTCTGTAACAAGGTCCAAACATTACTAACCTATGCTTCTTGCACTTTCACGTGAATAGGTATTTTATTGTTATTGACGATGTAGGTATTTTATTATTGACGATGTATGGGAGGAACGCACTTGAAAGCAATCCATCTAGCACTTGTTGAGAATAATTGTGGAAGTACAGTAATCACAACTACTCGCAAGTTTGATGTTGCGCAACAAGCTGGTGAAGTTTACAAGCTAAAGGAACTTTCTTGTGAAGACTCCACAAAGTTGTTGTACACAAGGATATTTGGTGCAGACAGAAGGAACTTTGATAACCAACCAAATGACGTTTCCAGTAAAATTCTAAAGAAATGTGCCGGTATACCATTAGCAATCATCACTATGGCTAGCTTGTTTCTTCGGTAAACTAGAGAGCCAATGGTCCGAGGTCTACAACTCTATTGGTTTTGGATCTGAAGGCAACCTAGAAGTGGAAGATACTATGACAATAATTTCATTTAGCTACTATGATCTGCCTCCACATTTGAGGACATGCTTACTATATCTAAGTACATATCCAAAAGATTTTGCAATCGAAAAGGATTCTCTCGATATGGAAGTGGATAGCTGAAGGCTTTATCCATGGAGATCAAGGAACAAGATTATTTGATCTTGGAGAAAGATACTTCTATGATCTCGTTAATAGAAGCTTGATCATGATACAGGAGACAATGGAAGGCAGAGTATCATGTTGTCGTGTTCATGATATGGTTCTTGATCTGATGCGTAAACTTTTATTTGAAGAAAACTTTATTGCTATATTAGGTGATACTGTTGAAGGACCACCTTCACTAAGCAATGTCCGTCGGTTATCCCACCAAGATAGAAAATCCGAGCACATTAATTCTAAAGCAATGGTTACTGGGATGCCAAAGCTGAGGTCATATACTGCATTCATGTGTTCTATTGATAACCATGACAAGTTTTTGAGATCTAAACTTTTTTTGCGCGTGCTGGACATAGTAGGTTGCAACTTTAAGGAAGGTTGTTGCCTTGAGTATCTTGGTGATTTAATTCACTTGAGGTATCTCAGAATACAGAGCCCAAATCATGACCTAGAGCTCCCAAAACAAATAGGGAATCTAAAGTTACTGCAAACACTAGATGTGGACAGAGCATTGCCAGAAAGCATTGTACACCTAACAAAGCTGGTCCGGCTATGTGCTTATCGGAGCAGGATACCAAATGGGATTTGTTTGTTGGTTTCCCTGGAGGAGCTAAGACTAGGTATAATTTATCATGCTGCCATGAGATTTGCTAAGGATCTACGCAGCCTGCGAGAATTGAGGGTGCTCGAATTTTCCACTCATTGGATGCACGAGAGCATTCAGAGAGAGTTTGTGGACTCTCTAAGGAATCTGCAAAAGATCCAGTATATAAAAGTGTCTGGTTCTGCTTGGGATGTAGATACAGCCATGTGGGAAGCAGTAGGCTTTGTGCTCCCACGGCCTCTCCAATATTGGATTTGTCTTTTATTGAATTTTCTAAATTTCCATCATGCATTAATCCCACATGTCTTCCCAACCTGTCCCAGTTGAGACTAGAGGTAACTACTATGGATGACCAGGACCTGAACCACCTTGCTAGGCTGCCTGTACTGTGTTATCTTCGTCTTAAAACATATTCCACAATAACAGCGAGTAATATTAATGCCAGTGATGGCTCCTGCTTCCAGAAGTTGAGGTACTTCCATGTCAGTCAAATGGTCCTCTTTGAGCAGCCCAATGAGGAGAACACTAGAATTTCATTGCACATATGGAATAAAAAAGATGATATGCCATTTGCCTCAAGAAAAAGCAGTGACTGCAGAAAAGTAGTACCCTCCGGCGTGATGCCAAATCTTGAAGTGCTTGAGTTTTATGTACCTTTGCGGGCCCTAATAGATAACAACGGTGACTGTGGGAATATTGGCTTGGAGTACCTGCCGAGCTCAAAGTGTGGATCGACACTCAAGACGTGACTGTTGCAGAGAGCAAAGCTGCATTGGCTGCGCTGAGAAACGCATGCAAGCTGCATCCCAACCAACCGACGTTTGAGATGCATAAGATTAATGAGGTACGGCGGGTATTTTATACTGGTTCCAATCAAGTTATTATCTCTTTGTTTATTTCTCTTTCCTTTTTTTCCATATATACGTCATTTTTGTTTGTATTACTTATTTAATGACTTGCTTATTCTGGATTTTCAACCAAAGGGCCTCACACGACAAAGAAGACGACAAGCAGCCGAGGTGTCCTTGCAGTCTGCTGATATTGAATTAGGCAAACTAAGCCCAGCAAGTTCATAAAGAAAGATCCAAATTTGGAACCAAAGCATGCCTGCAAACACTGTAGGTAATCTGTCCATGCCGTCTTGTGTCTTAGCCCATGAACGATGATGGGGTTGTTGTCTTAGCCATTCGAGTACTAGCACTGCCGCCTTCACAAAAATTTGGAAATCTGTTAGCCTAATTTCCATCAAACAAATAACACTGTGATTACTGGTAGTATAGAATATTCTAAGAAACATTGCTGTCACTGTTGATCCGTTATATAAAATACATGCATGCGGACATCTATGTTGATGTATAAATTACATTTTGCTTCGCGAGGACGATGCTGGTTTTCTGTTGATTCCGTTATACTTGGGACATAGGAAGTCACTGTTGATCCGTTCTAGTGCTACACGAACTCTGTTTCTGGCCACCTGTCTATACTCTGTCTTCCACTCTCCTATAGATATAATATGTACTCTGCTAGCTCGATGGTTGTACACAAGTCACTTGTTTATAATCTGTCACTTCAGAGTGTGTGACAGATTCATCTATAATTATTCACTACGGAGTAGGAAATAAGCAATTTGGTCATCATATTGTTAATGGGTGTAAGCATAGTATCTGAAGAAGATTAAGTAGAATTATTAACTAACTTGCTTCTTATGGCAGATTAGTGTTTGTGATACAAGTTTCCAGCTGAACCGTGGTGCAGCTCAAATAGTGTTGGCTTCAATGTGTCCGAGACTACATCAGAACATCTCTACAAGTTCACTCGACTGTGTCGGCTCTTACGTTCACCCGAGCTATTTTCTATTCGAATATGCTGTATCAAAGTTTCAAGTGTACTCTGCTGCTGCTTAGAACCTGCAACATTTTTCTTCATGCCGAACTGTTTGGCGCTGGCTTCTATTATTTTTTCCTCCAGTTTTATGTTGTCCGTAAATTGTAATAAGCTTGGAACATGTTCTTGTTGTGGAAAAGTTTGAGGAGTCTTATGTGTTAATTTGTAGCATTGCCTCACGGTGCCTTATTCTTATTCTAAGTATATGTAGTTGTGTGGTTTTGAACATGTGGACGTAGGTATAATATGCACCGTCACATTTCCAATAAGCTGATGAAACTATCAAGTGTATTGTAGCATATACCATTCATGTTGTCCCAGTAGCTGCACCAACTCTGTTTATGGCCACCAGTCGCTGCTCTGTTTTCCACTCGATACATCTGCTGTGCAGCCTCTGTTTTCCATTCGAGACTCTGTTTTTCCTAGTGTGTCACCTGAGAGTTTGTGAAACATCCCACATTGATTATTCACTGGAAAATAAGCACTTTGATGATCGGATAATTTTTTGTTGTAACCATAATAATATATTATATCAGAAGAAGGTTCAGCAGAATTATTAACGAACATGCTTCATCTGGCAGACTAATTCTTCTGATCTAACTATCCAAGTTTCTGCTTCATCAATGGCGCAGCCGGCAGCTCAAATGGTGTTGGGTCAATGCGTGCAAGACTCCATCGCTCAGATGATCACCGAAAGCTTTTCAGTATTCGAATATGCTGTATCGAAGTCTCTATGCTTCTATTAGAAGCTGCAACCTTTTTTTCTTCGTGCTGAAATGCTGGCCTCTATTATTAGTTTCTCGACTTTTCTGTGGATCGTACATTCTAATAAGCTTGGTAACGTATTTATGTTGTGCAAAAGTTTGAGGAAGCTATATGTGTTGCTTTGGATTGCCTTGTGGTGCCTTTTGCAATGCCGGCAGCCGCCTGGTTCCACACGACGCATTTACTCGCCGGGATGCTGGATCCAGACATGGAACACGAGAAGACCAGGTATAGTTTATGTTGCGTCGTAGAGGTGCGCAAGAAATCAATTTTGCACCTTCTTTTTTCATTTCTTGGACATGCAGGATGGCCGTGTGCCAATCTATATTACAGAAGAAGATAAAAGAGGAGGACAACACCAATAAGAACACTGATTTAAAAGGTTATAGAGCCGTCAGTCTGTGCTAAAGAAAAATTACCTTAACCATAACCACTACTGAAACTCCACATGGCCTACGGCGGTCAGGGAAATGGGAAAGACCAGAATTGTGTAAACAATATCGCCGGTAATTTTGGTGCTCTTGTCGACAGAGTAATAGATAACAAGCAGTCTGGGCGCAAAAGACGTCACAATAATGTGCAGACGTGGCTACACCTGCAGACGAAGGAGCCTCAATCAGACGGAGTTATATGCGGACACCAATAACAAGGTGAAAAAAGGTTATAATGGACAAGAACAATCTCAGAGATTTTGCATCCTTACTCTATACGCTTGTCTACCATGGGTAATAGGTTGGGATTCGGGCTGTTTCACGTCATGGGTTCAGCTCACATGCAAAACAGAAAAATTGCTTGGTTTTTTTCAGGGTAAGAATGTATGGTTTGAGGTGGTTTAGTTTAATTTTTGTACAAGTGAATCAGCTCTGCTGTGCATGATTGAGATGGTTTTTTTGTTGGTTCAGTTTGGATTTCAAGCCATTAGCACTTTAGCAAGGGCTAATCTAAAGTCGACGAGGGCCTGCTGTGGCACTCAGCAAAACGAAATAATATGTAGCTGCCTCTGCAGTGGAGAGGAGAGGACAACGCTACCAAGTCAAGTCTTGCCGACCCTACTGAGGGCACATGTGCTGTACTACCAAAATACGTCTGCCCCAGCATCAATTATGTATTGCATTACTTTTCTTCCAATCATTAAATACTCGCCTCATTCTTGTATTTTTACTCCGTTTGTACAATACTATTTTTTTTGACAGGGAATGTATATCATTGACCTCAACATTATCTTCATGGAAATAGAACATTTTCTCCTAAACAATAACTATTAATCTGCAAAATTCAGAATACTAAACTCAAATCACATAGAAGCACACAGGTGGCTGCTGAGTGCTTGGCCTTCGAGCCATCGACCAGCATCAAACTATATATAGCACATGGGGAGGGTTCATTGAGGTATTGGTGCACGGTAGCCACATGGATCTCTAACGTGGGTTGAGGATTGGTTTCTGCTCTACTTAATAGGATTTCACGGCATGAAAAATACCTTTATTAATTTTATGAACCAACAATCACCGACTTAATTTGGCTACTAAAATTCTAGAACTGAACTAAGGCTTCCACCCATTGGCAGTCATGGACGGTTGAACTTCGGCTTTGATGTCGTGCATCCCTTCGTTGTTTCCACAGAAAAGGCGAGCAACCGTTCACCAACGGTTAAGAGGGAATCCGTCCGTGAGCTTTTCCCGATGATACGTCAAGCCGCACTCAGTCCACAGCAAGGGGTCAGTGAGCCCTCCAACCTCTACTCCGATTTGCAAGATTGGTTACTTAGTTAGTACAACCCTATTGCTCCGCCATTATATCTGGCGATTATTGTAAAGTATTGTTCTCTACCGTACTTTGGCACCTCACCATTGGCTGATAGAGGTTGTAATCGTGCTCTGATTTCCCTTAATGTGGTACGCGCACAATGCGCATTTTCGAAAAAAAAATGAACTAAGGTAAGGTGGCGAAAGGGTCTCTAGCCTAGCGGTTAGAGCACCTGAGTAGCACCCAGCAGGTCTGAGTTCGACTCCTATGGGAGCCGGTTAAATAGGTCTGCATGATTCAAAAATTAAAGAAAATAGGTGGGGGTTTTTCCGTTGCGAAAAGGCGTGGTGTCTTGTTGCTCTATGGGTAATCATCCAAACCTGAGTCCTTCAAACCGTTTGGACCAAGGTGATATATGAAGGAATGGTTCGTTTAGCTCACTCAAGGTGGCACCAAGGAGGCCCACTCACCGTGTGTTTGGTTGGGGTTGGGGGGTCGGAGTGGCTCCGACCCACGTTTTGGGGACGGCTCTAACCCCTCTTTTGTTTGATTTATTTTTTCGGGTTAGGGATGGGTTCGCTCCAACACCTGTTTGGTTGAGAAATATGGAATGGAGGATATTTGACACCGTTAGAGCACTATTCACTAGACCCCATTTGTAAGAAATGGACCCATATGTCATCCCTCTTTTTTTTTTCCTTTCTCTTTCCCCCTTTTCTTCTCCATTATATTCTTCCTCCGGTCCTCCCCATGCACGATCCCGCCGCCAGGTGCCCACCTCGTTCGAGCTGCTTAGGCAGCCTGCCATGAGTGGCCGCACCACTCCACTGGCCGGGCCACCGTCGTCGCGATCCGGCGGCTCACGACCCCTGCCTAGGCGAGCTCCGCCGCCCGCGACCTCTAGTGTGGGCAAGCTCCGCTAGCCATGGCGGGCGCCGCCGACTCTCCTTCTTCCTCCACGGTAGGCCCCATGACAGCGGACACGGCTCTCGTGGGCCCTACATCCTGGGGACGACGACGGCGGCGCCATGGCGGGTGGTCGCGGACGAGGGGACAGTGCGGGCTCGTGGTCGGCGGGCCGGGTACGAGCGCTCATGAGGCTAAGCGAACACGGACCAAATGGCCACGCCTCGAACCCCTGCGTGGGTTGGCTCCATCCGCCCGATTTTTGACGGACGGAGCCAACCCACATATCGACCGAATATTCTCATCCGGGGTCTGCTCCAAACCCTGCTCCTCCCCATCCAAACATCCTAAAAATGGGTTGGACCCGTCCGGGTTGGATCTCTTCCACCAACCAAACACATGGTCAATTGCAATCCAAACCTTGTGGCACATCTGGAAGGAGAAAATTGCAATAGTGTTTAACAATAGGCGAGGATCAGAGTAAGCAGTTGCATCATCAACCAAGGATGAGTTCTCCAATTGGACAATGGGTAGGAAGCTAGGCTAATTTTGTGAGTGGTTAGCTTAAGTACCTCATAGGATAGACCAAACTTTTGTGAGTAGTTAGCTTAAGTAACTCTCATCTCATGTTGCGGTCTGCAACATGAGATTGGGCCTTTGGTGCTAATTTGATTGTAAACTCTGTTTTCTCCTAATTAATATTTGCCGGGCAACCAGATCTTTCAAAAAAAGAAATCACCTAAGAATATTGACGGGGTAACTAAAAAATACAAAATTTAAAAAGGATCAAAATAAATTTTGGAAAGTTCTTAATAAGTGTATTGAATGTAAACCTAAAATTCCGAATTGATTCTCCTTTGTCATGTCTGGTGGTCCTCTCGCCCGCTTTTCTTCTCCTGTTCTTGCACGTCTTCATTGGTGGCCCTGTTCTAACCTTATCTGCTCTCTCTGGTGGTGATTAGTCATGTCATGTGAAAAAGGCCCGCCGTTTGTGCACTACCCATAACAAGATTGTCATGACCCAGAATTGGGCCAGCTCGGGATGGGCTAAAAGGGCACGACGCGGCTGCCACCGGCCCGAGGGGGGCAGGCGCCCCCGCCGCTGCCGCCGCCTCTCTCCCTTCCGATTCGACTCTACTTCGTCTTCAAGTTACGATTATCTTAGGACAATTGGTGTGTAAAAGGGGATATTCCAATCTATAAGGAAGACCCTTATTAGGAAATAAATATTGCTTGTAAAAGATATTCCAATCATATAAGGAAACCTTATAGAGAGATTGCTTAGATTACAAGTCCCACTAGCCGGGCTATATAAGCAAAGCCATGTAATCTATTTGGGGATAAGCAAGCAATAAAAATAGTATCTATCTCTCTCTACCCTGCCTCCACCGCCGCCGCACGACTCGCCCGCCGCAAGGCCTTGGCACCGCCGCCCGGCGCGCGCAGCGCGGCCAACCCCTCCCCGCCACGGCTCCCCTCTCCTCGCTGCTGCTCGTGCTGCTGCTGCGCCGCCGACGCCGGGAGACTGCAGTCCCCACGCCACCTTCGGAGCTCCAACGGTCGTCGATCCGTGTGCTCGTTCCGGCCCAATCAGCCGGGTTGACAAAGATCAATTAGGAGAATGCATTATTGTCCCGTGCTTTCCGGTGGATTGTACGTCGTCATTAATTTCGTCCTCTCTTCTCCCTTATCTTCGAGGCATGTAAATGCACTAATTTCCTTGGCGGCGTCTCGGCTGAATTTCGCTTGTGTCCAATCCTTCCCCATCAGGTCTCGATGGCTCAGCATTTCTTGGTGTGCTGGGCTCCCACTCGGACTTTGTTTCTTTCCTCGACCAGTGAACACCATACAACGCATCATGAACAGATTGAACGGCAGTAGCGACAAGGCCATCCAATTATTTGATAGTCCACCATGCGCCTCAGCGCCTCAGCATGGGGTGCCTGCTCAGTGCTGCCTTTTTTTTTAAAAAAAAGAAAAAACGCTCCAACACCTGCTCATTTTCTCCATAAAGGACACACAACACATGGTTTGCTTGCATTATTTGACAGTCCACCATGCGCCTCAGCATGGTGTGCCTGTTCATTATTGCCTAGTTTTTGTTTTTTTTAAAAAGGAAAAAACGCTAGTTTTTCATATGTGGCTTTTTTCCTTTTGTTTGACCGTCTTTGTAAGGTAGTTTTTCAATCTAACGACTCGAAATTTAGAGTTGAGGAGAATTTGAATATATGTGATTTGAATGTATGATCACACCTCGCACCTCGATTGTCTGAGTTAGTGACTCACTTCCTACGCTTTCTTGTTTTTCTTGTTGCATGTCTCCGTTATATATGCTCCCACTTACCATAAACGAATACTCCCTACGTTCCATAATACTTGCAATTCTTTTTGACTCATATAACCGTGTTTGACCTCTCGTCTTATTTAACTTTTTTTAATAAATATTACCACTTTTGTTATGACTTATTACATCACTAAAGATATTGTAATGACGTTTTGTTTGTTTTATAATTTACATAAAAAATTTAAATAAGACGAGCAGTCAAAAACAGTTTATATGAAAAAGAATTGCAAAGTACATGGAAACGGAGGAAAGTACTGGCAACACGATTTGTGTTGACAGCCGTCTCTGATATGGGTACCTAAAAAGAATGAATATATGCTTTTACTGGAGGTTACAAGGTTCTATCTTGGATGAGCTTTTACTAGAGCGAACCCAAGACATTAACCACGGTCTAAACGCAAGGCAATAATAGAGGCCAGGGCCAGAGGTCGGCGCGACCTGCAGGTCAAGTCATCGGCCCCCACACAGCGGACCAGCACATGTGCTCGTCGCTCATCAGTCACGTCTGAGTATCGACACCTGTCTCAGCCTCTGAGATGCTGTCCGCTGGAGGTTGGTCTAGAAAGTGAATTGGCCGGCGAGGTTGAGCTCTATACCCATCCACCACCAAGCGTGCCTCCAACCAGAGCTTGAGCCTTCCATTGCCCCCAAGCTTCTGCAGCTACGAATCCACTACGCTGTGATCTGAACCCACCAAGAGAGGAAGCATGAGTGTGGTGACGGGGGCGCTGGGAAGCCTCGCCCCCAAGCTTCTTCAGCTGATCCATGGTGAGTACAAGCCCAGAAGGGCGTGAAGAAGCAGGTGCAGTGGCTCCACAGCGAGCTGCAGAGCATCAATGCCTTCCTCGCCGAGGTCTCGGAGGTGCCATGGGATCGGCTTTTAATGAGCAAGTCAAGGTATGGGTGCGTGAGGTCGAGAGAGGCATCCTATGACATGGAGGATGTCCTCGACGCCTACCTCGTGCATATCGACGGTGGTGAGCCTACTGACCCGAGCAAGCTCAAACGTGCCATGAAGAAGATGGGTCAAGTCTTCACCAAGGCCAAGGCTCGCCGTGGTATTGCTGGTGCCATCGAAGAAATCAAGAAGTATCTTGAAGAGATATCTGAAAGGCGTCAGAGGTACAAACTTGACGAGATTATGTTCAAGCAGGACACAGCAACATCGAAGATTGATCCTCGCCTTAAAGCCATGCACAAACAAGGGACACAACTTGTTGGCATGGACAAGTCAAGCAAGGATGTCATTTCTCTGCTGAATTCATCCCATGCAGAAAATGATGTGTTTAACAAGAACATCATGAAGAAGGTTTCTATTGTTGGAGTTGGGGGATTGGGAAAAGACCACTCTGGCGCAAAAGCGGTGTATGACAAGCTTAGTTTAGAGTATGAATGCAGAGCTTTTTGTGTCAGTTGGTCGCGATCATGACTTGGTTACAGTTTTCAAGGACATCCTATTTCGTCTTGACAAACACAAGCATTACAACGTTCATAACACCGGAATAGGTGTTGATCTCCTCATTAGCGAGCTGCAAGAATTCTTGGAGAACAAGAGGTATAAATCTGCCATCAATTGTAAATTGTAATTCGCTAGTGCCTTTTAAAAATATTGTAGCTTTACAGTTAGATCATACAGTATATTCTAGTTTGCATTATCAAGTCTAAACAATATTATCTCCAAGTTATCTATGGAAGATCTCTTGAGACTGATTTTCTCATATGTTACTTTTACTCTACTCCACACATATTACAAAAATGCATCGTAACTCCAAATAATCTATGCAACACTTTTTTAGTTCCTCTATCAGAACACAGAAAGTTATACTTGATTTCTAGTGCTAAGTATATGAAAGGATAATATTTTTACTAGTTCTAAGCAGAAAAGTCCAAATGTTGTTGTGTTTTTTGACTCTCAAGTAAATATGAGCACTGTGTCATTGAGAAACTACATTGTAGCACACAATATACAGAATTTAGACAGGCTCAAGCCCTCCTGGCTGCGCCCTACCTGGCCCATGGGATATAATTTTATCTCTTACCAAACTCAGAATATAATTTTATTCCTAAAATATTTTAGTTGCCGAAATAGTCGCGAGATGGCGGCGGGAGGCCTCCCACGCACGCGCCTGGGGGGCAATCCCACGGCAGCGCCCTCCCTGGCCCGTGGGCGCCGTTGCCCGCCGTCACCCTAGCCTCGACCAGCTACATGCGGAGGCCGGCATTGCCGACTAGTCATGGATCGGCGTAGTTTTGCAAGGCGTCGGTGTCCACCGGGATGCTTGAGACCTGTGCCGCCATGAACCCTATTAGGTAAAGGGATGGAGCGCCACGTAACGCAGAATCGGGGTCCCCGATTAGGACCATGACATTGGCGCCAATGTCTTTGTCGTTTGGCCGTAGTCGTTGAAGACGGTGAAGTTGAACACGTGCTTGCACTAGTGACCACGCGTGAGAATGGTTCTTCACAATTGAAGCACAGGTCGGCATGGTGGCGTTCCGCCATCTCCTCGGTGGTGAGCCGCTTGAACAGCCCGTGGTGGGGGCGTCGTTGTCGCGCGTCGTCCGACGCATGCTAGGGACGCTTGTAGAGGTGTCGGGGCGTCTTCACCTTCTGGTTGGCCAGAGATTTGCTAAAGGTGTAGACGATGGCGAGGCGTTGTTTGTACACCCCGGCGAGCGACATGGCCATCTCCATGTCCTTGGGCTCCTACAGCTCAACGTCGGTTTTGAGGGGCTCACCTAGCCTAGCCATATAGATGTTGACTTGCTGCTGCTCCTACAAGTGGCCGGCGCGAGCCATGGGCACTAGGAAGCTCTTGGTGTACTCATCGACAGTGAAGGTCTTGCGGAGGGATGTGTGTTCTCCCGGTGGGTTGCGTCGTGTCACCGAGCCGAAGCACTCATTGACGTATCGAGCAAAGGACGCCTAGTCCGTCACCACCTTCTCCTGCGTCAATCACATGTACCATTGTTGTGCACCTCCTTTCAGGTGGTAGGATGCATACTAGACTTGTTATGTGGCCAGTATTCCTTTCCCCTTGAATAATTGCTCGCATCAGTTGAGCCTGGGCAGCGGATCATCCTTGCATCGTATGTTAGGAGCGGCGGCTAGTGTAGTCGGGGGGCGTGTTCTGGAAAGTGCTTCAACGGGTACCCTGGAATTCAGGAGCGGGAGCGCCGGCGTTGGTGCCGGTGGTGGCGTCGTCACCGTGTGCGATGAGAGGAGGCTGATGAGCATGGCCTCCACCTCATATGCCAACTTGGGTGCGTCGGCGGTGGTCAGTTTCTCCCCGATATCCTTGAGGAAAGCACGGCCACCAGCCTCTATGGTCTCCTTGAGTCCTATCTCAAGTGCCGGTGATGGTGTCGATCTACGTGTCAATGGAGTCGATGCGGGAGTTGACCTTGTCGAACATGGCGATTATGGTTTCGATGAGCTTCTTGATTTCAGCGTCCATGGCGGTGGTGGTAGGTGGATCGTAGCTGGTCTCTAAGTAACACGCATACATATCGGACGCAGGTTACCGGGTTGTGGCGAAGCGCGAGGGGTGGTGGGCAGCGGCGGTGGCACCAAAGAGCGGCACGTGCAGCAGGAATAGGGGCGGCGCCGCGTGGAGAGAGGAGGGAAGGGGATAGGGGAAGAATATTTTATTTCTTTTTTTGATTGCAACGGTTTACGTCCACCCTATATTTATAGTCCCGAATGGAACCAAGCAAAATCTAATGAGATTTCCTATAGATTGGAATACCTCTTTTTAAAACAAAAGAGATCTCTTATCCTAACCAAACTCAAATATAATTTTATTCAGTAAAAAATATTTTAGTAGCCAAAAAAAGTCGCGAGATGGTGGCGGTGGGCCTGCCACGCACGCCTAGGGGGCATCCCCCTGACTGTGCCCTCCCTGACCCGTGGGCGCCTCCTCCGGGCCCTCCGCCATGGGCTGTGACGCATATTATGTCCTCCACGATCTACCTTGGGGTCATGTCCTCCACATAAGCCCCTCATCAAGTCCTTCATGATTTGTTGCAATCTTGATGACATATCAGCCTGAACCGAGTGCTCCGACCACATTCCCTTGTATAATTGTGTATTGATGGATGTCCTCCTTGGTGTGTGCCTATTCGATATACGTGGAGATTATGATGGTAATATATGCATGTTTCTCATGTGGTAATGAACCATGAGAGTAGGTGTGCCCTTGAATTTTAAGTTAATAACACGTAAATCCTCGTGATATCCTATCATTTTAGGTTGTGGTGATTGGACTAGCTACCCATCAGGAACCACACTATTAATTTTGACTAAATTTCAAAGTGGTAATGGTGTAGTTCTGGGATTAGCTTGTAGCCAACAGAGTACATGCTCAGAGTAGCTCAGAGCACAAATTGTAGATAGTATAGAGTAGCTCAGAGTCCTATTTGTGGTGGCTTGGTGGACAGTCGAGGTTCTGCATTTCCTGGCGTCCTGCCCCATCTTAGTAAATTTCAGGTTTCTCAAGAAGCTGCAAACATTACTAACCACTGTTTCTTGGACTTTCATGTGGATAGGTATTTTATTGTTATTGATGATATATGGGATGTGTGCACTTGGGAAGCAATCAAACTATCACTTGTTGAGAATGATCGTGGAAGTACAGTAATCACAACTACTCGTAAGTTTGATGTGGCTTAATGAAGCTGGTGATGTTTATAAGCTAAAACCACTTTCTGATGATGACTCTCGTGAAGTTATTCTATACAAGGATATTTGGTGCAGAGGAGAAGTACCATGATAACCAGCCAGAAGATGTCATCAATAAAATTCTAAAGAAATGTGGAGGTATACCATTAGCAATAATGACAATAGCAAGTTTGATGGCCGGTAAACAAAAGTACGAATGGTCAAAAGTCTTGAGCTCTATTGGTTTTGGATCCGAAGGCAATCGGGAAGCTGAAGAGACTATGAAAATACTTTCATATAGCTATTATGATCTACCTCCACATTTGAGGACATGCTTACTATATCTAAGTACATATCCAGAAGATTATGAGATCGAAAAGGATTCTTTAATATGGAAGTGGGTAGCTGAAGGATTTATCGATGGGAAACAAGGTACAAGATCATTTGAGCTTGGAGAAAGATACTTCAATGATCTCATTAATAGGAGCTTGATCCAGGTGGTGGAGAATGACTGGTGTGCAATTGGGTCAAGATGTCGTGTTCATGATATGGTTCTTGATCTGATGCGTAAGCTTGCATCTGAAGAAACCTTTATTGCTATATTAGGTTACAGTGTTGAAGGAACACCTGCACTAAGCAATGCTCGTCGACTAGTCCACCAAAATAAAATAGCCGAACACATTGATTCTGAAGCTATGGCTACTAGGATGGCAAAAGTGAGGTCATATACTGCATTCATGTGTTCTATTGAAAGCCGGGACCAAATTTTGAGTTTTAAACTTTTTTTGCGCGTGCTGAACATAGTAAATTGCAACTTTAAGGAAGGTTGTTGCCTTGGACATCTTGGTGATTTACTTCACTTGAGGTATCTTGGACTACATAGCTTATATGACCCGGAGCTCCCAGAACAAATAGGAAATCTAAAGTTCTTGCAAACACTTGATGTGGTCGTAACGTTGGAACCAGCAATTGTGGAGCTAATAGAGCGGGCCCGGTCATGTCCTCCCAAAAATGTACCAGACATGATTCAGAGGCTGCTTATCCTGGAGAGGCTAATGATATTAAATGGTTGGAGTGATAAGTTCAAGAAATTTTTGAAGGAGATAGGCAGCCTACGAGAACTGAGGGTGCTTAGGTTCTTCACTCGTGGGATGGATGAGAGCATGCAAAGAGTTTTTGTGGAGTCTCTAAGCAATCTGAAAAACATCCAGTATATATATGTGAAGGGTCATTTTAGGGAAGTGGATACATCCATGTGGGAAGCAGCAGGCTTTATGCTCCCACGACCTCTCTGTCATATGGAATGGTCAAGTATTGAGTTCTCTAAATTGCCGTCATGCATTAATCCCACATGTCTTCCCAGTCTGTCCCACATAGAGCTGTGTATAACTACTATGGATGAGCTGGATATGAAACTCCTTGCTAGGTTGCCGACACTCTGTTTTCTTTGGCTGCAAACAAGGTCTACAGTAACAATAAATAATGTTAACGCTGGTAATAGCTGCTTCTTCCCAAAGTTGAGGTACTTCCTGACCAATGGAATGGTCCGGTTTGAGCAGCCCAACCAGGAGGACGCTGGCGTTTCATTGCATATATGGAATGGAGAAGACACTATGCCCTTTGCCCCTAAAAAAAAAACAGTGACTCTAGAAAAGTTATACCCTCTAGCATGATGCCAAATCTTGAAGTGCTTAAATTTATTGTCCATTTGCGGGCCTTAAAAGATAACAACAGTGATTGCGGGAATATTGGCTTAGAGTACCTGCCTTCCCTTAGAGAACTCAAAGGGACATTTGACTGTGGTGGCATGACCGTTGCAGAGAGCGATGCTGCGTTGGCTGCACTGAGAGATGCATGCAAGCTGCATCCAAATAATCCCACGCTTAGCACGTCTACATATAATAAGGTACAACACGTATTTTGTAGTTCCGATCAAGTTAATCTCTCTTTATTTATTTCTGTTTTCTTTTTAGCATATATACATTATTTTGTTTGTCAGCCGTATGATGATGATGAGGAGGGATCTTTCGAAAAAAAGATGATGATGAGGAGGAGGAGGAGGATGAGGAGGTCTCGCAAACTGCTGATTCTGATTTGGACAAACTGAGCCCATCAAGTTCTTAAAGAGATCCAAATTTGGAACCAAAGCATGGCTGCATACACTGTACGTACTCTCTCCATGCCATGTTCTGGCTTAGCCGATGAATGATGATGGGGTTCCTGCTCTTGCTGTTCAACCATTCTAGTATTAGCATCGCAGACTTCACAGGTTTTGACAATCTGTTAACATAATTTCCATCAGACCAATAACATTGTGATTCCTGGCAATAATCTAAGAAACATTGCTGTCACAGCACCATCGCCTTTCCATTAAGTAAATACAATCATGTCGCCAAACCATCAAACGAATTTTAGCAGATACAAGTATGTTGACGTATATATATATTATTATATTTTTTAGCAATGATCAAACTATCAAACGTATTTTAGCAGAATCCATTATTATACATCGGAAGTAGGCTTAGTCACTGAACTGTCAACCGTATGTGTTACTCCTAAAGTCCCAGTGGCTGCTTCCATTCTGTTTCTGGCCACTAGTGAATACTCTGTTTCCACTCTCGTATCTTGATTTATATGTATTATGCTGCCTCCATATAGTTGGTTCATTCTACGTTTTGATTTATACATAAGCCACCTGTTTAATCAGTCACCTGAGCCTGTGACACATCCTTCTTTGATACATACTTCACAAGGAAATAAACACTTTCGTTCTCGGATAATTTATGGTTGTAAGCATAATATCTGAAGAAGATTCAGTAGAATCATTATTGACCAACGTGCTTCTTCTCGCAGATTTGTTTTTCTGAACCAACTTTCTGCATGCGAGACTGCATCGGCCCATCACCACAAGTTTTTACTCGAATGTATCTGGTCTTATGCTCACCCGAGCTAGCTACATTCTATTGAACTATGTGCTGTATCAATGTTTTCAGTGTGGTCTGCTGGCTATAAGAACCTAGATCATTTTTCTTCATTCTGAACTCCTCGCTTGTACTATTGTCATTATTTAGTTTCTGGACATCGGTTTCTGTGGCTGGTACATCCTACTAAACTTGGAACGTATTTATTTTTGAGCAGGCTTTATGTGTTGCTTGCATTGCCTCATGCTTGGTGCTGTTTTTTTCTCTAATCCTGATGTATGTAAGGCCGGTTGTCTTGTTTTGAACACACATGTATCTGACGCATGACAATCGCTGGGTATAAACACCATCTGCAGAAGAATATTTCCAGAAAATCGACTATCTAGTATCTACGATATTGTGTGGATCGGATCAAGGCACTCCTCCGACTTCGCCGTGTGAAAAACTTGTCGGGCGTGCCACCTCACCGACTTCGCACGCTCTTAGTCTTAATCTTGGGCGGCCGGCTTGGATCCGTGGCGGCGGCAGCACCGCTGGTGGGTGGGCGTCGAATTGCAGCGACGGCGTGGCATCATGGCCATCAGCGCTCCGGGGCACCGGATCCACGCCCCTTCTTCTCCGACGGCGCGGCGGTACACGGGGCGGCTGGATCCGCGCCCCTTCCTCTCCAGCAGCGGGCAGCGCACGCGGGGCAGCCGGATCCATGCCCCCCTTCCTCATGGCGGCGGAGCTACTCTGTGGCGGCGGAGGTGGTGGCTCTCCGGGCGGAAATGGTATCTGAGCTGCGTCCTCCACGGCTCCGATGGCAGATCGAGGGTGGCGCATCCTCCATGGCTCCAGTGGCGCGAAAGGTTCACCCGGGCGGCAGAACTGGATATAGGGTTAGGGTTTGTAGTGGGCTCGTCAACGGGCTCTAAATCGGGCTTGCAGGTAGGCTCCGTGCTTTTTTTTATTTTTCATTCATTTACCGTGGGGGGCAAAAAGTGTCACCACCATTAATTCTCATTAACCGTGACCTTCCATCGGTGCGACGCTTTTGCCCTCCTCCAAAAATGAAAAAAGGCCCGCCACTAAAAAAATCCTGTAGTAGTGCGTGGCTACAATCTATGTATCTACTATATGTTCTTCTGTACCTAAATAGAACAACCATACCATCTCCAGCAGTTTGCTATCTTAACTTGGGTTCTTTATTAATTCGGCAAATCTTGAAAATTAATCTCCGTTTGGAATCCCAATTTGGCAAAAATAGCAACTTGGCAAATTCCTCCTCCTTGCGTGCATATGTGTGTGCGCATACGGCCTTTCACAGCTCTCCTCCCCCGAAGGGGAGGTTGGCGCCCTCCTTCACCGTGTTCCCCGGCCGTTGAAGGCATCGCTTGTTCCCGTCGCCAATCCTTTGATCTCCCTCCCCAAGCATCGACGCCGGGATGTGTTGGTCTCAGGTACAATCTCCCATCTATGTTCCCTTTAATTGTCGTCGCCCATCACTATACCACAGCCTATCTATCGCGTGCTACCGACGGTCTGTATAAGTCAGCATAATGAGCTACAGACGGTCACTATTAACATATATCATTCGATTTTGTCGGTCGCTATAACTTATAGCGATCGACCTTACTTATAGTGACTGACCGTTCAACGGTACGTCAAATATATAGCAACTGACCGTTGAACGCCACTTACAAACTTATAGCAACCAATGGTTTGACACGATATATTATATAGCAACCAGACGTCAGACGCTCTGCCTACAAGGAAATTACAACATAGTATTATTTGTTTATACATTAATCTTGTGATCAATACTAATCATACGATCAATGAAACACTCAATTGACAATTCTATTTTGAAACAATACACAGTCACGACACAAAAGCTCATCATAACTAACACTTATATTATAGCCATAAGCATGTCTTGTGTCATTTTCCACAAATCTTGCGTAAACAAGTTACATCAAGGCAGCATGCGGTTTGGCCAACAGACAAATAACATTGTGAATCTTGACAATATACGTTTTGGAAACATTGCTGTTAGCAGTAGCACCGTAGACTTTCCATTAATTAAGCAAATACAAGCATGTGGACATCTACGTTGATGTATATATAAAATATATTTTTAGCAATGACCAAACTATCAAACTTAGTTTAGCAGATATCGATTTTCCGTTGAATCCATAATACATCGCACATTGGCTTAGTCACAGAACCATCAACCGTGTTGTGTTACTCCTAGAGTCCCAGTGGGTGCAGCCACTCTGTTTCTCGGCATCAGTCGATACTCTGTTTTCCGCTCTCCTATCTTGATGACTTGATATATATGTACTGTGCTGCCTCCATAGTTGGTTCATTCTTCGTTTTGATTTATACATAAGTCACCTGTTTAATCAGTCACCTGTGAGCTTGTGACACATCCTTCTTGATGCATACTTCACAAGGAAATAAGCAGTTTGGTTCTCGGATAGTTTTTGCTTGTAAGCATAATATCTGAAGAAGTTCCAGTAGATTTACTGACCAACGTGCTTCCTCTCGCAGATTATTTTTTCTGAACCAAGTTTCTGCATGCCAGACTACATCAGCCTATTACCACAAGTTTTTACTCGACTGTGTCGGCTCTTATGTTCACCAGAGCTACATTCTATTCGAATATATGCTGTATCAAAGTTTAAGTACAGTCTGCTGGCTATGAGAACCAGCATCATTTTTCTTCATTCGGAACTCAGCTCCTGGCTTGTATTAGTATTATTTAGTTTGTGGACATCTGTTTCTGTGGTTGGTACATCCTAATAAGCTTGGAACGTATTTATGTTTGAGCAGGCTTGATGTGTTGCTTGCATTGCCTCATGCTTGGTGCCTTTTCTTTCTCTCTCTAATCCTGATGTATGTGACGCATGACAATCACTGTGTGTAAACACAGTCTGCAGAAGGATATTGCCAGAAAATCGACTGCGATATTGTGTGGATCGGATCAAGGCACTCCTCCGACTGCGCCGTGTGAAAGGACTCGCGGCGCCCTCAGTTTCTGCCTTCTCCACCCGGCGCGCCCTCAGTCTAAGTCTTGGGCAGGCGGCTTGGATCCGTGGCGACAGCAGCACCGCAGGTGGACGGCGTCGATTTGCAGCGGCGGCGTGGCATCATGTGGCCTGGAGGCGACGGTGCGGTTCACCCGCCACGATTGCAGCAGATCTGGCTTGCGCTGGCAGTGGACTCGTGGATGGACTTGGTAAAAGCTAGGCTCTCGCCAGAGGCTCGTGAATTTGGTTTTGTTTTTCATCAATTAATTAACAGAGGTGGACATTGTAAGGAGCCACCAACCTCTATAGTTGCTATTTTTGCAGGGAGTCTTGAGACTGCTTCTGATGTTGTTCATTAACATCATCGGCTTTTCCAGAGATTTTTCTAGGATTTACCGGCGTTATGCATTAAGTGGTAAGTTACGCTCCCGTCGACGACGAGGCGCCAATAGTGACTTCGGAAATCTCCGGATCTGCCGGGTGCTTTCGTCTTTCGGAGGTGCTCATAGGGGGTAGGGTTGGCGTAAGTGTGTTCATAGGGGTGAGTGTGCGTGCGTGTTGTGAGCGTCTGCATTGTATTGTGTAATTCTAAAAAAAACATCATCGGCTTTGACTTGTAGGCAGACCACAAATATCTGTCTGCAGAAACATATTCTGACCGCCTGCAAGACATGTACTATAGAGCTTGTCAGCCCAGCTTTCTTGGCCCGCCCAAGCATGGCATCCACAGCACGGTAGTTCAAATGCCCGCCTTGCCATATTTGAGCAGATACTGAACGCCTTGCCACCATCTAGGCAGTTCAAATGCTCGCCTTCGTAAACCAAATAAAGAAAAAAAAAACATGCACAAACCTATAGCAAGTTCATCAAGCGCCGCCTCCAATACCACTCCCGGTGCCTAGACCACGCAAAACGCTTGGCCGATCTTGCCGCCAGCCACCGGAACCAGCCGCATGCTGTTGAATTTGGCCTCCCGTTGCCAGATCGAGCCGAATGCTGCCACATCCACTGCATCTGGGGTGCAGGGGAAGTCCAGATCTGGAGGGTATTTCAATACTGCAATGGGAACAGAGCATATTCAGAAATATCAAACTGATGGAATGATTAAGTTAAGGGAGGACGGGGCAATTCACCACTCGCACGGCACAACACATTCCCAACCCACTTTGTTTTTGGTGACATACGTAATTTTGAAAGTTTGATCCCATTATATCCTCTGTCCAAAGTTTGGTTAGTGAGATAAATAATAGGCAACCTTTTGGTTCCACTAGTGCCAAGTGGTCATTGGAGCTTTCAATCTCTCAATACATAATCGTTTCATCTATCGATATAAACAAAAGTTGGACCTTCAACTTGCATTTGGACTAATCATGCTGTTAGCTTGTCCTGCCTCCCCGCGTGAGCAGGGACAAAGCCAGCTCTAAATTTATGGTACTGCACTACTAAGAGCCAGAGGGCATACACAATCTTACTATTACTAATTAGAGGCTCCAGGTGGAGGCTTCACGTTAACTCTCACTAGATGCGCTAAGAAAAAAGATAAATGCTAAAATTCTCACGTTAATCAGCAAAATCCGGCCATCAAATAAGACATCTACAACCACCCATGAGTGGTACTACAGTGAGCTTTTGCCGCACATGACTAATCCTTGGTCTTAGATCAACTGCAAGCAGTGGCGTAGCCAGGAAAAAAAAACTAGTGGGGCGAACTTCTAACGCCCGACTAAACCAAAATCAAGAGCATTGCAATTCACATCGCATTAATGCATCCATACTTTGCAATCACACAATTTTAATGCATCCATTGAGATATTACCTCAAGTTTGAAGAATAAATTGACAGTTCTTGCACAAATACATGATAAAATACAAAAATAAAAACAAGAAATTGACAAACCATTAAAAAAATAAGGTCATGCACCAACTTTAGCTGGGGCAGCTGCCCCAGCTTTGCCCCAATGTGGCTATGCCACTGACTCCAAGAGACTCTATATGTTTCCTAATTTAAGAAATGGAGATTTTGGTGACAAAATTTTCCTCCAAGAGCCTCTTACATTAAATCTCCAAATATAGTCATTTTCTATTCTAGATTTCTCCCTAGCCAAATATAAAGAAGATGACTCTGTTTTTAAACAAGATGGCACAAAAGCTCTTACAAAACAAGTTTTATCCAAGATCTTTCAGTTAATGATTTAGAGTACAAATTTCAAATTGATTCTTGGAGATGCTCTTATATTGTAGTCCATGTTACAAAAAGTTGGATGCTCGCTTTTTATTATTTTATATCCATGAAGTGTGAGCATACTTCTGCTACAACATGAAACAGGCCAGTTCAAGTACAGTTAATGATGTTTGACTACTTTTGGACATTCACGCTTGAGCAATTTCATGGAAATGTGAGTCAACTATTTTTATTTCCATTTAATTCTATATATGCCTCCATATGGATTATATAATGCAAATAATTTTGCATGTCTTTGTTATGATTATGATACAATTTACATTATTCAAAAGATGTAACAAACCTATTCACATGATTATGATACAATTTTGCATGTCTTTCTTATAATTTTACATGGTTGGCTTTCTTGGAGTGAAACATGCCTAACAGGATTCAAGTCCTCGATTTGGCTCGGATGCTCGTAATTTTATGAATTTATATATTATAGGTTTTAACGGTGCTATGCTTTTAGTCCTAGTCAATAGCCCTATCAAAACCCGTCGGCTTAATTCTTCGAGAGGTGCTTTTAGCTAGGAGTTGCGAATGTTGAAAGTGTTAAGTGTAAGTGCGTGTTGTAGATGTTTACATTGTAGTTTTTAGCTAGGAGTTGCGAATGTTGAAAGGGTGAAGTGTATGCGTGTTTGTTGTAGGCGTTTGTGTTGTAATGTATATTTTTTAAAAAAAAATTGCACATGCGCATTGGAAATTTTTTATCTGATCAAAATTTTTTTGACCTGATACAGACATGTGGTAGCCATTAGTAAACAATGCACGCTTCATGTACTATTTGCACTTGTTAAATATTAAGCCCACTTTGAATCTTGACGAATGTATCAAGTAAAATTCTTTCGTTAAAATATTTGACACACCAGACTTTGGTCATCGTAAAGAATGAGAAAATTCAGACAAAGCGGATGGTATCGAGGTCGAGGCATGTTGCATGCATACTCGGCCTCGCCTAGACCAAACAAGTGGATGGCTGCGATAGTGGCATAGAACCCCGGCCGGCTGCCTGCTGGTTGCTTCCGTGCTGCTAACTATTCATCTATTGCATATTTCTCTCTAACTAGAGAGTACTTCTATGAATCCACTGCAAGAAGCAGCAGCATTAGTGTGGTGACGGGGGTGCTGGCAGGCTTCTTCAGCTACCTCAGATCACAATATGGTTCTCCTTTCACAGGATTTTAGCCTGCAAGATTTTGACCAAACTGAGATAAGCAACATATATGTACACAAAAGGAATCGTAGTACGCTGGACTGACACAGCTTTATTTCTTTGAATAGATCGACACAGCTTAAACTTTTGAATGGATCGACAGATTATTAAACTTTGGTCATAGTAAAGAATGAGAAAAATTTTAGAGGAAGTGCGTGGGGTGGATGCAATCGAGGGTCTAGGATAGTCACGTTAGGTGACAGTGTTCATCAAAAAAGAGAAAAAAAAAAACAGTGAGGCGTGCAGCCGCATAGATACACGAGCGGCATCACATGGACTCATGTGCTACGAGAGTAGGTAGCCGAGGCCTATATCAATGGCTGCCTACCATACTCCCGGCCTACCTGGTTGCTTCCGACTTGACTCTTCAGCTACATCTTGTCTCCAACCTTGACGCCTTTGCCACCAACAACCACCAGACTAGTGCTGCTGTGATTCCACTGCACTCAGATCTGAACCAAGCAAGCGAAGAACCATGAGTGTGGTGACGGGGGCGCTGGGAAGCCTCACCCCAAAGCTTCTTCAGCTGCTCCACGATGAATACAAGCTCCAGAAGGGCGTGAAGAAGCAAGTGGAGTGGCTGTCAGGAGCTGAACAAAGATCTACGCCTTCCTCGGGAAGGTCTCGGATGTGCCATGGGACCGGCTCGATGAGCAGGTCAAGGAGTGGACACAAGAGGTCGGGGAGGCATCCTCGACATGGAGGATGTCCTCGACACCTTCCTTGTCCGTGTCAAAGGCGACCAGCCTGTCGACACGAAAGCAGTGCTCAAACGCACCATGAAGAAGATGGGCAAGGTCTTGGCAAGGCCAAGGCTCGGCGTGATATTGCCGGTGCCATCGAAGACATCAAGAAGTATCTTGAGGAGGTGGTAAAGGCGCCGAGGAAGTACCCGGCTTTATGAGAGTGTCTCCAAGCATGACATGTCCAAGTCCACTATTGATCCCCGCCTCACCGCAATGTACAAAGAAGTGGCGCAACTTATTGGCATTGACAAGTCAAGGGAGGAGGTCATGTCCATGCTAAGTCCATCCCATCCAGGTCATGATGTGTTGGACAAGGAGATCATGAAGAAGGTTTCTATTGTTGGAGTTGGGGGATTGGGCAAAACCACTCGGCCAAAGGCTGTGTATGGCAGGCTCGGTTCAGAGTATGAATGCAGAGCTTTTGTGTCGGTTTGGTGGGGAACGTGACTTGGTTACAGTTTTGAATGACATCCTGTTTCATCTTGACAAAGACACGTATCAGAATATTCATAACACGGGGAAGAGGACTTGATCTCCTCATTGTTGAACTACGGAATTTCTTGGAAAATAAGAGGTACGCATGAGCCACCCATTTGCAAATTCTAATTTGTTAGTGCCATTTAAGATGCTGCAGTTGTACAGCTAGCCCATATTATTTTTGCATTATCCAAGAGGTTATACTAAAGATATTGTCTCGATTCACCTATCGAAGACATCTTGAGATTGAATTTCTCATTTGTCAATTTTATTCTGCTTCACACATACAACAAAAATGTAAATTATATACATGTCATCTATGCAAATTATCAACATGTATCTACATAGTTACTCCCTCCATGTTGGAAAAGGAAGATGTTTTGGAAAAGGTTGGTGTCAAAAATTGGGAACATAAATCATTAATAACTTTTAAATCGTTGAGTTTAGAAATGTGAAAATCATATCAATAGATTTGTCTTGAAAAATAGTTTCATAAAAGTATACATATATAATTTTTTTAATAAATATTTTTATAGAAAAGAGAAGTCAAAGTTGGCTTTGGAGACCATGTCGCTGTCCTAAACGTCTTTCTTTTCAACTATGGAGGGAGTACTTGTGTGTCATAATGCATTTGGTGTATATTGTGACTTTTTTCAATGTTAGCAATGCAAATTTCTTCCTTCTATAGAAGCTCCCAAAATCATTACTAACCAATGTTTCTTGCAAATTCATGTCGGTAGGTATTTTATTGTTGTTGATGATGTATGGGATGTAGAGACCTGCAAAACAATCAAATTGGCACTTATTGAGAACTGTTGTGGAAGTAAACTAATCACAAACTACCGCAAGTTTGATGTTCTTTGAAGAAGCCGGTGAGGTTTACAAGCTAAAACCACTCTCTTATGAAAACTCCAAGAAGTTATTCTATACAAGGGTATTTGGTGCCGATGGAGAATATCATGATAACAAAGTAGATGATGTATCTGATCAAATTATAGAGAGATGTGCTGGTATACCATTAGCGATAATCACATTGACGAGCTTGTTAGCGGGTAAACCAAAGGAAGAATGGTCCGAGGTGTACAGCTCTATTGGTTTCAGTGCATAAAGATAACAGGGATGTAGAGGATACTATGACAATACTTTCATTCAGCTACTATGATATGCCTTCACATCTGCAGACATGCTTATTGTACCTAAGTACCTACCCAGAAGATAGCCGCATAGACAAGGATAAGTTGATATGGAAGTGGATAGCTGAAGGATTTGTGAGTGGTGATCAAGGAGAAAGATTATTTGAGCTCGGAGAAAGATACTTCAGTGATCTCATTAATGAAGCATGATTCGGGCAAGTGGAGGAAGAGTTAGATGGCAGTGTGTCTTTTAGGTGTTCATGACATTGTTCTTGACCTGCTGCGCAAGTTTTCATTTGAAGAAAACTTTATTGCTATCTTGGATGGTAGTGCTGAAGCCATATTCCCACCAAGCAAAGTTCGTCGGTTTGCTCTCAATAATAGAACAGCTGAGCAAGTTAGTTCAAAAGCTAAAGTCAATGTGATGTCAAAAGTGAGGTCATATACTGCATTCGAGTGTGATATTAATAATAACTGGGTGTACTTTCCTAGCTTCAGGCTTCACAAGATGCTTGATTTAATAGAATGCAGATTCAAGGATGGTTGCCATCTTGAGCATCTTTTGTGATTTACTGCCTTTGAGGTATTTTGTGATAAATTGTCGAGGTAGTACTCCTAAGCTCTCAAAGCAAATATCAAATCTAAAGTTACTCCAGACACTTATTTTGTATGCGACCTCGCGAGTAAGCATCATCCCACCAACACAGCTGTTATGCCTACATATAGATATAAGTCATGTACTCGATGGTATTGGAAAGCTCACATCCCTGGAGCAGCTAATAATATCTGGTGACCCCAAGATGTTTGTAAAGGACCTGGGAAGCCTGCGACAACTTAGGGTGCTCAGTATTGTTAATACAGATATCATGGACAATAGCTTGCAGAGAGATTTTGTGTTCTCTCTAAGCAAGCTGCAAAAGATCCGAAAGATAGATATGGACACTGTGGGTTCAATAAATGCCGACACGGCCATGTGGGAAGAAGCAGGCTTTGTGCTTCCAAGATCTCTCCATCATTTGAACATGCTGAACTTTTTCTTCTCTAAGATGCCGTCATGCATCAATCAATCGCGTCTGCCCAACCTGTCCTACTTGCGACTTCAGGTGGACACTCTGGATGAGCAGGACATGAAACACCTTGCTAGGTTGCCTGCACTCAGTTATCTCCATCTAGGAATAAAGTCCAGAAAAACAGAATGTATTATTAATGCCGACAGTGACGGCTGCTTCAAGAAGCTGAGGTACTTCAAGATCAATGCAGAGGTCCAGTTTCACAAGCACAAAAAGACAGACTCTTGCATTTTGTTGCATATATGGAACAGAGAAGGTGCTCTACAGTTTGGCTCCGGGGAAAGCAACTGCAGCAAAAATAATGTACTCTCTACCGTGATGCCAAACCTTGAAGTGCTTCATTTCCATCTCCTTTTGCGGGCCCCAAAGGACTTCAACAATATTGGCCTAGAATACCTGCCTTCTATTCGTGAACTTTATTTGAATATCTGTGCTATGGACATGTCTTCTGAGGTGGTGGATGCTGCATTGGCTGCACTGGGAAACACATGCAAGGTCCATCCCAACCACCCGACGCTTATCACGGCTGTAATTATTAAGGTATGGAGAGTATTTCGTACTAGTTCCAATCAATTTATTGTCTCTTTATTTTTTTATTTCCTCGTTACAATTTTGTATCCTTTTGAGCATATATATGTCCGCCACTTGTTTGTCTCCACTCAATTAATTAATGGTTTATTAATCAGAATTTTCAGACAGAACCCAAAGGAGGTGTCCACAGGGAAGATGAAGATGAAGAATATGAGAAGCAGCAGGAGGAGGCGGACGTGGCCTCACAGATGGCTGATATTGATATGGGCCAACTAAGCTTTTTAACGTGATTATTCAAATTTGAATCCGAACCCGCATTCACGCATAGGTACGTACTCTACACACCCTGTTCTGTCTCAACTGATGGTGTTTCTGCTCTTCAATGCCAATCGTTCTAGTTTTCAGTTCTCGCAACTTCTGAGACTTCCAACCTCTGTTAACCAATTTCCATCAAACTAATAACCCTATGATTCCTCGCTATACAGAATGTTATATGAGACAATGCTGCCTCTACAGCAACGTTGCCTTTTATGAAACAAATTGATGCACGTATATGTACGATCTTTTTGTTTGCTTTGTGAGGCAAGAATAGTAATCCTTTTATACAGCAATTATGAAATTAACCAACGTATTTCAGCTGATTTTTTTTCCCCATCTGAATCAACTCTGTTTCTGCCCACAAGTCGAAACTCTGTCAGCTAGGACATACCATTTTGTGATTCTTACCTTGGAAATAAACCCTTTTTTTTTGACAAGATGGAAATAAACCTTTGATCATCAGATATTTTATGATTGTAAGGTTAATATCTGCAGAAGATTAATTAGATTTATTAGTGACCTTATTTCCTCTGGCAGATTAGTGATTAAGACTTAACGGTGACACAGATCAAATGGTGTTGGCTTCTTTGTTCACGAGACCATATTTGGTCATCCTGCCTTGTGAGGAAGTCAGTTTCAGCGTACCGCTGCTTAGAACCAGCAACATTTTATTATGCCGGACTGCTGGCTTGTTATTTGTTTGTGCTCTTTTTGTTTTGTACGTACATCCTAATAAGCTCGGAACAAATTTCTTATGTTGTGCCATGTTTGAGGACTATTTGTGTAGCTTGCATTGCATTATGCTGTCTTTTTTCTTATTTTGATTTGATGTATGTAACAAGGCTGTGCTTATGAATCCATGTTTGAGGACCATTATAATATAATTTGTTGGAAACATTATATTTCAAGTATATATTGTTGGCCAAATAATTGTAGTACTTGTTCAGATGCACTCTGGTACGACTGCAAAGTCAAAATTTGCAACCAAATGTGGCGCTGGAAAAAAGATGTTTAATTATTTCAAGTCCTCCCTCGGTTCCAAATTATAGTTCATTTTGGCTTTTCTAGATATACTGTTTTTGTTATGCACCTAGTTATACACCATGTCTAGAAACATGGCTTGTACAGTGGCGTCTCCTTATATTTCAATGTAGCAGATATATGGATGTATGAATTATGGTATTTTTTACTTTGCGAGGCAACGAGTAAATCCCCTCCTTTTCTTTAGCAATCATCACACTACCCTACATATTTTAACAGATATTGGTTTGTCTTCAGTCGAATCCGTTATACATCATGTGTGCTGCATCAACTCTGTTTCTGGCCACAAATCGATACTCTGTTTCTAGTTTCTTCCCATACGTATACCCTGTTTTCTTGTTCATTGGCTCGACGGTTCCCCTGTCAGTTCTTTAGATGAGTCACTTGGTCCATGTGTCATATACTAGTACATACTCTTTTATGGTTTTTCATTATGAAACTCTTAACGTCAACAAGAGATTAAAGAAATTATTAATGAACTTTCTATCTCTCGCAGATCAGTGTTTCTGATCAAAGTTTTTGCTTGAACGGTGGCACAAGTCCAATGGTATTCGCTTCTTTTGATCGTGTGATTACATCAGATCATCCAGCCCTGTAATCTAGTCGGTCTTGGCTTATGTTAGCCCAAGCTACTGTATTTGAATATGTTGTATCAAAATTTCATCATTCCAGTACCTCTTAGAACATGCAGTATTTTTAAATTTTTTTTCTTGCTGAACTGGTGGCTTGTTATTAGTTCGCTCAATTTGCTATGGTCCCAACATAATACTATCGTGCTTAGTTTGTGGAAGCCTATTTGTTGCTTGCGTTGTGTGGTATGGTGAATGTTTCTTATGCTGATATACGTAAGGTTGTCACATTCTGAACACATACATACAGCTGGTAGATACATAATGTCCTTGGAACATTGATTATATCTAGTGTATTTTGTTAGTCGTAAATTTGAAGTACCATGTAGATGGGCCATGTATGTGACGAAGTTTAAGTACAAATGTAGCACACATGTGAATCACATGTGCCACCGTACGTGCGAACACACGACAATGTCGGTGGCGGCGGCCGTCCACGGTAGCCGAACTGTGGTGCCTCCACCGGAGCATCTGTGCCACTAGGGCACACCTTCGACTCGGCCGCGCGAAAGGCTTCCCCGCGCAAGATCGGGCGCAAGCCTCCTCTGCGACTCGCACCTCCTCCACCTGGTGAGCTGGCCCTCTTCCTACCCTTGTTCATGCCCCTCTCTCGCACTGGTCGGTCTCGTCGCACATCCAAGAAGACGACAAGGGCTCACACCGCCTTGTGATTCGTGTTCTCACGGCGGCACAGCGGCCGTGCCGGAGGATTCAATCTGCGCCAACAATAGCGCGGCGGGAGGGCGGTTTCGATCTGTGGCATCACGTCGTCTATGTGGTCTGGAGTCCGGTTCACCCGCCACCGTGGCAGCAGACTGGGCTTGGGCTGGCAGTGGAATCGTGGATGGGCTTGGTAAAAGGCTCGTGAATTTTGTTTTGTTTTTTATCATTATCAACTAAGTAACAAAGGTGGATGTTGTAAGGAGCCCACCAAGTTGTAAAGTTGCTATTTTTTGCAGGGAGTCTGCAGGCTGCCTGTGATGTTTTGTTCATTCACATAGCATTTAAGGGAGTACAAGCCAATTCCACAGCAGAGGCTAACATGTGTATGTGGACGAGCATGCAACTGATACATTGTTTCGATCGTAATAAATTGGCTATTGCTTTCTTAAATTATTCTTCTATAAGCAATAACACAGTTCAATAATTCATTTGTTTGGGATTTATTTTCCGATCAGGAATATATATACCCAACTCCAGAGATTGGTGCCAAATTTTCCTATCCATGTATTAGGTCGTAACAAGATTCCCTTCTTTGCGAGATGCAACATGAATATGGTTACCCGTGATTGTGCCTGCAGCATTCTTTAGGAAGAAAGTTGCAAGTCCAACTGCTACAATGATGTGTTCATCGGCAGAAAAATTAGCCTTTTAGGAGCGGGTCGACGTATTAGCGTGGTGCTGGTCTCTGAAGAAAGCAGCAACAACTGTTTTAAAAGGAGCAACTGGACGTAAAAATGAACACATTTTTTTGGGTTGGGTGGAGACTTGTGTTTTGTAGTGCCGCCTGTCATGCATCAAGGAAAACATCACGAGGTTTTTAAAAGCCATAGGTGGCCGGCTGCCGTGGCCACTTCTTGGCAGGTCTTTACCTACTGTCTTATAAAAAAAAAAATAGGTCATGTTGACTTCCTGAAAAGTGATATCAAAAAGTGCTACAGTACTCGTCACAATAATTATCAAATACAAACGAAAAGTGGTACCCAATACATTTCACCAACTAAACACACCCTAAATCACCTACTGTCTAGTACTGCCTCCCACTGGACGCCTTGCCACCACCTAGGCAGTTCAAATGGCCGCGTAGGTAAACCAAAAAAAAAAAAAAAAAAACCATGGACAAGCCTAGCAAGCTTATCCAATTGGACGACCGGTTCAGCTGATGAAGCGTCGCCGCCTCCAAAGCCACTCCCTGGTGCCTAGACCACAGACCACGCACAGTTTAATACTGCATTGGGAACAGAGAGAGCATATTCGGAAATATCAGAAGTGAAGACTGAGCAATTATCGAGCAAGTATTATGATAGCCCGTAAAGCTGGCTAAATGATGACGTGGAGGAGAGAAGGGATGAGAGAGAGGAGAAGCGGGCTGTAAGGTTACAGCCGGCTTGGACACAAGAACCAAGAAACTATGTGAGATAGACAGGTGGGCCCTATATTAATTAGAAAGAGCTAACTACTGTATGGGTGGGCTGGGAGAAGGCTGCAAGGAACCTTACAGCCAGCTTGCTGACTGTATTATAATACTTGCTCTCAGTCGCTCGGGACAATAGACTGCCCCACCCTACTTTGGTTTTGGTGACATCAGGTCTGAATATCCACTGTCCAGAGTAATTTGGTCATTGAGATAAATAATAGGCAACCTTTTCATTCCACTAGTGCCAAGTGGTCTTGTGTCTGCAGACTCTGCACGCAGCACGTCCGCATATGGCTAGTAGTATTAGCACAAACACAGCTAAAAGCTAAACGATGTCATGCGCTCCTACAAGACCATGTGGTTGTTGGCTCCCTTGGTACAATGGGAAAAGGTAGATTTAGTATCCATTATCACAAACTAAAGATGAAAAAGGATGCCAAACTAAACTTTAGAGATTTCAATCTCTTAATACTTTTTTAAGATAAAGGAATTAACGCTCGGACTCTGCGGTAACACATACAGCCTAGAGCCACTACCTGAAGACACACAGCGAAACTTATTACAAAAACTAAGAATAAAAAAACTTTAGTACATGAAGATATATGTACTATAGATCTACTGCATCCAAAAAAGAATTGAGTTTACTACTCAAGACAAGTGCTAAAAGATATCGATGTCCCTTCATGGCGGTCTTCTAATCAGCCACCACGCTTGAGCGTGCACCAAACTGAATTTGAAAGAAACTCATTGGATGGAGACAACCCCCACAACGGTGGCAAATCGCCCACACTTGAAATCGTATGCCCTCACCGTTGCCCCTCCACCTTGATGTATCGGTGGCGCTCGAATAGCCACCATCGATCTTTTGTGCGGGAGGAAGACCCTGAATTGTGTTCGATCCGCCGACCTGCACGTTGCCGGGTCGCCGAGGTGCATCGCGGACATCAAATATTATCCCCAATAGAAAAGCATCTACCCCAGCAAAGAGAGGTCGTTGCTCACTGTTAGAATGCGTGAGGAACGGTTGCCATTGCAATGCAAGAACACTTCCACAGTGCCTTTAGGAAGGAACATGACGTCCATAGGCGTCATCATTGCAACCAAACACTTCTTGCCAAACGGTTCTTGCTAAAACGCTGTACTGTATTATTTGATCCATGGAAATTTTGGACAGGTTTTTAACTCGTTAAAAAGATTCGAATATATGGATTTTTTTTGTGTCATCAGATATATTAAGCCCTGATAGAAAGATGTGGTAGCCGTTGGCAAGTGATGCACGCTTCTTGGCATTCAGAACTAACACGCTTGACCGACCAGTCTTTGGTCATCGTAAAGAATGATAAAATTTATACAAAAGTACGCGGCGTGCTTGGCACTGTGGTCCAGGAAGCTACCCGCGTAGTGGATGGCTTGAGCCATCAGGGGACAGTGAGGGCGTGAGACGTGTAGTGGATGACAGCGATGGAATCCTGTCTTGCTGGTTGTTTCCTTGTTAACTCTTCAGCTACTGCATGACTCTGAGTAGACGCCTTGCCACTAGCAACAAGGAGAGTACTGCTATGAATCCACTGCACTCAGATCTGAACCAAGCAAGAGAACAAGCATGAGTGTGAGTGTGCTGGCGGGGCCGCTGGCAAGCCTCGCTCCCAAGCTTGCGAAGCTCCTCCACGGTGAATACAACCTCCAGAAGGGCGTCAGGAAGCAGGTGGAGTGGCTCCACAGCGAGCTCAAGAGCATCTACGCCTTCCTCAGTGAGGTCGCGGAGGTGCCATGGGATCGGCTCAACGGGCAAGTCAAGGTGTGGGCACGCGAGGTCGGGGAGGCATCCTATGACATGGAGGATGTCCTCGACACCTACCTCGTGTCGCGTCGATGGAGGTGAGCCTACTGACCCGAGCCAGCTCAAACGTGCCATGAAGAAGATGGGTAAAGTCTTCACCAAGGCCAAGGCTCGCCGTAGTATTGCTTGGTGCCATCGAAGACATCAAGAAGAATCTTGAGGAGCTGGCTAAAAGGCGTCAAGATTACAAACTTGGTGACAATCTGTACAAGCCAGTTGCAGCAGCATGTCAACTGTTGATCCTCGCACCAAAGCTATGTACAAAAAGGTGACAGAACTTATTGGTGTTGACAAGTCAAGGGGCGACATCATATCTAAGCTGAATCCATCCCAACCGTAAGATGTTCTGCGGCACAAAGAAGATCACCAAGAAGGTTTCAATTGTAGGAGTTGGAGGATCTGGGCAAAACCACTCTTGCCGAGTGGTGTATGACAACCTAAAATCGCGATATGACTGTGCAGCTTTTGTTTCAGTTGGACGGATCGTGAGTTAGTAACAGTTTTTCGAGAGACATCCTCTTTGATCTTGATGGGAAAAAGTATGACAAAATTCATAACAACAGAAGAGGTATTGATCTCCTCATTCGCGAAGTTCGAGAGTTCCTACAGAACAAAGAGGTACATATCTGCCACCAAATTGTAAATTGTAATTGACGAGTGCCTTTTAAGATGTTCTTACTATGAACTGTAAATTGAAAAACAATCAGAAAATTCATATCAGTTCAGAATTTTTGTCAATAATATTAGTTTTCACTATGATGTAGCTTATAGTAAAAATATACTATGTCCACGTCATCTATGCCCAATTGCTCTTTGAGATTGTTTTTTATCCATTTCTCAAATATAACGAAAAAGCATATATTTAGTTCATCTGCTACAATACTAAAAGATTTGCTTCACTAGCTGTATAAAAAAGGGTAATACACTATAATGTTTTTTTGTTACTTGAAGTTAGATTTCAAAATACTATTCATCTGAAACTAGAAATTTTAGTTCAAAACACTATAATATATTTATAATTGAACTTATATTTCAAAATATTTTCCTTCTGAAACTATGAACTTTTACTTAAAAAACTCTAATGTATTTATTAATTGAACTTAGATTCAAAATAAGTGACAAAAAAATATTTTTCAAAACATTTTACTTGAAACTATAATTTTTTAAAAAAACACAGTTTTAGTGTCAAGCAGGCAGCTTGTGTTCTGTAGAATAATGTGGTCTTAAATATGCAGTTTGTACAAAATAGGCCCTTTGTATGGTTCCTTTTTTTAATTGACTCTTCTACGAAGTGGCTATTCCTAGTGACAAAGATTCTGAAACATCAACACACAGTTTATTTTTACTAGCGTGAGCATGAGTTTGATGTGTCATGCCAAATTTTTTAAAAATGTTCAGTAAATTTCTTGCTTCTGAGAGAAAATCCAGACGTGACTAACAATGTTTATTGCACTTTCATGTCGATAGGTACTTCATTGTTATTGACGATGTATGGGATGTAGGCACTTGGGAAGCAATCGAACAGTCACTTGTTGACAATAATTGTGGAAGTAAAGTAATAACAACCACTCGTAAAGTTGATGTTGCCAAAGCAGCTGGGGAGATTTATGAGTTTAAACCACTTTCAGTTGATGACTCCATGGAACTGTTCTATACAAGGATATTTGGTGCAGACAGAAAGTACCGGATAACCAACCTAATGATGTTTTCGGCAAAATTTTTAAAGAAATGCGCTGGTATACCATTAGCAATCATCACAATGGCTAGCTTGTTTGCTTGTAAACCAGAGTGCACATGGTCTGAGATCTACAGCTCTATTGGTTTTGACAGTAAAGATAATAGGGAATCTGAAAATACAATGACAATACTTTCATTTAGCTACTATGATCTGCCTCCACATTTGAGGACATGCTTACTATATCTATGTACATATCCTGAAGATTATCTGATTGAAAAGGAACCTCTCGATATGGAAGTGGATAGCTGAAGGATTTATTGAGCAGGAACAAGGGACAAGATTATTCGATATTGGTGAGAGATACTTCAACAATCTCATTGATAGAAGCTTGATCCAGGTAGGGCAGTCATGGCACGGCAGAGTATTAGCCTGTCGCGTTCATGATATGATTCTTGATCTGATGCGTATGCTTTCATGTGAAGAAAACTTCATTGCTATATTAGATGACAGTATTCGAGGAACGCTTGGACCTAGCAGTGTTGTTCGTCGGTTAGCCAACCAAAATAGAATGGGTGAGCACATTAGTTCTAAAATCATGGTTACTGGGATACAAAAAGTGAGATCATATACTGCGTTCAGCTGTTTTATTGACAACCAGGACCAGTTTTCCGGATTCAAGTTATTGCGCGTGCCAGAGCTAATAAATTGTAGGCTTGAGGAAGGTTGTCATCTTGAGCATCTTGGTGATTTACTTCACTTGAGATATCTTAGGATATATTGTTTAAACTGTCATCTTGAGCTCCCAAGAGAAATAGGGAATCTAAGGTTACTGCAGGCACTTGAAGTGACCCAAGATTTGCCAGCAAGTATTGTCCAGCTAACACAGTTAATTCGGCTACATGCTCACGATGCGCCCCATGGGATTGGAAACATGACATCCCTAGAGGAGCTAAGAATAAACGTATTGGGCAATCCAGAGAGTGAAAGTTTTATGAAGGAGCTGAGCAGCCTGCAAGAACTGAGGGTGCTCAAACTTGGTACTCGTGCGATGGGCGAGAGCACGCAAAGACATTTTGTGGAGTCCCTGCATAGTCTCAAAAAGATCCAGACTCTAGATGTGCACTGTTGGGATTTTGAAGTGGATACAGCCACGTGGGAGGCAGCAGGCTTTTTGCTCCCGCGGTCTCTCTGTTATTTTTCTTTGTTAATTTGCTTCTCCAAGTTGCCCTCATGCATTGCTCCCTCGAGTCTTCCGAACCTGGCTCACTTGTTCCTGAAGGTGAAGACAGTGGACGAGCAGGACATGGAAAACCTTGCTAGGTTGCCCGTACTCTGCTATCTGCAGTTGCTCTTGCTTGATGAGACTATGGATGCTTACTATATTAAAATTAATATCCGAGACAACTGCTTCCAGAAGTTGAGGTACTTCCTGATCAATAAAATCGTCCAATTTGAGCAGCCCAATGAGAAGGACGCTATGGTTTCATTGCATAGATGGAATGGAGAAGACGCTGTGCCCTTTGGCTTCAGAAAAAGCATGCACGACGGCTCCAGAAAACTTGCACCCTCTGCTGTGATGACAAATCTTGAAATCCTTGGGTTTTTTTCGTGTTATCTCCCTTTGCGGGCTATAATCGATAACAATTGTGATTGTGGTAACATTGGCTTGGAATACCTGCCTTCCCTTCGGGAACTCACCTTGTGGGTCGACTGTGATGGCGTGTCTGCTGAGGAGGTGGATGCTGCGATGGCTGCCCTGACAAACGCTGCCAAGGTCCATCCCAATAATCTAACACTTGACATTCGTAAAAGAAATGAGGTACAACGCTTATATTATAGTATCGATCAAGCTGATATCTCTGTATTTATCACTTTCCTGTTTGGCATACATACATCATTTTGATTGTCTTGCTCCGTTAACGACTTGTTTAATCTGGATTTCCATGCAGAAGAAAGAAATGGTGTGCACAGATGACGAAGAAGATTGGACGCAGGAGGAGGAAGAGGAGGTGGCCTCGCTGATTGCTGATATTGATTTGGGCCGACTAAGCATAGCAAATTCTTAAAGAGATACGAATTTGGAACCAAACCATGCCTGCATACACTGTACGTACTCCCTCCATGCTGTCTTTTGTCTTAGCTGATGAACGATGATGGGGTTGCAGCTCTTGCAATTTAGCCATTCAAGGAGAGAAATTTCAATATCTGAGATCGAGTTCGTCTGCCTCACATGATTTTACATTAAATTTGTCCGCTTTTCGAAATTTTACACTGAAACTGCGAGATTTTCCATTGACTATCAAGCGTATATTAGCAGATGCTGATCCACTCTGTTTCCGGCCACCAGTACATACTCTGTTTTCCACACTCCTATCTTGGTGTAATATGTACTGTGGTGCTGCCTCCATTGTTAGTTCCATCGATTCATTTATACATAAGTTACTTGTTTATACCGTCACCTGTTAGTGTGAGAGACACCAGTCGAGATTATTCTGTCACCAATTGTAGGCACCAACTCTGTTTCAGGCCACTAGTCGAGGCTCTGTTTTCCAATGTACATCTGGATTTGTACATACGTCACTTGTTTAATCTGTCACCTGAGAGTTCATCCTTCTATGATTCTTCACTTGGAAATAAGCACTTTGGTCATCGAATAATTTATGGTTATAAGCATAATATCTGAAGATGATTAAGTAGAATTATTATTGACGAACTTGTTTCCTCTTGCAGATTGAGCTTTTCTGATCCAAGTTTCCGCCTAAACCACGGTTTAGCTCAAATGGTGTCGGTATCAATGCGTGCGAGATTGCATCCGCTCATCACCACCAGTTCACTCGACTGTGAGCCATACGGTTTCGGCCATTATGTTCACTCGAGCTGTTTTCTATTGGAATAAATATGTTATATCCGAGTTTCAGTGTACTCTGCAGCGGCTATTAGGCCAGTCTCAATGGAGAGTTTCACCTCCCGGTTTTCAAGATATGAAACTTTGGCATGAAATAGACGTCTCCCTCAATGCACAGTTTCATAGGGTCAAGGGTCCCACAACCTCTCTCTCATTGCATGGTTTAATTGTATAATTGTATGGTGAAACTCTATTTGTGTCTCAATGGGGGTTTCACACAGTTTCCAACGCATGTGAAACAGTGCCTAAAGGTTTCACCATGGTGAAACTCTTTCCTTCTCTCTCCTAAGAGTTTGATGCAAAAAGTGAAATTTTGCTGATGTGGCGCTGCATTTAATGTGTATGAAACACTCATAAAACCCCCATTGAGACTGGCCTAACCTGCAACTTTTTTTTTCATGCTGAACTCATGGCTTGTATTATTATTAGTCTCTCGACATTTCTGTGTGGTTCGTACGTACATGCTAATAAGCCTAGAACGCACTATATTTATGTTGTGCGAAAGTGTGAGGGTGCTTCATGTGTTGCTTGTACTTGCACTGGCCTCAAACTTTGAACAAATAAAATATTCTTTTTTTTTTTTTTGAGGAAACGAAAAAAAACAATCTACCTACCCAGCTAGCCAAGCTAACAGGAGGAGGCAACGCCTTGTGCACGTTACAGACCAAGCCTCTCTGATAATTCATCTAACGAATTAGTGTGTCATTAGTGTGTCCACAACAGTGCCGTCGAAGTCGATAGCTGCCATGGACCTGGTCACCTGGCCAGATGTGGGCCAATTGCTACAATTAATTAATGAAACTATTTTTCTCCCTTTTGATGCTTGTGATGATAACAACAGTTAAAAAATCCTCCATGAGTCATTAGATGTGGTCACCTGGCCAGATGTCAGGCTCTTCTAGTGATTTGTTTTCTGCTCATTCTTTCACCTTCAGCATCACAGGAAGGCACGCGGCCAGTAGCCAGTAGTCGAGAGTACAACGCGGCCACAGCGTCAAGTCTTCCGCCCTCCACTACGCACTGGCGGATGGTACATCTGCAGTCACTGAGAAGGAATGGGTGCTCTGACTTTTTTTCGAAAGCGCGCATTGTGTGTGTACTTCATTAAGGGAAATCAGAAATGTCGCGATTACAACCCCTAACGGTCAATGGCGAGGTGTCAAAGTCCGGTAGAGGCAACACTGAACACGGATCGCCAGCTCTAACGGCAGAACAGAAGGGTTGTACTAACTAAGAAACTAAATTTGCGACGCAGCACAGAGGAAGGCTATAGGTTGAGAGCCCCCTCGGCCATCAATGGAAACAACTCGCAGAGGGCATCCGGCTCCACGGACGACATGGCCCCCGAAGTGTTCATGGAAGCGTACTGCCATTTCTGGTTCCGGGTTGTCCGATGGGTTGCCTAGACGACGTCCCTCCAACTTGTTGAGGAGCACCGGGCGCGGACGCTCGGTCGCGGCGCTAAGCGCCTCAGAGTGCCCAGCGGCGGATGGCGTTGGTGCCCAGCCGGTCGCTGCGGCGTGTGGCCAAGACACCGTCGGCGACCCTTGGCGATCGTAGGCGAGGTGGGTCCACGACCAAGGGCTCCTCAAACGTAGTAACAAGGAGTCAATGAAGGCAGTCACGAAGCTGTTGTAGGTGCCGGGGCGGCGGGTGCGGGAGGTAAGGGCGGAGCGGGGTGGCGGGGGACCCCGACGGCCACCCCCAAAGCCGACCGCGGGGTGGCAGAGTCCCCGATGGCCACCTCAGGCGCCGACGCAGGAGTGGCGAGACCTCGGCGGCCACCTCCGGCGCCGACATCTCGAGTCCTCCCCGCAAAGCGGACAGCGAATAGGGGAGCGATCTTGCGCCGCGTTCTCCCGCCTGGAGTGCGGCACAGCATCCCTGAGCGGTTCATGGAACCTCACGGCGATCGTGGGTTTTGGGGTACACCCCATGTGCACAGGCCGCTTGGCCCACTTCAACTGGACACTCCGCGAATAGACGCCTACCTTCACTGTATCAAATGCTGTCATAACTAGTTCCTTTGCCCAATATGAAGCGGATTAAAAATGTAATTGAATTGGATATATTTTTAATTTCCTGGTCAAAATGGTTTCGGAAACATGTTGCTTGCACCAAAATAAAACTAAATCTATCAGGCCACAAACTATTACCTGGTCAAAATGCTAGAAATCATTCAGGTCAGAAGTTATTCTACAATAACATACTATAGATGAATTGTATCAAAACCTGGTTAAACCGGTACCCAATCCAATCCCATCGATGCAAGCACACAGCCACACAGCTAGCACAACTTGCCTCCAAACTGGACGACTCTTATCTCATCGTCGTCAAGAGCAGCGTGGTTGCGCTGAGCTCTCGTTAACTCTTCTGTGCGCCAGCTTACCACCACCACATTAGTACTACCGATCCACTGCGCTCGCTCAGAACCAACCAAGAGAAGAAGCATGTGGACATCTATATAGTATATATTGAAGTATATATAAATCGTATTTTTAACAATGATCAAACTATCAACCGTATTTTAGCATATACAGTCTGTTGAATCCATTATACATCGGACGTAGGCTTAGTCGCTGAACCGTCAACCGTGTGTTACTCTCCTAATATGTAGGCTTAGCCACTCTGTTTCCATACCCATACATCGATACTCTGTTTTCCAGAATCCTATGTTGATGACTTGATATATATGTACTGTGCTGCAGCCATAGTTGGTCACTTGTTTATAATCTGTCACCTGTAAGTCTGTGACACATCCTTCTAAGATTATTCACTAGGAAGTAAGCACTTAAATTGGTCATTGGATAATTTTTCGTCGTAAGCATAATATCTGAACAAGATTCAGTAGAGTTACTGACGAACTTGCTTCCTTTCACAGACTAGTGGAAAGGCACGTGCGGCACGCGACGTGCTATACCAAACTAAAAATCTTTTATAATAGTGAAATACATAAATAGTCCATGATTGTACAACAATAGATGCATAACGACAATGCAGTTCTACCAAAAATTGTAATATTATTACGTATGTACCAATCGGCTTTGTTCCGATTTCACCTCTTAGCCCTCCCATGCATCATGTTAATGGATGAGAAAGAAACATTTGTGTCATATAATGATCAATATAACTACAAATAAAATAAATAAATTAACTTTGCATCATGTAATGATCAAACTATTCCTCAACCGCCACCATCCTAGGTGCCTTTCTTTTGTTGCAATGGTAGCATGCAAAATCACATAATTAAGAATGATTGAGATTGATAGCACATAATAATTACATAAATACTATGTCAGCTTGCTTCCAGTTCATAGATACCCATCTCCTATGATTGCACAACAATATATGCAACAATGCAGTTCTACCATAAATAGTAATATTATTACGTTTGCACCAATCGGCTTTGTTCCAATTTCACCTCTCAGCCCTCCCATGCATGCAGATCAAGAAACATTTTCAGTCAGTATTAATGAATGAGAAAGAACCATTTGTACCATATAATGATCAATATAACCAAAAATAAACGAAATGAATTAACTTTGCATCATGTAATGATCAAACTATTCCTCAACCGCCACCGTCGTAGGCGGCTTTTTTCTAGTTGCAATGCTAGCACAAAATCACATAATTAAAGAATGATTGAGATTGATAGCACATAGAGAGGCCTCCGTTAACTTCAATATATTAATATTAACACTCTGCGTGACCCAAATGTTGTAGTGTCTTGTTTTTTAAAAAAAATCTCTGTCATCTGTGCTTATACATCTGCCTCTGCATCAGTCTAAAAGAAGTGAATTATAGTGGTAATGAACACAAAATTCAAATTTACATGCATCGTCACATTATGCAGTTGGCATATAAATCTGTGGTGGCAGATTAGGATAATTGGGGATCTGAGACTCCATTTCCTTGCTTATTGATGCTGCTACTTGCAGCAGAAATTCAGCAAAGACATCAGGGGAAAACAGAGAAACTTTTGAGTTTTAGAAATATTGGAGGTTTCAGTTTGACAGCCAAATTGGGGGTTTGTACTAACCTGCTTGTTGTGGCCTTGAGGGAAGTACACAACCCCGCAACCCGCCGCGAGCATGGAAACAAGCTGGACGGCGCAGGCACCCCTGCTCTGAATTCAGGCACTTTTGGACCTCCACGACTGTAATAGTAGCTTATAATAAATTCCAATTCCAAGTGGATAAAACTGAGAATCAAGGTGTATATTAACTTATAATAAGTGACCTTAAACTGGGTATCTTAACTGAAAACAACCAACCCTTCGGGTACAAAGACATAACAATCTATTCACGGCCATAAAAAAATTGCGGGCTATGAATTTAACGGGAGCTTGGCCAAAACGCTATAGCAGCGCTATTCGGCTCTATAGCGCGCTAATCAACACGTGGCAGCTGCTTCTGGCCACTATAGTGGAGCTATTTTGGCGCTATTTTTTTAGTGATTCACGGAAGGAGAAATATTAAGAAATTAACAGACAGCAAGAACTGCTGCCATGACCTGTCCCAATAATGAGTTTCGTGGCTCGTGCTGCTTTTTACATTTTGTTTTACTGACTAAAAGAGCCTAATATGTCACATGTTTGATAAATGTTAGGTATATTAAAAATCATAGTACTTAAGCAAAGGCCACATAAAAATTAACTGTATTCCGTAGAACAAGAGAATAAATTGAAAAATTGAAGCGTACAACATCTCCAGTTTAGTACTGGAATGCACATATATGGTTTTAGTTCAGTGTTGTCGTTGCAATATTTTCTAGCCTCCCCATTCATGTATTAGCAATCATTAAAAGATATTAGTTTTGTACTTGCAGGGTCTTGGTCCATTATCTCATACTTATCTAAATATTATATTTATAATTGAACACAATGGATCGGATCATGTTAAAGAACCCTGACTGTTTGTTATATGTAATGTGGTAACTTGGAAAAGATTGTGATGGCACTGATTCATTTAATTTGATACTGAAATTGGAGACAAGAATCCTGCTTGGTGAATTTAAAGTGTGCAGAAGTACCATGTCATGGATGTCAAATGTCAGTTGCAAGGGAAAAATGAAAATGGGAAATAGATTGAGATCTCATCTCTCCACGTACAGAGATTAATCCGTATTGCCGAGACCTCGTCCTAGAATTCAGATCAATATTGCAAGCGGCCAAGCACGACTGATCTTACAAAATCACAACTATATCTAGGTTGCGAAGCAAATTACACAAGCCTATAAGACAGTACATATTTCACATAAAAATTGAATTTTCAGTACAGATAAAAACCAAAATTAAAAGGGGATAGATTATTCACCACCCCTCTTGTTTATCTCCTTGCGGAAGGTGATGTCCTCCTCTGTGCCATTGAAGATCTCCATCTCTGGTGGACTCCGTCTTCGGGTGCGTATTCTAATTGACAGATCGAGATGGAACGTGGGCGGAGTAGCAGTGACGCAAACAAGCCCCTCCAATCAAATCAAAAGAAGACATAACCAACTCAATGCTAGCTGTTCACTCCTGGATGAATCTCTTCAGCATAAGAGTCGAAGAAAACAAAGATTTGCCATTTTAGAGAGTACTATTCACATTGCATTTCTTAAATGCATTTGAGTATACACATGAATTTCTAGATTCTACAAAGATAGGAAACAACTAAACAAATCTGCATTTTTATTTTGTTGGACAGTTTGAAAAAGCTCAAAATACTAATTGGGAATTAAAGCTGAAATTTTTTTTTACAAAGCTGAAAAGTTTGTTAAAGAAGTAACTATCTTTGGACAACATTAATGCAAATGGGAAATAGATTGAAATCTCATCTCTCCATGTACAAACTGCCTCAGCAAGAAATGTGGCCATGACCTTGTCTAGAATTCAGATCAACTCATATTGCAAGAAGCCAAGCACGATTGATCTTAGAAAATCACAACTATACCTAGGTTGCAGAGAGAAAATTACACAAGCCTATACGATATTAAATATTTTACATAAAAATTGAGCTTTCAGTATCGAAAAAACCAAAAATAAAAGGGGATGGACTAATCAACTCTCCTCTTGTTTATCTCTTTGTCGATAGTGATGCCCTCCACTTGTGCCATTGCAGATCTCCATCTCTGGTTGACTCCATCATTGATGCACGCGAATAAACCCCTCAAATCAAATCAAAAGAAGAAATAACCCAGTCAATCCAAGCAGTTTGACACATTGGAGTAAATATTATACCAAAATATAGCATGACCAAAATATAAATTCATAATCGATAGCATGACTAAATATTACTCATAGAAATCAGATGAGACAGAGGAGTTGGATCTAGAAAGAAACAACTGACTGTAGAAAAAACATAAAAATAGCATTACCAATCAGATGCAGTCATCACGTATACTCGCTTGATCCAATTGCATATACAACAGAAATCAAATTCTTTACCTGGTCACCTCTTTTACTCGTCGATGATAGATAGAGGCATGCATAGATCGATGGGATTCCTGAAGAGTCTCCTACCAATAAGAAAAATTTGATTAAAAGATGAACAGACATAGCACAAACCGGCTCCTCCTAATCTGCATAATGCAAGGAGATTAATTAGGAATTAATATAAAATAAAACAGCATCTGAATAATTTGTCACTAAGAATATAATCTTTTACCCATCAGATTAGCCAAAATTACGTATCCATGTTTTTGTCTCTAGACTGTTGGTTTTCTTTTTTAATAAAGCACCTGTAGTGGCTCCCCAGCCCCTCCAGTTTCATTAAAAAACGTATCCATCTTGATACAGTATCTGCTTTATGCATAGAGAAGGTGGGGGCGGAGAGATAAATTGATACGAAGGAGATGGATTACTCGAGTTGATTTATTAACAACGCAAGAAGCCATAGGCTTACCTTGGAGTTCGTAGGACTATTGGACAGAGATGAGTCTTTTTTTTTTTTTTTTTTTGAGGGGTGGACAGAGATGAGTCGTGGACAAGACACCGTGGTGGTTCTGAGTTGGGGGTCCTCGACGACTCTACGGCGAGCCCGTTGGCGGTGGTGATCCTGTCGACGGAGGGGGAGGCCGGCGAACATAACCTCGTTCATGGAGCCGAGCATGTCACGCTTCGCATTGGTGCTCACCGTCGTCGTGCTCTTCTCGCGCCTCCCTCGTCGTGTTTCCTAAGGCTTGGAGAGCGGCGTCGCCCCTGCGCGTAGCCTTGGGTTCCCTGTTGATTGCGCCTCCACCCCGGGCTTCCTCCTCGTCCTCGCTTCGCCGCGCCTTCACCTTTCGCCCGGCTGCTGCGCTTCGTGCGCCTTCTGGACAGGGCGAAGGGGGGGAAAGCGATTGTAGTTCGAAGGGTAAAAGCGGCCTAGATCTGGAGAGGATCGAATGGAGTGGAATTGGTTGCGTTCTTTCCTTCGATTCTGGGTGCGAGGATGAGATAACCGCCCAGTGGTGATTGGAACGATGGCCATGGGTCCACACGCGGGCGGGTATGTTTTTTTGGGTGAAAAAAGACAGCGCCAAGGGGCCTTAGACGGCAGAAACGCGTGTGCGAGGCATGTTTCATATGTTCCTGTCATTCTTCTCTTCTGGGTCCACCTGTCAATGACTGTCAATGATATATGGGTACAAAGTTTTTACGGTGACAATGGATTTTCAATTTGTTTGCTCTTTTATAGTATAGATTTGTTCGTCTCATCCAAGTTTCTGCTTGATCCATGGCCATCCTTCTGAAATGGTGCTGGCTTCAATGCGTGCGAGACTACAGCAGGACATCACCACAAGTTCACTCTCCTGTGATCCAGATTGTGTCGGCTCTTATGTTGAAACCAAACTATTTTTCCATTTGAATTTGTATTATTAGTTTTAGTGTACTCTACTCATACCACATGTAACCGGAAGGTCCCGGGTTCAAGCCCCAGCCTCCGCATATTGCACATGGTGCGGGTAAGGCTTGGCGCTAAATACCCTTCCCCAGACCCCGCGTAGTGCGGGAGCCTACGGCACTGGGTACGCCCTTTAAGTGTACTCTACTCATACCAGAACCTGCAACATTTTTCTTCTTGCTGAAGTAGTGGCTTGTATTATTAGTTTCTCTACATTTCTGTGCTTGGTACATTCTACTATTAAGCTTGGATTGTGTTGGTGTAGCCCCAAAGCAGGCTACCCCCTGGTAGGACGGATCACACAACAAGGCAAAGCAAACTCCAGAAGGAATGTCTGAACTGGAACACTCTTCTATTAATCTTCTCTGTCTTCTTCTTTACAATGCCCCCTTGGGGGTCTATTTATAGTCCGTAGACTATTACAATTCCAACTATGTCCTCCTACCAACCCCGGCCCTTGGCGCGTCCCGCCATGGGCCAGGGGCAGCTTGGTCTTTTCGCGCCTCGCAGTCCCGATCACGCCCCTGGGACCACCTGTAGTCGGAACGCGAGCACCTGCGAGACAAAGAGAATGAACATTCGGTAACGGCTCCTCTAGCCATGGCGAAGGCGGCCCTTTTCGGCCTTCCTCCCCGAAGTCCAGAGGATCCACACTTGGCCTCCACCCTGGGGCGTAAGCCGAGCATTCGCCCCCTGATCGAACGTCTATGCATTCGCATGGCATGACCTCCCAGCCCGACTCCTTATGGCCGGATGCCTCGTCTTCGGCCAATGAACAGCCGAAGTCGGCACATTCGCGTAAGGCGCCTCTCTTCCGGCGAACGGCGCGGCACTCGGCTTCCTACGCCTAATGCTACGGCTTTCGTCTACATGTCGAGATCCGCGGAGGCGGGCTCGACATTCGGGCATTTGGTCGCCACTCTCGGGTGAAAGCCTGCGTCTTCATCCACGACATGGCAAGCCATCCATGCGCATCAGTATCCGAATGCGGGAGGCATTCGGCTCCCCGAGGCCGAAAGTAGGCTCTTAGGCCACCTTTCGCCACGGTTTATCAGGCCGACCGCCGCGGTGGGCACTTTCGGCCCTCCCCCAACAGTAGCCCCTCGAGGCCAAGGGTGAGGTTCTTTCGCCTTTTCCCTTGGGTTCGGCTGTCGACCCCTCAAGAAACCCCCCTCGGGGCCGAAAGCTTGAGGAGTGCTTTTCTTTGGTGAGATTAAGCCGATTAATTATATTTTCGTATTTTCTAATATTTTATTTGAACCCGGCGAAGGTGAAGCGACGTCGCCTCGGGTTGCGAGCCCCTGGCTGACAGATGAGATGCTGCCTCGATCCGCGTGCGTTTTCAGCCTATATAAGGTTATTGGGGGCCGAGGGGGTGAACTCCCCCTGGCTGATTTGCTCTCTGTCGCTCTTGCGCTCTCGGTGCTTCTGAGCTCTTGAGCATTCGGCGATCTCTGCTTTCGGCGTTTGAAGGCTTTCGGCGGCTAGCTTCTTTGGTCAAGTAAGTTTCCTTCTTGTCTTCCTTTCCTTGTTTGGTTGAGTTGGGCGCCCGTTTTTTTATTTTGGGGTTTCGTTGTTTCTTTATATTTTTGTATTCTAGGTTTTGTTGATTCAGTAGAATGTCGGGTTCGGCTGCCTCGGGGTCCGGCTCTTCGTCAAAGAGCTCCGGATCTACCAGCAGCTCGTCGAGTTTGGATCCGGCCGCAGAAAACGCAATCAACGTGCGACCTCTTCAAAGTATCAATCCTCATATGTTTTCTAGCTCAGATGAAGATAGTTCCGAATCTACTAGCCCCGCCAGTCCTCAAGTGGTGGATGATATCGCGTCTGACGTTGATATTGAGGGGTCACCGGTTGGGGGACAGGTTTCGGCAGAGCCCGAGCTAGATCTTTCGGCGCAAGTGGAGCCCTCGAGGATTCCTTTGGACCTCTCGAAGGGTCGGATGATGAAAGTTTTTCCATTGCCGAGGGTTCGGGGAGAATCCAGGGACCTCGGCTTGCCGTGGAGGTCTATTGGGGTGGGACCTCACGTGTTACTGAGGAAGGAAGTTCTGAATGACTATGTGCGTAAGGGTTTCATGGATCAACGAACAAGGCTGCTTTGCCGGGCTCCTACTGGTGAGAGGGTTTGAATCCCAAACCAGGCGAAGCCCTTGTTTTCAAGGATTACTTTAAGGCCGGGTTTGCCTGCGCCGTGCGAGGATGCATTCATCAGTGGAATCCTTGACCGCCGCCTGTAACTTCACCATCGACCCGAATGCTTTTACTCGGTTAGGGGCATTTGTGCAGGCTATGAAGATGATGGGAGCCCCTCTTTGCGTGGAGACTTTGTTCAGTTCTATGCTTTACATAAGAAACCGAAGAAGATTCGGGACGTGAGGAGGAAAGAGGATTGCTATGTGCAATTCGGGGCTTATACCTTTATTCGAAAAGGAACATTCGTCTTGCTCGCTTTACGCAACAAATGGTCAAGATGGACTCAATTTTGGTTTTTATGCTCGTGTCGGTGCCAAGAATGGCGGGAGGCCCCACATCCGGCCTACCTTTGGCGGTGCCCTTGAGAGCGAATGGTCCCCCTGCGGGCTAAATGCCATGCTTCTTATTTTGAGAATGCTGATGGGGATGCCGAAGCCCCGATGGCTTTCCTTGGGACCCTGCCGGGACAAAGTACGCGTGACCTGGTCGAGGAATGGATTGCCATGGGGGTTCGGCCCTTGAGTTCTCGCGTGCGATTAAGTCATTGATCCTCAGAGATATGATTATGAGGCGAATGTGGTGCAAGCCACGGTTCCTACACTTCCATTCAAAGAAAGCGTTTTTGGAGTTTGTAGTGGACGAAGCTGATGCGATCCTTGGATCAGTTGCAAAACGTGAGTATAACATGGCTTGCGAGATCATCGGGGAGAATGCCCGAATCAATAGGGCTTTCGGCCGCTATGGGGGTGCCTTATCCTCATAGGCTGTCACCGGAGGAGGCTAAGGCGCGTAAAGGGCAAGCGGAAGGCGGCATATCGTGGGAAAATTTGTTGCCCTTGATTCGCCTCTTGAGAGAATCAAGAGGCGTAAAGACGACTCAACAGAAGAGGCCGAAAAGAGCCCAAGGACGTTGAGGTAGGTCGCACCTGGCTAGGATTCCTGGCTTGCGTAGCCAAAAGTTACATTCGGCCGAACTCGAATGTTTGGCATTGTTACCTGCCAGCTTCGGTATTTGCCGTATTTTCGTCATCTCCCATCTTTTTGCTTTTCGTTGGAGTTTTGCTTTTCGTACACGCACTGCTTTGCTGATAATAATGTTTACCTATGATTTTTGAGGTCATCTCCAGTGATTCGGGAGGATATGGTAGGAAAGGGTGTAAAGACCCCTTGCCACCTTGACGGATCTTTGGAGACACGATGTCTTCCGGCCCCAACGGCCGCGGTCAAGCGGCCGCAGCTGACCCGCCGCTATGAATGCTGCGGCTTTTGAGAAAAAGAAGTCAACAAGGAAGCTCGGTTTCGGCTACCGCCGTTCCGTGCGTCTTCGTCGCCTAAGGCTGCCCCGGGTAAGTCTCGGTTCTACTGGGAATTTATCAAGACTTAGGCATGTATCCTTTTCGCCACGGCACACTCTCTCGGGGGAGCACTTCAAGTGACTTTAAGGAGCCAATCGTGTACTCCGGGCTTAGCTCCCTGAAGAGATGAGCCCGCGAAAGAGAGAGGACTTACAAGCTTGCTTTCGTTGTCTAGGAGTACATTCGGACGCTAGGGTGGTGGCGGGGGGTGGATCTGCGCACTTTGCCCCTTCTTCCTTCGGAGGGGGCGGTCGGTCGGCACCGACTGTTCCTCCTCGTTCACGGCTCCTCAAACTGAGAAGGAGTTGTTGAAGACGGGAACCCGATTGCTCCTTGATTCTCTTAAGTTTTATGCTACGGGGTAAGTTCTGGTTTCTCCCTTTGGTTTCAAAGTGTAAGTTTCGCGTGTCGATTCGTGCTTTTTGTTTTCTTTCTTTTTCTTGCAGTCCATGCCGATTGCCCGAACCCTAGAAAAGAAGTTCCGGGGTCAAGGCAGCAAGGCTCTCAAAGGCCGAAAAGGCCAAGGCCGAAAGCCTTGCCAAAAACTCTGAAAACTTGGCCAAGACCGAGAAGGCAAAAGGCCAATCTCGCCAAGAAGACCGAAAAGAGATCTTTGGAGCTGGAGCAGAAAGGTTAAAGACACAGGAGAGGGTGAGCTTGAGGCTGAAAGAAGGGCGCACCAATCGGAATCGCATGCCCTCGAGCATGAGGCGAAGGCTGGCGTTTGGCCCTAGCTAACGGCTGCTTGCTTCTTTCGGGCGGCGAGGCCGCCCTTCCGCCGTCGGAGCTAGGCCATAGGGGAGAGGCTCACGTGGCTCGTGCGGGAGGGTCGCCGGGCGCCCTTATGACCGGGTGGACACCCGGGGCGAGGCTATGCCTTTTTGGAGACCATTCGGGCATTCGGTTCTGCTCTCCATGAGCTCGGGTGTCCCCATGTGGAGTCGTGGAACCTAAAGAGGATCCGCCGCCTATTGGAAGACCTGGCCGAGGTGCTCCCTCGTGGCTGGCGGTTCTATGAAGGCTTACGGCGAGAAGGTGGAAAAGACCTTTTCTGTCCCGTGCGGCCGAATCGAGGGCTTCAGTCGGTTCCAACCTTTGCTTGCGCCTAGTGTTATCCTTTTTGGGTTTCGTTTATTTGTTCTTCTATCCCGATTGGTTTTGATTTTTATGGTCCGTAATGCTGGAAGAAGGAAGAGATTCGGGCTAAGGTGCATGCATTTATCGAGGGAGCGGGATGGCGGACAGCTCGCGACGAAACCGGCAGCCCCTCCATGGGCGGAGCCCCCCTGCTCAAGAACAATGCGTCTTTGCCGGAATGGAGTAGATAATGTTTGATAGATTTTAATTGGTCGAGTCGCCCTACGGGTTGTAATGATACATGTTTTAAAAGTACTGTTGAATCTTTTTGGCGGGTTCGGAGAGGGGACCTCACGATTTTATGGAAGATTCGTTTCCTCTGAGTGTTGAGCGCGACGGGATTCGGTGTTAGTGGCGCTTAAGTGGCTTAGGGCTCGGAAAGTTATCCTGATGAGATGAATGATTTCTTTGCCTCTCGTCGACAAAGGATCATTCGGCGTGGTCATCGGATGCTTTCGATTTTGGAGCACTTTCGTTCCTTCCACTAGGCAAAATAATATTGTTCATGGCGTTTTACTTGAGCCGAAAGTAGAAGGTAAAGGAAGAGAGCCTATTGAGCTTTCGGCCCCTAGGTATAGGTATTACCGGTAGGGATCTTTTGGTTGAACTAGCCATGTACCACGGTACCTTTGATTCTCATACACATGTATATGGCTGCTTTTCGGTTTGGAATGTTTCGTTTTCTCGGAAAATTTCGTCTTGTCAAGAAACCCCCTCCCCCCTTTTGCGAGGAGGCGAAAGTTGTATGTTTTTTGCCGAAAGCGATTTTATGCTTTATGGTTTGTGTACTGCGCATGGGGGTGTAGCGTACATAGGCCTGATCTTACATATCTTGTACATTCGGCCATCTTGAGGCTACGACTTTCTCTTTTCTCTAGGCAACTAGTACATTCGACCGGGTAAGCACCCAAATCCCACGGGTTTCGCATTTGTCTACCCACCTTCTTGTATACTCGAGCAGCTCCGATGCCGCCCTCGTCTTGCCTTTGGGGATGGACTCGCGCAATGGAGAATGCTGTCCCGGGTTCGCCCGATGCATTCGGCCTAGCAGATTTCGATGTTCGGGTGGGATGAGCGATATTTCAAAAACCGGATATTGCCAACCACCTTGAGTAATCATAGATGCGCTTGGGTTGGTCACGGCGCTTTCTCTGAGGGCTCTTTCTAGGTTAAGCTTTAGGGCTCCTCGTGGTAGGATTGTCTTTCGACAAGCTCTTTCATGACAAACATCTTGTGGGGAAACTACTAGAGCCACTCACTATTCAAATTTGTTTCCCCGTGTGGCGAATCGCGGCTACCTTTTCACGATCCCTCTCAATCCTAATGAGCCTGAGTTCTCCTAGGGCTGTAAGCCTTTTGGATTGCTTTTTGGTATCTATCTAAGGTTTTTCCCTTAGCACACTTGTGGCTATTTTCGAGGGGTCTGTGGCCTTTGGGTCTTGTTTTATAGTAGTTTTATTTGTCCTTGTCATATCTGGGCTTTTTATTGCCCTGATTGCCCGAGGATATGGCACGAGGAAATGTGTTATGATGCATCCTTCATTAAATGGGAAGCACCTACTTTGCCCTCTTTATGGACCTGTGCGCCGTTTACTTTTAATGTATGCTTTGGCGATGGCCAAATTGTACTTTTATGGATTTCACCGCTTATGCTCCGTCTTTTGACTTTTTCGGGTCAAGTTTCGGTTCTGGGCTTGTTTGCCCTCGGCTTTTGTATTTGGAAGTTGTCACTTTCAGACTTCCTCGACTTTCAGCCCCTCTCGACCTTTAGTCTTTCGGCTTTTATGCCTTGGTTTCTTGATCTCTTCAAATATATACCCTCTTTGGGCATGAGTTTCATCGAATATGTCAAGCGTGACTTAGTCACCTCTTGCTTCGGCTCTTTTGTTTTTTTAAAGCAAAGTGATTGGGGAAAGAAAACCTTTATAAGGGGTTTAAGACTAAGCGTTTCCAAGTTGCCTCGTTAAAAACCTCCACACCCTCGAGCGGGCTTCCCCGTGAGGAAAAAGAGCACAACCGGTGTGGTTTCGTACCTTAATTCTTACAAACCATGATAAAGAAAAAGAAAATTACAACTCCTGTTCGAGGCGTTTCGTCCAGCGTGAGAACCGGACGGAGGGTTATCCGCGTTCCACGTGTGAGTGGTTTTCGTCGCCTTCTTACGTCCGAGCGAAACACGCCCGGCTTTGACCATGCTTGCGACGACGAAAGGTCCGTACCATTGTGATTGCAGCCGCCCTGCTTGTCCGCATGCCGAATCAGGACGAGGTCGCCCGGGTAGATGTTCTTGCGCAATACTTTCTTGTCCATGACTTTGGGTCTCCTTGTGGTAGTTGTCGAGGTTTTGCCGCTGCAACTTTCGGAATTCAGATGTATCAGCATCTACAAACCTTTAAACTTCTGTACTTCAGCTATTTGTGTACGAATTGAGCCGAGCCACGAGCTCTTCAATGTGTTATGGCTTCTTCCCCGTCAAGGAGGCTTAAACGGAGTAAAACCCAGTGGCTCGAGACTTGGAGATGTTGTGACCCCCAAACCGCCATAGTCATTTCGCCGCCACTTTCCTTTACTTAAGGCCCCATAGTGACTTAGAGACGGCCGAGAAGATTAGACCATTGGCTTTTTCGACGCGCCATTGCTCTGCGCGGGTGATAGGATCGCGCGAAAGTCACTTTGATCGAAAGCTCCTCACGAGAAGTTCGAAACTCAGTTGAGTCGAACTACTTGCCGTTATCTACGTTATGTAGGATGGAAACAAAGCGACAGATTATCCGTTGCCAAACAAAACCGATCAAGGTTCCGAGGTGATTCCGCCGCAGGTCTTGCTTCTATCCACTTGGTGAAATACTCGGGTGCCCGGCTGCGAATCTCACGCTGCACGGGCTGTTGGTAGCGACCCCACTATGTCCCTCCCCATCGTTGGAGCGGGCGGTGGGCACTATCGACTTGGTGGGGTTGGATGGTGCATTTTGCTTCTTGAACATTTGACGGCTTTCGCATGTCTTCACTAGTTGCTGCGTCTCAGCCGTGATGGCGATAAAATCCTTGTCTCATTGCTCTGTGGGCTATTTCGTGAGGTCCCCTATGTGCTCCGCACATTCCTCCATGGATTTCGTCCCGGGAGCTTTTCGTCTTCTTACGTCTGGCGATGCACTTGAGCTTTGGTGCTACAATGCCATCTTTGTAGAGCTCACCTCTTATGATGGAGTAGTGTTTGGTTCGTGACTCCATTCGTATTTGTTCTTGCTTGAGTCTGGTCCGAATGTTCCTGCGGGGAATGCGTAAATATCGGGCTCCTCCAATCATGACTTGCAATGACATGAATGGCCCCTGGTTCCTCCTCTTCTTCTCGATTGCCTTGGTGAAAGCTGTTGGAAGAACACATCGGAGGGGTCGGAATGCCAAGTGCGTTTGCTTTTGCAGCTCGTCCTTCTCGTTTTCTTCTGCGCGGTATGTACTTTATGGAGAAACTCGCAAATGCTTTTCCATTGCTCTTACTGCTGTAGATATCGACTAGGACTGGCTCCGGGCCGTATTACTCTTTTCACAAGTGCCCACTTACTACCATGAAGTCAAGTCTGAATGATACATCTCTTAACGCCCATTGCTCTTAGCTTCCGGTGCTAACAATACGCGCTTCATATTCGGCCGTATTGTTGGTGCTTGTAAGTGCAATGGCAAAAGCGTATCGATGGATGGACCTTGCTTAGGTGTAAGTATGGCGGAAACTCCGACCCCTTTGTTGCACCAGGCTCCGCCACAATCGCTAAATTCGGGTTGGTTCGTCAAAAACTATTGGGTTTCCTTCGGCTGCCGGAGTCCAATCTGCTATGAAATCCACGATTGCTTGAGACTTTATGGCCGACTGTGTTCGAAATCGACATGCAATTCATTGAGCTCGGCTGCCCATTTGCCTATCCTACCCGGCTTATTTGTTTTTGAACAGAGCTTCCAAGGGCTGAGAGGGAAACAACCCGAATCTTGTGTGCTGGAAAGTAGTGCCTTAACTTTCGGCTTGCCATTAGGACCGTGTAAGCTATCTTCTCTAGTTAAGTAGTTAAGCTTAATTTCCGAAAGGGCTTCGGATACGTAATAGATAGGGGGCTGCTTGAGCCGGTTGTCATGCTCTTTCTCTTCCACGAGGACAGCGCTTACATGGCCCGGCGATGCTGCTAAATATAGCAATAATAATCGCCTTTGGGGGCCGGCCCGTCATGGTCGTCGATTGGTGAGGTAGTCTTTCAGGTCAGGAAGGCTTTTTGCTGTTCAGGCCCCCATTAGAAATCCGTGCTATCCTTTAGCACCTTGAAGAAAAGGTAAACCCTTTTCAGGCTGATCTTGAGATGAACTTGCTAAGAGCTGCTAGCCGACTGTGAGCCTCACGGACCTTCTTTTCGGCTATCGGGGGCTTCATGTCTATGATTGCTGCGATCTTATCGGATTCGCCTCTATGCCTCGGCTGAAACTAAACAACCCAACATCTTTACCTTTGGTGATGCGAAAAATGCATTTTTCCGGGTTTAACTCCGAGCCCGCTCCGCCTTTAGATTTGCGAAGGTTTCCTTTAGGTCACCGATGTGCGAATCTTCGAAGCTGTTGATGACTACTATGTCATCTACGTATGTCACAAGATTCTTCTTCTTCTTCTTGCTCTCTGAACACTTCGTCCGACTTTACGGAGAAGTAGATCCGGCATTTCTCAGGCCTTCTGGCATTAAGCTTTTGAAGCGATAAGTCCCCCAGGTGATGAAACTTGTCTTCTCCCCCTCCGGGTTCGGATGTATCGATGATATCCGGAGAACGGTCGAAGCAGACTCATTCTTTCGCGACTTGATGCTAGGTCAATCGGGGTGTCTCTATTCTGGGGGAGGATATGGATCTTTCGGACACGCCTTGTTCGGTCCCGGTGAAATCCACACATTCGCCATTTCTTAATGTTTGGTCGGATGTCTTCTTCGGACCATGACCACGTTTGCTAACCATTCGGGTATTGGACCGGTCGATTACTCTAGCGTCCGGAAAGTCTGCGGACTTCGGTGGCGCGGGCGACGCTTCTTTCCTCGATATTTTCCTCGGCCCGCTTCTTGGGCTTCCATGTTGATGCCACACTTAAGTTATCTTGAGCTAGGTTTTTTACTCTTAAGATCCTCGGTGACCATGCGAACACATCTGAGTTGGCATCAAGAAATCAGAATAGCTGAGTCGCTTGTCCGGGGAACTCACGAGCCTATTGTAATCTCTTTCGGGCCCGTGGTAGATATCGGGACCTTCTTTGTGGATTCGGCTGAATCTACTTTTGGCTCTTTGATCTTTTCAGCTTTGGGTTCCAGCTCTTCTTTCTCATCGTCTTCCCTTTCGCCCTGGTTACCTCGTTGATCATCGCGTATCCTCACGGAATCGGTCTTGCATCTATTTTCCGAGCTGCTTCGATCTCCCCATATAGTCACAATGCGAATGGGAGGGATCTTCATGCACAGAAACTATGTTTTGATTACTGCATCAAACTTGCTTATGACTCCCCGCGAATATCGTGCCAGGGATAATCTATATTGACTATGTCGAGAATGTGATGATTTCGGTTCGACATAGGCCCACCTCACGAAAGCCACCGCAACTCTCTCGCCGCCATCCGGGCCGGGTGAGTACAGACATCATCGAGAATGGTGTCATGTTCTACACATCAACACCGGTGGCGAAATCATGGCTACCTTGGTGTCCAACTGTGTTGATGGCCTTCGGCATCAACCTTAAGACCAACCACAGGGGCAGCACTAAGCACCCTTGCCATCTCGGCCGATGTTATTCTGGCACCATGATCTGCATAAACCACAGGGGCAGCCCCCATTGTCCCCTCACGGCGCCGATGTTTTTGCCGGTGCCAGAACGGAAGGCTTTATCAAGCAGAAGTACCATGCACTAGGCGAGTGCGCTAAGCCAAAGGATACAACAAGCCAGATCACGAAGGGCAAAGCGCCTCTGCGCGGGCGCGATGACGGGTAACGGGCGGCGAGCATCCCCTTTGGCGTCAGCACAATGACAATGGCGGCAAGCATTCCTTGGCATCGACATGACGGCAAGGGCAAGCAATCGCTGCGTTGGCACAATGACGATGGCGGCAAGCGCTCCATTTGCATCGGCATGATGGCGATCGGCTTTGAGCGCCCCTCTTCGTAAGCATGGCGTACCCGCGCCGCAAAACAGCGTAGCACGCTGCGAGGCCATGGCACAAACCGTGGCCATTAAGTCGTTCTACGTCGACTTATCAAGCAGCCATGTTTGCTAATGGGCGGCTGACTAATCTCACGCACACATCCTCACGGCGCAAGAAGAGAGGAGCCCCCTGGAGCTAGCACCAGCCAGCCCTGCATCAAGGCGCCTCCAATTGTTGAAATCAACAGTCTTAACAAGCGCCCGCACGCTGTCCGAAGGCGAGGGGACGTGTGCAGCACCAACTGTGATTGCAAGGAAGCGTGCTAGTGACTCATGCATGGATAAATGTTTTTTGCACACATGCATGCATGGTTGCATATATATACGTATGTACATGTTCATGCATGGCTGCTGAAGAAGGTAGCTAGTTAGAAAGCCATCAACGTGATCCACGCACCAGCCTGGGATGACCAGCAAGCCAAGCCAGCGTGCTTGAAGCGCGGCTCATAATTGTTTTTTTTCTTTTTCTCCTTTCTTTTGTCTCTCTCGCAGCTGCACGCACGATCCATGGATGGATGGTTGAGCGACCAAGCACGTCTCGCAGTGAGCCCAGAGACCGCCGGGTTCATCACCTGGGTGAAGTCAAAGAGCGGCAGTGTTGGCACAATCACCACGAGTAGGTGATGACGATGTAGCGCCAATGATCACTATGCAGACGAGCCTCGCTAGCAAGCCAATGTGGAAAGGTCATGCCCGCCGACGACGTTGTTGTCCAAGGGCGGTGTCAATCCACGCCGGCGCTTGGAAAGAACCTGAAGCTGTCAACCTGCATCGACCCGCTCGCTCCAAGGCGACGCGAAGGATGCCGGGGCGTGGCGTTCAGTGCCCGGGGCATGCTGTTCGTTGCATGACGTGGCATCCGGTATCTGATCGAGTTTGCCAGCCGGCCAGCTATTGAGGCGGATCACGCCGCCCCAGCACAGCATCCACGGCCGTCGATGACAACGACAACATGAAGACGGGGTGATCAGCCGGCTGCACGACAGACGAGCAGCCTACATTGAAGCAAAGAGCACTGCCCCAGTTACCACGTACAAATACAGAGGCGTGGGTGGCAGAGCTTAGAACACACCACTCTCATCATGAAGCAATGCCGATTAACTTGGCAGAGAAGCACAACGGTGCTTTTCCACCCATTCGAGGCTGCCGACCAGGCGCCCATCCTGATCATAGGAGCTCATTGGTAAGCCCTTCTGGGACGACATGGACGTACCAAGACAGTCAAGTGTCAACTCCTCGCTCTGCAACAACGCACTGGGGGCAAGACAACAGCTCTGATCCCCAGTGTCCTATGATGCCGGTCCGGATCCGGTGTCGTCTTCTACATTGTCAACCAAACCTGGGGCGGCACCACAGCCTCCCGGCGTCCTATGTCATCGACGTCCAGCATCGTTGTCGACATCATCACACCTACGACGCCCACATGCTTTCGGCGTCGCCTCCTACATCAACAGCACTCGGGGTATCACACACCTTCCCCATTTGATGCGACCCCGGCGGTCTTCAGCACCGCGATTCGACATCGACAGCAGCGGAGTAGCACCACACCTCCCGGTCGTCTACACCACCAACCACAAAGGCACCTTGGTCTACATCGACAAACCCAAGGGGCAATGCTGCATCTCCCAGCTTCTCACACATGCCAATAGCATTTTGGCATGTCCGTCAGAATGGCAGCACTAGAACACAAGTGCGCCTCAGCAAGAATCTACGTCGCGGAAGGCCTTTTCGACAACGGCTTCAAGCTCGTCGGCCCGGTGCTTCACATCGATGGGAGGTTCTCAATTTTCGTTTATTTTGCATATTTTTTATTTTATCCATATTATTTTTAGAGTAGCATGCATTTTCCATTGCATCACTCAGCCACCTCCTATAAAAAAACCCAAAAAGGCTCTCCCCTACTAGGCCCCTAGCCGCGGTGAAGATCCATCGGCTCTTGGGACCTCTCCAGAAGGGCCGGGGCAACAACCTGACACATGGAGCTTGCGACAAGCCACCACATCACGGAAAGCGACAGGCGCTGAGCGTGTTTCCGCAGGGCTGTGGGAAGACGGCTCGGCCGCTCCTAAGCAGCGAGGCGACCACGCTATTCGCAGCTTCACGACATGAAGCGACACACAATCCAGGGAATACTATAGAAGAAGAGCAAGAAAGGGCTACCTAGTGCAACACAAGTTGTGCCAAGTGTGCAGCCTCTTGCCACCCTGGAAGGTGACAACAAGGGCCCAACAAGAAAAAAATGCCAGCGAGGATCCACCTAGCTACGCAAAGGTGAATGGCTATACTCCAAGTTCGCATATGTCAAAAAAATAACAAGCAAAAAATGATGAGCAAAGAAAAAATGGTCACCAAAGATGTGGCCGGGCAGCTCAAATATCAAAATGGAAGGCGGAAGTAGCCATTCACCATCCTCGGCAAAAGTGATGGCAAATTCCTCAACCTTTACCCAAAACCAAACACCAAATCAGCCGTACCTACGCCTCCATGTCAGAGAGAGCGAGTGGGTTGTGGTTCAACTCAACGCAAGGGAGTCTCGACCAAGAATTCCCTTCACCCCAGTGGAGACATCCAAGCAGAAGTCTACACATTCAAGCACACAACGGGGCGAAATTGCAGGAGCCATGTTGCTATGGTTACTGCTTGGCACCCAATGGTTACGTCCCTTGGCTGTCCTATCGCAAGCTGCACACATAGCTAATGCCCAAGGGAGAGCCAACATTTTCAAAAATAATTCAAAAAACACACACAATATACTCAACTTGATGACTTTTGCCTCATCATTAACTCTTCCTAGCTATGTCATCTATCACCAGACAAGCTAGTTGTTTATTGTAGTGTTGCAGGTCCATCGTCGCACTACAATCGGGAGCGGTGCGATACGCCAGGGCGGTTAGTATCAAGCTGATGAAACCCTTCAATCCGGCCATTTCAAGCCACAATTCAAAGTGGAGTCGGGTTGATAAAACCACACTCGGGGCAAATGCGATGCGCCGGTGCGGCCAGTGTCAAGCTGTGAAACCCTTCAACTCGGTCGTTTCACACCACGATTATAAAGTGGTCGTCGGGTTGATAAACGCCGCCAATTGACGCGGCATACACTGCACTGCAAGGCCAAAGCAACTCAAGGGCGTCCGATTGGCTAATGCCATCATTCGGACCGATGGATACATCATTGGACAACGCCGCAACATGGCCCCAATGAAGCCCTACGCCCCCCCGTTGGCCGACGCCGCCACGCGCTCCAGCCGAGTTCAACACCGTCCGTTGGCCGACGCGCCCGCGGCTCCAGCGGAGTTCAACCTGTCCCGTTGGCGACGCGCCACACGGCTCCCAGCGGAGTTCAACCTCGTCCGTTGGCGGCGCCGCCATGCGGCTCCAACGAGTTCTACACCGTCGCGTTGGCTGGACGCCGCAACGCGGCTCCAACGGAGTTCAAGCAGCGTCCCCATTGGCCTACGCCGCTACGCGGCTCCAATGGAGTTTCCACGGCTTTCTGTTGGCAGATGCCACCACGCGGGCTCCAATGAAAGTCTCTACACCGTCCGTTGGCGGACGCCGTTATGCGGCTCCGACGGAGTTCAATGGCTTTTTGTTGGCCAACGCCACCACGTGGTTCCAACGAAGTCCCTACGCTGTGCCTTGGAATCAACACCACACCATCCAAGGTACAATTTTATGTTTTTTGTTTATTCACTTCTACCCCTTTGCTTTTTTTTTTTTTCCCCTTCTTTTGTTCGTTTGGTTTTCTTTTTATTTTGGTCTCTCTCTCCCACTCCACCTATGCTGAAAGCCACAGGAGCATCCACGATGGGGTGCCCTTCGTGAAAAGGTGGTTGCCGCTATGGCGACCAAATTTGTAGCATGGATACAAGGTCTCTCGAAGCCGTACCAATGCCAGGTGACAGAGGCATGTGCTACCTCATGAGGGCGACTCAGATATCTCCGTATATATACGCGCTGGCGGTGGACGCCGGTGACACTCCAGCGTACCACTAGTACAACAAGACTTGCCCAGCTGTGATGTAAAAATCACGCTAGACATGAGTAGAGAGCACACTGCACGTGTGCCAACGCACGACCTCTTATGAAGCTACGTACATCACCTAGCTTTACTGGTTGCAGCTGTCTGAAACAATCAGGCAAGAAGATTGTATGCATGAATGTACTTTATGAGACTTTGCCTAGAAAAGTCTCAACTGAGCACGTGTATATATATCTTATAATGCGGTGCTATGAAAAAAAAAAGAGAGAAATAAAATTGCTAGACGTGTCATTTTCATGCATGTGCTTAAGTGTACGTGTATGTTCATGTATCTCTTTCAACAGCATTACCAGTTGCGCTTGCACTGCCAGACCGGTTCACTTGGCGGCTGCTCCGTGTAGCGTTTCACTGAATCAATGGGGACCCAGTGATTTCTCAAAAATGAAGAACAAAGTGTACCAAATGCCTTAGCTGCAGAGAGACGGTCTGATAATAAGTACTGTCACAAAGCGGGAAGGAAAGGGAAGCAAGCTAGAAACTGCATGCACATGCTCCCTTAAATGTGTGCAATGGGTGATTAGCTGGTGCGAAAATAATGCATTAGAAGATAATCCCTATATAGTAGCGCGTGATAATAAGGAAATATACCGTCGGCGGTCAATTGAATAGGCCAGATCGTGTACCATGAGCCTAGTGTTCCATGCCCTGCCTCGATGAAGAGGCCGGTGGTCATGCATCACTGCTCCGCAGCTGTCTCTTCAGTGGTTGGCCGGCTGCTCATGTTCGTTCATCTTGACGGGCAAAGCGCTGCGACAACAGTTGGTGACAGCAGTCCTCGAACCTTGGCGCTGATCAATTATTCATCTCTCCATACATGCCAAGATGATATCAGGGGGCATCAACAATAGCATCTTCGCAAGACAATCCTGCGGCTCCATTCGGCGGGTGTGCCTTGAGTATTTCATCACCTCGGTTGTTCGCTCTAGCGCTACTTGCTTCCAACAGCGCCAGTGACCGCGACTGAACATGCAGCGTCGATGACCGCTACATTGACATCGTCCCGGCTGTCGCTTCAGCAGCGGCGTGCACCACCTCAATATGACGAGGTGGACATAACCATGCCCTAACACTGATCCCTTCAGAGGCTGCTCAATCTCGATCGCCTCAACAGACGCCGCAACAGAGGCTGGCGTTCATCCTCCATGAACCATATGGTGCTGGCGTGAGCTTCTCGATCCGTCCAACGAAGATATCTTCTTGCCACCCTGGTGCTTGGCGTGAACGTCGGGCATCGACGCCCTCAATACCCTCACAACAACAATTCTGATCCTTCTTGTTGACGGATTCTGCATAAACTCTGGGACCACTTCAGCAGCAGGGCGTTTCGCTTGGGTGTAGAACTTAGTGCGTCAATTATGCATCAATTCATTGGCGGTCGTGTACCAACAGTCCCAACAAAGCAGAAGGAGAGCAGCCATCTCCATCTAAGATGTGTTATGCCTCTTGTACTAATGATATGATATGGCAGCTCGGCAAGCTCAGCGCCATGACTCTCGAATTCTAGATCACTGCCCTCAGCAGCTCCAGGCGCTGGCAAAGTTCGGTGCGGTGATTTCTCGGCAACGGTTCGCACCTCCATCCCAGTAATAGTTCATACGGTGGCATCATATATATGCGCCAGTATGATCAGCTATAAACATGTATGACACGTTAACACGTACATGTGCAATTAAAATATACGTGCTTGATCAGTTCAAGCATCTATTTGTAAACAAATAGAAGGGAGCACACACGGTGCCCTATGTAAAATACATGAATTCAATTCAAATATGAGAAGACCATCAAATTACAGGGCCGCATTTCCATTGCGCCATCTCAGTCAAAAGCAGCTGTATTTTCACCAAGTCGAAGTCGAATTTGCTCGCATTCGAACTCAACTGGTGGGGGTATTTTGTTTGACGAGATTTTTGTACCAAAATCTTCTCTAGTTTGCATTTGCTGGAAAAGGAAGCTAGCAAGCGTGGCGTCCATGTCCGCACTCGTGTATGCCTGGCTTGGTGTTTGATGGATTTTTGTACTAATAAAATCCATATATATTGGTGTATGTCATCAAAGAGTAAAAAATATATATATGCAAAGACGTATATACATATACGCTTGTCATATACTGATAGACACGAACGTGCAAGCTAAGAAGCTAACTGAAGTTTGTGTGCATGTGTTGCAACACTATATATACATATATACATGCCTCACCATGCATGATGTCATGCATCTCGACGTGAAGCTAATGAGCTAACAAGAGTGCATATACGCATATATGTGCTTCATGGGCTAATAACTATGAAAGTTGCAGGGTCATGCACGTTGCATGTACCTCGGTCGGATAAAGGACAAGTGCAACTACAATACATATACGTACACGTATACGGCTGAAAGTCGTTGTATGATGTGTACGTACGCCGGCCCAAGTCATGTATATTTTGGCTTGACACGACTCAGTACGTGGTCTAGAATATTCTAGAACCTAAGTATATGCGTGTTTGATGGATTTTCGTTAGAATAAAATCTATATATACACATATATGGATGTGTTACGTATTGGTAAAGCCAGGCAAGGACACAAAGCTAAGAAGCTAGCAAGGCTTTTAAGCTTAGCAGGGTGTATATGCATATACACTTGCCCTTGCATGCATGTAAAGAAAGCTAATAACCACGTCGTACGTGAAGGTTTTGGCAAACAAAGAGGCTAGCAAGTGCTGCTACGATGTGTATGTGCACTCGCGTACGTTCAGAACCGGCCGTAGTACTCGTATGTACGCCGTTCTGTGACACGTATTTTCTGTATAATTGTACACCAGCTAGGCCAATGCGGCAAGTACGTGATTTAATCATCAGCTAAGCACATCGTGTGCGAATTAGCGAACCAGATATATACGTGTACATATATACATGTATTGTTGTTTGTTCCAAATAGCAGGCCACTACGATTGAGTCCACATGTCAGGGACCTTACGATAGAGTGGCTAGCTAATCGAAGGACGGGGTTTTCACGAAGCGTTATCAGGTGCACATGGCCAAGATATTTTTCTTCTAAAGATATTTTGATTGAGCACGTGGATAAACATGAGTCTAATCTGACGTACGAAGAGATAAGTACGCACGCTGATATCTCGGCGCTCAACAACAAACTCCTGGCGGCGCCCGTGCGGCAACCGGCCTGCCCCTCAACCCTAATGCTCAGCCTATATAAAGAGGCACCCAGGTCCCATCGTGGGGGACCGGAACACACTTGCATCGAGGCGCCGTCAGGCTGCCGAGAGCAGGAAATGCACGTCCGCAACCATCGTCTCGCATCGCCGCCGGCCGGAGGAGCACCCAGGCGCCCTTGAACGGGAAGGACGACGAGCATCCAAAGGGCAGCCGCCGGCACGGCCGGCGTCATGTATCCGGAGGACCCAAGGGCGATGGCTTTGTCCACGACCTGATCTACACCGCTACGCCGGCCATCGTCAACATGGATGGAGGACGCCTGGCCGATTCAATCACCGGAGCAGTCGAAGGCATCTCTACCAGGCGCCCAGACGGTAGACAGGCAGCCTCCGCTAGATGAAGCTGTCGACAAGATCCAAATCCGGCCAACGCTGAAGGACGCCCGGCTCAACGTGTTTGGACGGCCTCGTCTGCAGCTGTTTGCCTGCATGCACCACGACATGGCTGGAGGACGCCCGGCTCATTGGATCAGCCGCCCCCACGGCGCCATCCATCAGGAGCACGGAGCTGACGACGACGGAGGATCACGGAACGCAGCAACTCGTGAGCGCCCTGGCTTCACCAAGGTGCCGCGCCGCTGGTGGCCGAGCGGTGCTGCAGCCTGCAGCTCTCTGCGCCTGCCGGAGATGAGGGCCAGCCGATCACCACGAAGGACAACCGCCGTGGCCGCATCATCGAGGTGCATCAAGCCAGTCGCTACCGCCACGCGATGTGTGTGTCAAGACGACTCCCTCCTTCCATATAGCTCCAAGATGACGCTTGGATCGCCTCAAGATGGTTCCACACGTCCCAATGTGCACCACCACGTCGAGCGGCAAGGAGACCCCGGCAGATGGCCTACCAGTACCATCCATTAGATGAGATCGCCACCACGCCACGGCAAGGCAGACGACGTATGTACACGTTGCCGGCAAGCCGAGTGAGAAGCGCGTCTTGGCAGTCCACCAATACCAACGCCGATCTGGCCGGCCTTCCTGAGAAGGCTGCACGTCCGTTCCCAGAGCCAGACTGCGAGAATCATCGCGTCTCAAACTGGCAGGTTTCCGCTTGCTGGCAAGGCCAGGATGCAAACAAGGCCAAAACGACGAGGCCGTGCATGCGCATGCAGGCAAGCCGAGTGCATCTACGTGATGCATCCGCATGACGCCCCTGCCCCGGCTACCATGCACCACCAACAGCGTTCACAGCGCTATCGAAAGCCGGCGACCGAACGCACCTTTGGTGACACCACCGGCGAGTGCACTGATGAGCACCATCTGCCCGGTGTCCACCTAGCACCTCTTCGACGGGCAGCTTGTCAGCGATGATGCTGACTCTGGCCGGCCATGCCGTCACGAGGAGAGGAGCCGATCCTCCTGTACAATGAAGCGTGCCAGCCATGACTAATGGCGGTGATGTAATACTTAATTAATCTCTCTAGTCTCTCGTATTCTATCTTATGTGCAGGACATATGGAGAGGATGATCATAGACGCCGATGATCATAGATGCCATCGACCCCGACGACGGCGTTGACCCAGAACACACACGAGCTTCAGCTACTACCACCACTACGCACCAGCCCATGCTGACAAGGCGGACAACATGTGCGAGTGAAGTCTCCATCAATTACTACGACTTCAACTGCACCACGTGCTGGCATGCACGTTCAAGTCATGCCCCTACGCGCGTCTACGTCATCTACGTCAAGTCAAGTGCCGCGTACATCGACGTCCAAGTTCGGCATGCTGACATGCCGATCATCTACCGTGTCAAGCGCAAGTCTTCATCCACTACGACTACTCTACATGATCAAGTCCACGGGGTACCACGACAATGCTGCCGAGGAAGTCCAAGCCAATCCAAGCTACATCAACCATGCAAGTGCTGCTACCACTACAACCCATGTGTCGCTCGACACCGACGAGGCGTAACGACACAGCGGCGCGGGCTAATGCTCTAGCCACGTTCTACCGCTCATGGACCGACGAGGCCATGGATACGCCCGACGCCAATCCATCTACACCAACACACATGCATGGAGACGTGAAGCGGACGGTCGGCGGCGGCGACTACAGCAGCTTAATCGGAGGTGCTCCGTGATCTTAATCACGGGGGTAATTAACTAGAGCTTTCCGAGGCCCTAGGAACCATGAAGACTACATCGCCTATGTCGATTGCCGCTAGACGGCTATCTAAGGAGCGCACATTTGTATCGGGAACATATATTTGTATTTTCCTTAAATATGAATAAAGTTTGTGTTCCCTCTATTTATTTCTTTTGTGTACTTTAGTACACTGGCACGCTCTCGCGCATTTATTTTATTTCGCATTGCAGAGAGATCCTCCCTTTCTTGAGCGATTTTTTCAAGGAAACAAATTGGCACGCCCGGTGGGACATGGTTCTCCTCCCATCTTTGCTGCACAATAATGGTCGCCGCCCTCTCATGCTCGTGCTTCCTCCAATATACATGTGGTGGTAACAATGGTGCTATTTTAGATGTCTCACCTAGTTTGAGACTCCTTGTATGATAGCCCTAAATCTTATCTCGGGTAGTTATTATCTCTACCCAGTTTGTTTTTTTTGTGTCCTTTGTGCAGGTACCAAGGTGGACGTCATTGCTTTGAAAAAGCTGACAACGTATCGGGCGAGGTCAAGGTTCATCTCCACACTGGGGGCAATTATGCCTGCATCTCCGGCTCTTCACGCTGGGGCAGTTTTGCCTATCAGGATGAGGCAACCACGACAACCCTTTCGTGCTCGTTGGAGGGTCCAGACGTCGCTGAAGTCGGCTCGTCTCTGTAGTGAACAGAGCGCCAACAACACTGCTCGGCACGCATCTATACCAATGACTTGATGGGTGCAATCGACAGTTCCTGGTTGGGACTCATGACATTGTGCCCCGGATTAGTCGCTGGGGCAACTTCATCAAAGCCGATTCAAGGATGCACCTCGCCGCTCACACATCAGGACTCCATTGGGCCACTTGACTTGTTTGTGGCACAAGCAAGGTGTCCTCGTTGCATCAGCAAGATGAATGCATTGAGGGTCAGTGATTTGGCCGGCTCTGGTGAGCCAATGACACCAAGCTCGGCTCCATCGAAACCTCACGGGTGCGCTAATGATGACACTGAGAACGGCGGCATGGCAGAACACTCCAGGCTGCCAAGGTCATCACTTGCGCCACGCCAGGTGACCACACTGCTGCTGCGCCACCATCAATGGGAGCATCTACGCCTACGTCCATGGTGGCCTCTCTCGTAATGTGGCGCACCAACCAGTAGAGTCTAGAAGTTGCGTATTGAGAAGCAAGGATGCATTCCTGCCTCAAGCACTTCATGTTCGTCCGTGATGTCAAGCGCCATTGCAGCTCGCGTCCATGATCCGCCTCGTCTCTACGAGATGACCGTGGCGAGGAATATTTTCATGCTCTAATCTGGCGACGAGAGCAGGCCGCCAAGTCCAACCTCCGGCCAAGCTTGCGCCGTCACCGACGCGACCGCTACTAAAGCAGGTCGATGTAGGATGTACATGCACGTGCATTGCAAAACGGCGAACGATGAGTCGTGCTCATCAACAACTTCATCGGCTTTGATGCGGAGCAAACGACGCCGAGCTGAGAAGGTCGTTCGAGTGGAGAGCCACATGGCAGCGGCGTCAAATCGACATACCAGAGCAGGATGCTGCCTGCCTGAGTAACCACGGCGTTGAAATGGCGCGGCATTGAACCGACGCTAGAACTATCGCTAGAGCCAGGCATGAAGAAGACGACGATAGTTTGGCGTGATGGCGATGATTTTGCCGTCGTGCCATCAAGATTTCAATGTCATCATCCGGTCGACGGCTGTCGTCCTCAAGCTCAAAGAAGGCAAACACGCGGAGTCATTCTCGACCTCTAGCGACCACCAAACGCACCCTCTGCTCCAAGCCTTGGCGTGCTAAGCCGGATGTGCGGGAACAACTCTTCCGCACACCTCTACAACCGCCAGACCTGGAGGTTTCGGGTACGCGGATGTTATCAAGCATAGCTCCGGCGTACCACCGCAACTCTCGCCGCCATCAGACGGGTGAGTACAGACATCATCGAGAATGGTGTCATGTTCTACACATCAACACCGGTGGCGAAATCATGGTACCTTGGTGTCCAACTGTGTTGATGGCCTTCCGGCATCAACCTTAAGACCAACCCTGGGGGCAGCACTAAGCACCCTTGCCATCTCGACGCCGATGTTATTCTGGCACCATGATCTGCATAAACCCTGGGGGCAGCCCCCATTGTCCTACGGCGCCGATGTTTTGTCGGTGCCCGCAACGGAAGGCTTTATCAAGCAGAAGTACCATGCACTAGACGAGTGCGCTAAGCCAAAGGATACAACAAGCCAGATACGAAGGGCAAGCGCGCCTCTGCGTCGGCACGATGACGGCAACGGCGGCGAGCATCCCCTTTGCGTCAGCACAATGACAATGGCGGCAAGCATTCCTTGGCATCGACATGACGGCAAGGGCAAGCAATCCTTTGCGTTGGCACAATGACGATGGCGGCAAGCGCTCCATTTGCATCGGCATGATGGCGATCGGCTTTGAGCGCGCCCCTCTTCGTAAGCATGGCGTACCGCGCCACCAAAACAGCGTAGCACGCTGCGAGGCCATGGCACAAACCGTGGCCATTAAGTCGTTCTACGTCGACTTATCAAGCAGCCATGTTTGCTAATGGGCGGCTGACTAATCTCACGCACACATCCTCACGGCGCAAGAAGAGAGGAGCCCCCTGGAGCTAGCACCAGCCAGCCCTGCATCAAGGCGCCTCCAATTGTTGAAATCAACAGTCTTAACAAGCGCCCGCACGCTGTCCGAAGGCGAGGGGACGTGTGCAGCACCAACTGTGATTGCAAGGAAGCGTGCTAGTGACTCATGCATGGATAAATGTTTTTGCACACATGCATGCATGGTTGCATATATATACGTATGTACATGTTCATGCATGGCTGCTGAAGAAGGTAGCTAGTTAGAAAGCCATCAACGTGATCCACGCACCAGCCTGGGATGACCAGCAAGCCAAGCCAGCGTGCTTGAAGCGCGGCTCATAATTGTTTTTTTTTTCTTTTTCTCCTTTCTTTTGTCTCTCTCGCAGCTGCACGCACGATCCATGGATGGATGGTTGAGCGACCAAGCACGTCTCGCAGTGAGCCCAGAGACCGCCGGGTTCATCACCTGGGTGAAGTCAAAGAGCGGCAGTGTTGGCACAATCACCACGAGTAGGTGATGACGATGTAGCGCCAATGATCACTATGCAGACGAGCCTCGCTAGCAAGCCAATGTGGAAAGGTCATGCCCGCCGACGACGTTGTTGTCCAAGGGCGGTGTCAATCCACGCCGGCGCTTGGAAAGAACCTGAAGCTGTCAACCTGCATCGACCCGCTCGCTCCAAGGCGACGCGAAGGATGCCCGGGGCGTGGCGTTCAGTGCCCGGGGCATGCTGTTCGTTGCATGACGTGGCATCCGGTATCTGATCGAGTTTGCCAGCCGGCCAGCTATTGAGGCGGATCACGCCGCCCCAGCACAGCATCCACGGCCGTCGATGACAACGACAACATGAAGACGGGGTGATCAGCCGGCTGCACGACAGACGAGCAGCCTACATTGAAGCAAAGAGCACTGCCCCAGTTACCACGTACAAATACAGAGGCGTGGGTGGCAGAGCTTAGAACACACCACTCTCATCATGAAGCAATGCCGATTAACTTGGCAGAGAAGCACAACGGTGCTTTTCCACCCATTCGAGGCTGCCGACCAGGCGCCCATCCTGATCATAGGAGCTCATTGGTAAGCCCTTCTCGGGACGACATGACGCACCAAGACAGTCAAGTGTCAACTCCTCGCTCGCAACAACGCGACCGGGGCAAGACAACAGCTCTCGATCCCCGGTGTCCTATGATGCCGGTCCGGATCCGTGTCGTCTTCTACATTGTCAACCAAACCTGGGCGGCACCACAGCCTCCCGGCGTCCTATGTCATCGACGCCCAGCATCGTTTTCGACATCATCACACCTACGACGCCCACATGCTTTCGGCGCCGCCTCCTACATCAACAAACTTTCGGGGGTATCACACACCTTCCCCATTTCGATGCGACGCCGACGGTCTTTCAGCACCGCATTCGACATCGGCAGCTTTGGGTAGCACCACACCTCCCCTACCGTCTACACCACCAACCACAAAGGCACCTTGGTCTACATCGACAAACCCAAGGGGCAATGCCGCATCTCCCAGCTTCTCACACATGCCAATAGCATTTTGGCATGTCCGTCAAGAATGGCAGCACTAGGAGCAACAGTGCGCCTCAGCAAGAATCTACGCCGCGGAAGGCCTTTCGACAACGGCTTCAAGCTCGCGGCCCGGTGCTTCACATCGATGGGAGGTTCTCAATTTTCGTTTATTTTGCATATTTTTTTATTTTATCCATATTATTTTTAGAGTAGCATGCATTTTCCATTGCATCACTCAGCCACCTCCCTATAAAAAAACCAAAAGGCTCTCCCTACTAGGCCCTAGCCGCAGTGAAGATCCCGACTGCCTTGGGACCTCTCCGGAAGGGCGGGGCAACAACCCGACACATGGAGCTTGCGACAAGCCACCACATCACGGAAAGCACGAGAGGACGCTGAACGTGTTTCATTGGGGCTGTGGGAAGACGGCTCGAGCCGCTCCTAAGCAGCTTAGGCGACCACGCTATTCGCTTCCCGACATGAAGCGACACACAATCCAGGGAATACTATAGAAGAAGAGCAAGAAAGGGCTACCTAGTGCAACACAAAGTTGTGCCAAGTGTGCAGCCTCTTGCCACCCCTCGAAGGTGACAACAAGGGCCCAACAAGAAAAAAAATGCCAGCGAGGATCCACCTAGCTACGCAAAGGTGAATGGCTATACTCCAAGTTCCGCGATATGTCAAAAAAAAAAAAAAATAACAAGCAAAAAAATGATGAGCAAAGAAAAATGGTCACCAAAGATGTGGCCGGGCAGCTCAAATATCAAAATGGAAGGCGGAAGTAGCCATTCACCATCCTCGGCAAAAGTGATGGCAAATTCCTCAACCTTTACCCAAAACCAAACACCAAATCAGCCGTACCTACGCCTCCATGTCGAGAGCGAAAGTGGGTTGTGGTTCAACTCAACGCAAAGGGAGTCTCGACCAAGAATTCCCTTCACCCCGGTGGAGACATCCAAGCAGAAGTCTACACATTCAAGCACACAACGGGCTTAAATTGCAGGAGCCATGTTGCTATGGTTACGCGAACGGCACCCAATGGTTACGCCCCTTGGCTGTCCTATCGCAAGCTGCACACATAGCTAATGCCCAAGGGAGAGCCAACATTTTCAAAAATAATTCAAAAAAACACACACAATATACTCAACTTGATGACTTTTGCCTCATCATTAACTCTTCCTAGCTATGTCATCTATCACCAGACAAGCTAGTTGTTTATTGTAGTGTTGCAGGTCCATCGTCGCACTACAATCGGGAGGGCGGTCGCGATACGCCGTAGGCGGTTAGTATCAAGCTGATGAAACCCTTCAATCCGGCCATTTCAAGCCACAATTCAAAGTGGAGTCGGGTTGATAAAACCACACCGGGAGCGAGTCGCGATGCGCGTAAAGTCGCGACCAGTGTCAAGCGCGGAAACCCTTCAACTCGGTCGTTTCACACCACGATTATAAAGTGGTCGTCGGGTTGATAAACGCTTTCGCCAATTGACGCGGCATACACACTGCAAGGCCAAAGCAACTCAAGGGCGTCCGATTGGCTAATGCCATCATTCGGACCCGATGGATACATCATTGGACAACGCCGCAACATGGCCCCAATGAAGCCCTTCGTCCCCGTCCGTTGGCGGCGCCGCCCTCCGGCTCGGCGAGTTCAACACCGTCCCGTTGGCGACGCCCGCCACGCGGCTCCAGCGAGTTCAACCTCGCCCCGTTGGCCGACGCGCCACACGGCTCCAGCGGAGTTCAACCTCGTCCCGTTGGCCGACGCCGCCATGCGGCTCCAACGGAGTTCTACACCGTCACGTTATCGACGCCGCAACGCGGCTCCAACGGAGTTCAAGCACCGCCCCATTGGCCTACGCGCTCTGGCGGCTCCAATGGAGTTTCACGGCTTTCTGTTGGCAGATGCCACCACGTGGCTCCAATGAAAGTCTCTACACCGTCCCGTTGGCCGACGCCGTTATGCGGCTCCGACGGAGTTCAATGGCTTTTTGTTGGCCAACGCCACCACGTGGTTCCAACGAAAGTCCCTACGCTGTGCCTTGGAATCAACACCACACCATCCAAGGTACAATTTTATGTTTTTGTTTATTCACTTCTACCCCTTTGCTTTTTTTTTTCCCCTTCTTTTTGTTCGTTTGGTTTTCTTTTTTATTTTGGTCTCTCTCTCCCACTCCACCTATGCTGAAAGCCACAGGAGCATCCACGATGGGGTGCCCTTCGTGAAAAGGTGGTTGCCGCTATGGCGACCAAATTTGTAGCATGGATACAAGGTCTCTCGAAGCCGTACCAATGCCAGGTGACAGAGGCATGTGCTACCTCATGAGGGCGACTCAGATATCTCCGTATATACGCGCTGGCGGTGGACGCCGGTGACACTCCAGCGTACCACTAGTACAACAAGACTTGCCCAGCTGTGATGTAAAAATCACGCTAGACATGAGTAGAGAGCACACTGCACGTGTGCCAACGCACGACCTCTTATGAAGCTACGTACATCACCTAGCTTTACTGGTTGCAGCTGTCTGAAACAATCAGGCAAGAAGATTGTATGCATGAATGTACTTTATGAGACTTTGCCTAGAAAAGTCTCAACTGAGCACGTGTATATATATCTTATAATGCGGTGCTATAAAAAAAAAAAGAGAGAAATAAAATTGCTAGACGTGTCATTTTCATGCATGTGCTTAAGTGTACGTGTATGTTCATGTATCTCTTTCAACAGCATTACCAGTTGCGCTTGCACTGCCAGACCGGTTCACTTGGCGGCTGCTCCGTGTAGCGTTTCACTGAATCAATGGGGACCCAGTGATTTCTCAAAAATGAAGAACAAAGTGTACCAAATGCCTTAGCTGCAGAGAGACGGTCTGATAATAAGTACTGTCACAAAGCGGGAAGGAAAGGGAAGCAAGCTAGAAACTGCATGCACATGCTCCCTTAAATGTGTGCAATGGGTGATTAGCTGGTGCGAAAATAATGCATTAGAAGATAATCCCTATATAGTAGCGCGTGATAATAAGGAAATATACCGTCGGCGGTCAATTGAATAGGCCAGATCGTGTACCATGAGCCTAGTGTTCCATGCCCTGCCTCGATGAAGAGGCCGGTGGTCATGCATCACTGCTCCGCAGCTGTCTCTTCAGTGGTTGGCCGGCTGCTCATGTTCGTTCATCTTGACGGGCAAAGCGCTGCGACAACAGTTGGTGACAGCAGTCCTCGAACCTTGGCGCTGATCAATTATTCATCTCTCCATACATGCCAAGATGATATCAGGGGCATCAACAATAGCATCTTCGCAAGACAATCCTGCGGCTCCATTCGGCGGGTGTGCCTTGAGTATTTCATCACCTCGGTTGTTCGCTCTAGCGCTACTTGCTTCCAACAGCGCCAGTGACCGCGACTGAACATGCAGCGTCGATGACCGCTACATTGACATCGTCCCGGCTGTCGCTTCAGCAGCGGCGTGCACCACCTCAATATGACGAGGTGGACATAACCATGCCCTAACACTGATCCCTTCAGAGGCTGCTCAATCTCGATCGCCTCAACAGACGCCGCAACAGAGGCTGGCGTTCATCCTCCATGAACCATATGGTGCTGGCGTGAGCTTCTCGATCCGTCCAACGAAGATATCTTCTTGCCACCCTGGTGCTTGGCGTGAACGTCGGGCATCGACGCCCTCAATACCCTCACAACAACAATTCTGATCCTTCTTGTTGACGGATTCTGCATAAACTCTGGGACCACTTCAGCAGCAGGGCGTTTCGCTTGGGTGTAGAACTTAGTGCGTCAATTATGCATCAATTCATTGGCGGTCGTGTACCAACAGTCCCAACAAAGCAGAAGGAGAGCAGCCATCTCCATCTAAGATGTGTTATGCCTCTTGTACTAATGATATGATATGGCAGCTCGGCAAGCTCAGCGCCATGACTCTCGAATTCTAGATCACTGCCCTCAGCAGCTCCAGGCGCTGGCAAAGTTCGGTGCGGTGATTTCTCGGCAACGGTTCGCACCTCCATCCCAGTAATAGTTCATACGGTGGCATCATATATATGCGCCAGTATGATCAGCTATAAACATGTATGACACGTTAACACGTACATGTGCAATTAAAATATACGTGCTTGATCAGTTCAAGCATCTATTTGTAAACAAATAGAAGGGAGCACACACGGTGCCCTATGTAAAAAATACATGAATTCAATTCAAATATGAGAAGACCATCAAATTACAGGGCCGCATTTCCATTGCGCCATCTCAGTCAAAAGCAGTTGTATTTTCACCAAGTCGAGTCCGAATTTTGCTCGCATTCGAACTCAACTTGGTGGGGGCATTTGTTTGACGAGATTTTTGTACCAAAATCTTCTCTAGTTTGCATTTGCTGGAAAAGGAAGCTAGCAAGCGTGGCGTCCATGTCCGCACTCGTGTATGCCTGGCTTGGTGTTTGATGGATTTTTGTACTAATAAAATCCATATATATTGGTGTATGTCATCAAGAGTAAAATATATATATGCAAAGACGTATATACATATACGCTTGTCATATACTGATAGACACGAACGTGCAAGCTAAGAAGCTAACTGAAGTTTGTGTGCATGTGTTGCAACACTATATATACATATATACATGCCTCACCATGCATGATGTGTCATGCATCTCGACGTGAAGCTAATGAGCTAACAAGAGTGCATATACGCATATATGTGCTTCATGGGCTAATAACTATGAAAGTTGCAGGGTCATGCACGTTGCATGTACCTCGGTCGGATAAAGGACAAGTGCAACTACAATACATATACGTACACGTATACGGCTGAAAGTCGTTGTATGATGTGTACGTACGCCGGCCCAAGTCATGTATATTTTGGCTTGACACGACTCAGTACGTGGTCTAGAATATTCTAGAACCTAAGTATATGCGTGTTTGATGGATTTTCGTTAGAATAAAATCTATATATACACATATATGGATGTGTTACGTATTGGTAAAGCCAGGCAAGGACACAAAGCTAAGAAGCTAGCAAGGCTTTTGCTTAGCAGGGTGTATATGCATATACACTTGCCCTTGCATGCATGTAAAGAAAGCTAATAACCACGTCGTACGTGAAGGTTTTGGCAAACAAAGAGGCTAGCAAGTGCTGCTACGATGTGTATGTGCACTCGCGTACGTTCAGAACCGGCCGTAGTACTCGTATGTACGCCGTTCTGTGACACGTATTTTCTGTATAATTGTACACCAGCTAGGCCAATGCGGCAAGTACGTGATTTAATCATCAGCTAAGCACATCGTGTGCGAATTAGCGAACCAGATATATACGTGTACATATATACATGTATTGTTGTTTGTTCCAAATAGCAGGCCACTACGATTGAGTCCACATGTCAGGGACCTTACGATAGAGTGGCTAGCTAATCGAAGGACGGGGTTTTCACGAAGCGTTATCAGGTGCACATGGCCAAGATATTTTTCTTCTAAAGATATTTTGATTGAGCACGTGGATAAACATGAGTCTAATCTGACGTACGAAGAGATAAGTACGCACGCTGATATCTCGGCGCTCAACAACAAACTCCTGGCGGCGCCCGTGCGGCAACCGGCCTGCCCCTCAACCCTAATGCTCAGCCTATATAAAGAGGCACCCAGGTCCCATCGTGGGGGGACCGGAACACACTTGCATCGAGGCGCCGTCAGGCTGCCGAGAGCAGGGAATGCACGTCCGCAACCATCGTCTCGCATCGCCGCCGGCCGGAGGAGCACCCAGGCGCCCTTGAACGGGAAGGACGACGAGCATCCAAAGGGCAGCCGCCGGCACGGCCGGCGTCATGTATCCGGAGGACCCAAGGGCGATGGCTTTGTCCACGACCTGATCTACACCGCTACGCCGGCCATCGTCAACATGGATGGAGGACGCCTGGCCGATTCAATCACCGGAGCAGTCGAAGGCATCTCTACCAGGCGCCCAGACGGTAGACAGGCAGCCTCCGCTAGATGAAGCTGTCGACAAGATCCAAATCCGGCCAACGCTGAAGGACGCCCGGCTCAACGTTTGGACGGCCTCGTCTGCAGCTGTTTGCCTGCATGCACCACGACATGGCTGGAGGACGCCCGGCTCATTGGATCAGCCGCCCCCACGGCGCCATCCATCAGGAGCACGGAGCTGACGACGACGGAGGATCACGGAACGCAGCAACTCGTGAGCGCCCTGGCTTCACCAAGGTGCCGCGCCGCTGGTGGCCGAGCGGTGCTGCAGCCTGCAGCTCTCTGCGCCTGCCGGAGATGAGGGCCAGCCGATCACCACGAAGGACAACCGCCGTGGCCGCATCATCGAGGTGCATCAAGCCAGTCGCTACCGCCACGCGATGTGTGTGTCAAGACGACTCCCTCCTTCCATATAGCTCCAAGATGACGCTTGGATCGCCTCAAGATGGTTCCACACGTCCCAATGTGCACCACCACGTCGAGCGGCAAGGAGACCCCGGCAGATGGCCTACCAGTACCATCCATTAGATGAGATCGCCACCACGCCACGGCAAGGCAGACGACGTATGTACACGTTGCCGGCAAGCCGAGTGAGAAGCGCGTCTTGGCAGTCCACCAATACCAACGCCGATCTGGCCGGCCTTCCTGAGAAGGCTGCACGTCCGTTCCCAGAGCCAGACTGCGAGAATCATCGCGTCTCAAACTGGCAGGCTTCCGCTTGCTGGCAAGGCCAGGATGCAAACAAGGCCAAAACGACGAGGCCGTGCATGCGCATGCAGGCAAGCCGAGTGCATCTACGTGATGCATCCGCATGACGCCCCTGCCCCGGCTACCATGCACCACCAACAGCGTTCACAGCGCTATCGAAAGCCGGCGACCGAACGCACCTTTGGTGACACCACCGGCGAGTGCACTGATGAGCACCATCTGCCCGGTGTCCACCTAGCACCTCTTCGACGGGCAGCTTGTCAGCGATGATGCTGACTCTGGCCGGCCATGCCGTCACGAGGAGAGGAGCCGATCCTCCTGTACAATGAAGCGTGCCAGCCATGACTAATGGCGGTGATGTAATACTTAATTAATCTCTCTAGTCTCTCTCGTATTCTATCTTATGTGCAGGACATATGGAGAGGATGATCATAGACGCCGATGATCATAGATGCCATCGACCCCGACGACGGCGTTGACCCAGAACACACACGAGCTTCAGCTACTACCACCACTACGCACCAGCCCATGCTGACAAGGCGGACAACATGTGCGAGTGAAGTCTCCATCAATTACTACGACTTCAACTGCACCACGTGCTGGCATGCACGTTCAAGTCATGCCCCTACGCGCGTCTACGTCATCTACGTCAAGTCAAGTGCCGCGTACATCGACGTCCAAGTTCGGCATGCTGACATGCCGATCATCTACCGTGTCAAGCGCAAGTCTTCATCCACTACGACTACTCTACATGATCAAGTCCACGGGTACCACGACAATGCTGCGAGGAAGTCCAAGCCAATCCAAGCTACATCAACCATGCAAGTGCTGCTACCACTACAACCCATGTGTCGTTCGACACCCGACGAGGCGAACGACACAGGCGGCGTGGCTAATGCTCTAGCCACGTTCTACCGCTCATGGACCGACGAGGCCATGGATACGCCGACGCCAATCCATCTACACCAACACACATGCATGGAGACGTGAAGTTTACGCATCGGCGGCGGCGACTACAGCAGCTTAATCGGAGGTGCTCCGTGATCTTAATCACGGGGGTAATTAACTAGGAGCTTTCCCGAGGCCCTAGGAACCATGAAGACTACATCGCCTATGTCGATTGCCGCTAGACGGCTATCTAAGGAGCGCGACATTTGTATCGGGAACATATATTTGTATTTTCCTTAAATATGAATAAAGTTTGTGTTCCCTCTATTTATTTCTTTTGTGTACTTTTAGTACACCGGCACGCCCAGCGCATTTATTTTATTTCGCACGCAGAGAGATCCTCCCTTTCTTGAGCGATTTTTACTGCGGAGGAAATATCCGCGACGGAACCGATCGTTAACCCTCCATGGGATGGGGCAGTGTTTTTCTCCATCCGAGCTATTTCGCGGAGTAAATTCTCTTTTCGATTTCGGGCGAGCTTTAAGCGCTCCCGAGCCGAATCTTCCCTTCGCTTGGCTGCTTGGCCTTTCATCATCGCATCTTTACGAGGCCCTTAACTCTCGAGCTCGGCCTGTCGGAGGCTCAATTCATGAACTAACTTAGAGCGTTGCTCTTGCTCGTTACTGTTGTTTGTTTCTTGCTCGAGTTCTTTGCTCTTCTTCCGAGTCTTCTTCATCTTCTTGGAATTTGGCACCCCCTCGCGTCGGAAGGCCCCCGACCGGTTATTGCCCCCGGGGCCTGTGTCCGCATCTTTGTTTCGCCCCGGCCCCGGCTCGCGGAGTGACGGTCTCGGTCGGGATCCGATGGAGGATCCGCCGGAGGAGAACCAGCCCGGTGCCGCCGCCGCCGCCCTAGGTCTACCTCGCCACGGAGCCATGGGTTACCCGCACAACCACGGTGGGCGCCAATGTTGGTGTAGCCCCGAAGCAGGCTACCCGTGGTAGGGCCGGATCACACAACAAGGCAAAGCAAACTCGGAAGGAATGTCTGAACTGGAACACTCTTCTATTAATCTTCTACGTCTTCTTCTTTACAATGCCCCCTTGGGGGTCTATTTATAGTCCGTAGACTATTACAATTCCAACTATGTCCTCCTACCAGCCCACGGCCCTTGGCGGCGTCCGCCATGGGCGGGGCAGCTTTTGTCTTTTCGGCGCCCGCGCAGTCCGATCACGCCCACGGGACCACCTGTAGTCGGAACGCGAGCACTGCCGAACAAAGAGAATGGACGACCGATAGCGGCTCCTCGGCCATGGCGGCGGCCCCTTTCGGCCTTCCTCCCCAAAGTCCAGAGGATCCACACTTGGCCTCCACCCGGGGCGTAAGCGAGCATTCGCCCCCTCGACCCGAGCGTCTATGCATTCGCATGGCATGACCTCCCAGCTGACTCCTTATGGCGGATGCCTCGTCGTCTTTCGGCTGACGAACAGCTGAAAGTCGGCACATTCGCGTAAAGGCGCCTCTCTTCTGACGAACGGGCGCGGCACTCGGCCTCCCACGCCTAATGCTACGGCTTTTCGTCTACATGTCGAGATCCGCGGAGGCGGCCTCCGACATTCGGCATTTGGTCGCCACTCCTAGGTGAAAGCCTCGCGTCTTCATCCACGACATGGCAAGCCATCCATGCCGCATCAGTATCCGAATGCGGAGGCATTCGCTCCCCGAGGCCGAAAGTAGGCTCTTCCGGCCACCTTTCGCCACGGTTTATCAGGCCGACCGCAGGGGGTGGGCACGCTCCGCCCTCCCCAACAGATTGTATCTTCAATTGTATTATATTGTGCAAAAGTTTGAGGAGGCTTTGTCTGCATTCCTCAGCATTCCTCAGGCCTAGTTCAGTTAACCATTCCATTTTTTTTTAAAAAAAAAAATATGAGTGACCTGTTTACTTTCTACTATATCTCCGATGTAGTGTCTTTTTTTCTACTGTTCTGGCACAGTGGGATTCATATAAAATCCAGGGCTAACAAGGGAATTTAGTCTTGAATTACCTATTGTTTTTCTTGATTCTCCTTACATATGGCACATGGACACTGAGTCACAGAGATGGCGAATAAATATTCTGCGTGTGCGGACATGTGCATGGCTCTCTGTTGCCTTCTTCTACTTCACCTCTAGTGTCAATCTCTTTTTTCCTTTGCGCCTCTACCCTTTCTGGAAACATGCACCCACAAATTTCCTTAGCATCACCTGTCGGCAGCTCTGCTGAATTTCACTCGATCCTCTCTTGTGCATGGCGCATTTCATCTTGTGCTGAATAGCACGGGTTGCAGACTTTCAGAATAACGACCCAGTGGCAGACCTGGCCTGGTGGTTAGCAGCTAAGGCATCTTTAAAAGTTAGAAGCTTTTTAGATGCTTATCGTGAAAGTCGCTTCCTGGAGTTGAAGAATCTTGCAAAGCTAAAAAGTAATATATTTATTGGCATCCTGCTTTTTCGTGGATCTTATTCTTTGTGTTTGGCAGAGGTGATAATCAGCGAGAGTGATTACGGACATCTCTCGTGTGAAATAGAAAAAATAGTAAAGCATCATTAAAGGTAAAGTATACTGATGTGAGTGTGCAGTATACTGAGAGTGGGGCGCCCATTACCTCCGTGCGTGCGTGCTGTGCGTGCGTTGCATCCACAACAAATCTTCTCCCACTGAATACCATGCCAACACAGTAGCAACTACCAAGCAAGCCAAGCATGAGTGTGGTGACGGGGGCGCTGGGAAGCCTCGCCCCCAAGCTTCTTCAGCTGCTCCATGGTGAGTACAAGCTCCAGAAGGGCGTCAGGAAGCAGGTGGAGTCGCTCTCCCGCGAGCTGGACAGCATCAAGCCTTTCCTCCACAAGGTCTCAGATGTGCCATGGAACCAGCTCGACGAGCAGGTCAAGGTGTGGGCTCGAGAGGTGAGGGAGGTCTCCTATGACATGGAGGATATCCTCGACACCTTCCTCGTTCGTGTAGACAGCGGCAAGCATGGAGACACAACCAGCCTTATGAACAAGATGGGTGAGCTGTTCAGCAAGGCAAAGGCTCGCCGTGATATTGCAGGAAAGATCAAAGACATGACGAAGCGTCTCGAGGAGGTAGCCGGAAGGCGTCAGAGGTACAAACTTGATGAGATTATGTGCAAGCAGGGTACATCCACGTCAAGTATTGATCCTCGCCTGAAAGCTATGCACAAAGAAGTGGCACAACTTATTGGTGTCGACAAGTCAAAGGACGAGCTCATATCCATGCTGAATCCATCCACTGTGTCCGATAAGAAGATGAAGAACGTTTCAATTGTGGGAGTTGGAGGATTGGGTAAAACCACTCTTGCCAGAGTGGTGTATGACAGGCTGAAGTCACAATATGACTGTGGGGCATTTCTTTCAGTTGGCCGCGATTATAGCCACGAAAAGTTTTCAAGGACATCCTCTTTGATCTTGACAAGGAAAAGTATAAGGATATTCATGACACTAGAAGAGGCCTGGAGCTCCTAATTCGTGAAGTCCGAGAATTCCTTGAGAACAAGAGGTACACATCAGCCGCACAATTGTAAATTGTAATTAAAGAGTGCCTTTAAATATGCTGTTGTTCCATTGTTACTTAGTTTTCACTGTGCTGTAGTCTCCACATCATCTTTGACAGACTCAAACAATTCTAATTCATAATTAAGCTTACATCAAAGTTATAGTATAAGAATACCGACAACTTCTTAAAAAAATTATTGCATATATGCATAAAAAGTCATGTATATATGAAAGGGTATATTTAGGAAAGCGTACAGTTTCATGGTCACCTTGATTTTCAGCAAGCCATTATATGTGCGAGTTATGCAGCCTCAAATGTGTAGTTTTTTTTCTAGATATGCCCTTTTGTGTGGCAATTTCCATTTATATCCTAAAAAGTTGCAGGTTAGTTTTTTTAATTTATTTACTCTTCAGTATTTTTTATGCCAATTGGTAGTAAAGGGATTCTGCAACATGAGCAGAAAATTTATTTTTACTTGAGTGAACTTGTGTTTTATGGGTAATGCCAACTACTTTTAATGTCAGAAAATTTGTTTGCTTTTTTGTAGAAGCTTCAAACATCATTACTCACTAAGGTTCATTGCACTTTCATGTGTATAGGTACTTTGTTGTTATTGATGATGTATGGAAGGTAGAGACATGGGAAACAATCAAAATGGCACTTCCTGAGAATAACTGTGGAAGTAAGGTAATCACCACTACGCAACTCTGAAGTTGCCAAAAGAAACTGGTGAGGTTTTTGCACTAAAACCACTTTCCAATGATGACTCCCTGAAATTATTCTATACAAGGATATTTGGTGCAAGTGGGAAGTGCCTTCATAGCCAACCAGATGACCCTTCCGATAAAATTATCAAAAAATGTGCTGGTATACCATTAGCAATCATCACAATGGCTAGCATGTTTGCTTGTAAACCAGATTACACATGGTCTGAGGTCTACAGCTCTATTGGTTTTGACAGTAAAGATAATCGGGAATCTGAAGATACAATGACAATACTTTCATTTAGCTACTACGATCTTCCTCCACATTTGAGGACATGTTTACTATATCTATGTACATATCCTGAAGATTATTTGATTGAAAAGGAACCTCTGATATGGAAGTGGATAGCTGAAGGATTTATTGAGCAGGAACAAGGGACAAGATTATTTGATATAGGTGAGAGATACTTCAACAATCTCATTGATAGAAGCTTGATCCAGGTAGAGGAGTCATGGGGGCGAGTATCAGCCTGTTGTGTTCATGATATGATTCTTGATCTGATGCGTAAGCTTTCATGTGAAGAAAACTTTATTGCTATATCAGATCACAATATTCATGGAACACCTGCACCTAACAATGTTCGCCGGTTAGCTCACCAAAATAGAATATCTGTGCACATTAGTTCTGAAACCATGGTTACTGGGATACCAAAAGTGAGATCGTATATACTGCGTTCAGGTGTTGTATTGATAACTGGGACCAGTTTTTCAGATTCAAATTATTGCGCGTGCTAGAGCTAATAAGTTGTAGGCTCAAGGAAGGTTGTCATCTTGAGCATCTTGGTGATTTACTTCACTTGAGATATCTTAGGATACATGATTTGGATGGTTATCTTGAGCTCCCAACAGAAATAGGGAATCTTAGGTTACTGCAGGCACTTGAAGTGTATGGAAAGTTGCCAGCAAGTATTGTCCAGCTAACACAGTTAGTTCGGCTAGATGCTGAACGAGCGGAAGCGCCCCATGGGATTGGAAACATGACATCCCTAGAGGAGCTAAGAATAAATGTATATGACAATCTAGAGAGTGAAAGGTTTATGAAGGTGCTCAGCAACCTGCAAGAACTGAGGGTGCTCAGACTTGAAACTGGTGGGATGGATGAGAGCACGCAAAGGCATTTTGTGGAGTCCCTGCGTAGTCTCAAAAAGATCCAACATCTAGAAGTGTACGCTCGGGGTTCTGAAGTGTGGGAGGCAGCAGGCTTTTTGCTCCCGCGGTCTCTCTGTTATTTGGATTCGTCAATTCGCTTCTCTAAGCTGCCTTCATGCATTGCTCCCTCGACTCTTCCCAACCTGGCCCACATGGATCTGATGATGAAGACAGTGGACGAGGAGGACATGGAAAACCTTGCTAGGTTTCCCGTACTCTGCTATCTGAACTTGACCCTGCTCGATAAGACTATGGATGCTTACTATATTAAAATTAATATCCAAGACAACTGCTTCCAGAAGTTGAGGTACTTCCTGATCATTAAAATGGTCCAATTTGAGCAGCCCAATGAGAAGGACGCCATGGTTTCATTGCATAGATGGAGTGGAGAAGGCGCTGTGCCTTTTGGCTTCAGAAAAAGCAACGACAACGACTCCAGAAAACTTGTACCCTCTGCTGTGATGCCAAATCTTGAAGTCCTTTACTTTTTTGGACAGAGTATCCGTTTGCGGGCTCTAAACGATAACAATGGTGATTGTGGTAATATTGGCTTGGAATACCTGCCTTCCCTTCGGGAACTCATCTTGTGGATCGACTGTGATGGCGTGTCTGCTGAGGAGGTGGATGCTGCGTTGGCTGCCCTCACAAATGCAGGCAAGGTCCATCCCAATAATCCAACGCTTGACATTCGTAGAAGAAATGAGGTACAACACATATTTTTTTAGTATCGATCAAGATGATGTCTTTGTATTTATCTGTTTCTTTTTTGGCATATATAAATCATTTTGAATGTCTTCCTCAGTAAATGATTTTTTAATCTGGATTTCATGCAAAAGGGAAAGATGGTGTCCACATACGACAAAGAAGATGAGAAGCGGGAGGAGGAGGTGGCCTCACAGACTGGTGATATTGATTTGGACAAACTAGGTCCATCAAGTTCTTAAACAGATCCAAATTTGGAACCAAAGCATAGGTGCAAAGACTGTACGTACTCTCTCCGTGAACTCTTCTGTCTTAGCCGATGAATAGTGATGGGTTTGCAGCTCTTGCAATTCAGCCATTCAGGTCGAGAAATTTCAATATCTAAGATCCAGTTTGTCTGCCTCACAGGATTTGACATTGAATTTGTTTGCCTTTCCAAACTTGACACTAAAACTGTGAATTGCTTTTGATTCAAGGGATTTCTTCCAGTTTCCCTGATTTTTCCTTTTCTCTTAATCTGTCATAGCCGCCTTCACAAATTTTGAAAATCTGTTAGCCTAATTTCCATCAAACGAATAACTTTTGTGATTACTGGTAGTATAGAAAATTATAAGAAACATTGCTGTCACAGAACGGACATCTATGTTGATGTATGAATAACCACTGATGATCCGTTCCTAGTGCTACACTAACTCTGTTTCTGGCCACCCATTAATACTCTGTTTTCCACTCTCCTATATTGAAATAATATGTACTCTGCTACCTTGACAGTTGGTTCGGTTGTTTCGTCCATCTATAATTATGTACTCTGTCACTTTAGAGTGTGTGACAGATCCATCTATAATTATTCACTACGGGGTAGGAAATAAGCAATTTGGTCATCGTATTATTAATGGGTGTAACCTTAGTATCTGAACAAGATTAAGTAGAATTATGGACTAACTTGCTTCTTATCACAGATTAGTGTTTCTGATCCAAGTTTCCGGCTGAACCGTGGTGCAGATCAAATGGTGTTGGCTTCAATGCGTCCGAGACTATATAGGCCATTTCTACAAGTTCACTCGACCTGTGTCGCTCTTACGTTCACCGAGCTATTTTGTATTCTAATATGCTGTATCAAAGTTTCAACTGTACTCTGCTGCTGCTTAGAACCTGCAACATTTTTCTTCATGCCGAACTGTTTGGCGCTGGCTTGTATTATTATTACCTCCAGTTCTATGTTGTCCGTAAATTGTAATAAGCTTGGAACATGTTCTTGTTGTGGAAAAGTTTGAGGAGTCTTATGTGTTAATTGGTAGCATTGCCTCACGGTGCCTTTTTTTTTTTCTGAGTATATGTATGCATAGTTGTGTGGTTTTGAACATGTGGACGTAGGTATAACATGCACCGTCACATTTCCAATAAGCTGATGAAACTATCAAGTGTATTGTAGCATATACCATTCCTGTAGTCCCAGTAGCTGCCTCTGTTTTCCCTTTGAGACTGTGTCTCATAGTCTGTCACCTGAGAGTTTGTGAAACATCCCACATTGATTATTCACTGGAAAATAAGCACTTTGATGATCGTATAATTTTTTGTTGTAACCAGAGATTTTTATGGTGCTTGGGAGGAACCTCCCTTAATCTGTGTTTAAGCCAGTTCCTCCGCCTATTTTTTTAGTTGAAGGGGCAGTTTAGTACTTTTGCTAAGTACAGCTTTTCATAACCCACGCACTTCCCCGAACGCTTCCAGCATCGGCGCCTGGCAATGGCATCGCCACCACGGCGACTCTACATGGCGCCGCTCGTATCAATACCATTCACCTGCGGCAACGAGACGACGCCACCGAAATGCCCTGGGACATCAGCACGCACAGCCTCCACCGTCGTCGCCGCCGCCGCCACAGCATCAACTGCCCGGCGACGAGTTAGCACCGTCGTGCCCGGACTACTTCCAGTACATCCACGACGATGTCGTCCAACGCGCTGCCCCTGTTCCCGTACTGCAGGGGACGCCCTGACGCTCGATATCGTGTTCCCGGACTGGTCCTTCTGGGGCTGGCCGGAGGTGGGTATCTGGTCGTGGCTGCAGCTGCTGGAGGTGGTCCGGCAGGAAAATGAGCGTGTGCGGTGGCCGGAGAGGCAGCCCTACGCGTTCTGGAAGGGCAACCCCGGCCGAGGGCTACCGCATACGCCATGAGTTCCTGAGATGCAACGCCTCCGTGCTTTGGCATTCCTGGCATAAGAATTCAGAGAAAAAGCTTTGGCATTCTTGGCATAAGAATTCAGAAAAGGAAAAAGCGATGTCAAGAATGGAATCCACCTAGGTGCTTCGCAGACAAACAACTCTGGCATCGCTTTTCCTTTTTTGACGCCTACAAGATTGTATTGCATTGGCCTATTAAGCGATGATGAATCATCGCCATGCACGCGCTGCGGCGTGCTCACTTCAGGTTCCAGCAACCTGGGGATGAGAGCAGTAGTTCACCGGCTGGCAGGCGGGCACAAGGAATCAAGCTAGCACGAAGGGCGAGGGGCCGGCGACTTGACGGCGGCGATGGCGATGGCGACAAGCCCGCGGTCGGCGACGGTCAGCGGTGTGGAGTGTCTGCGCGACGAGGAGCGTGAGGAACAGCGCGGCGATGAACGCCAGTGGCTCATAGCCCGCGAGCCGGTCCATGGAAAGTCCGGCGTCGCTCGCTCGCTGCGGTCGGGCGGAGCTCCACCGCGCTTGCTGTCGCGGCGGCGGCGAGCTCCACCACGCTCGTTGTCGCGCGGCGGGGGCCGGAGGAGCTTCCTTGTGCGTGCTAGTGGCGTCGGCTGGGCGGGCTTCAGCGCGCGGCGCCCGCGGCGACCGGGCGGCGCTACCTCCCGCTTCGCGTTAGCGGCGGCGGGCGGGCTTCCCAGCGCGCTCAGTGGCGGCGCCCGGGCGGAGTTTGCCCGCGCTCCCAGCGGCGACCGGCCAGCGCTCGCCCGTCTTTCGCGCAGCGGCGGCCGGAAGGGGAGCTCTCCCAGCGCGGCTCGCGCTCGCGGGCGGCGGACAGCCCCCCTCTGCTCCTCAAAAGACTAAAAATACCATTATACCCTTCAATGTCAACTATAATTCAGTTCCAGTGCCATGGTTCCTGGTACTCTCATGTGGTTTCTCTAACTTTTTAACCATTAGATCAGAGCAAATGGAGGGCCCATATTAATCCCAAAAGCGTGGTAAAAACTCTCATAATAATATATTATATCTGAAGAAGGTTCAGCAGAATTATTGACGAGCATGCTTCATCTGGCAGATTAATTCTTCTGATCTAACTATCCAAGTTTCTGCTTCATCAATGGCGCAGCCGGCAGCTCAAATGGTGTTGGAGTCAATGCGTGCAAGACTACATCGCTCAGATGATCACCGAAACCTTTTCAGTATTCGAATATGCTGTATCGAAGTCTCTCTGCTTCTAGCTATGAGAAGCTGCAACCTTTTTTCTTCATGCTGAAATGCTGGCCTCTATTATTAGTTTCTCGACTTTTCCGTGGATCCTACATTCCAATAAGCTTGGTAACGTATTTATGTTGTGCAAAAGTTTGAGGCAGCTATATGTGTTGCTTTGGATTGCCATGTGGTGCCTTTTTGCATTGCCGGTAGCCGCCTGGTTCCACATGACGCATTTACTCGCCGGGATGCTGGATCCAGACATGGAACACGAGAAGACCAGGTATAGTTTATGTGCTGTCGTAGAAGTCCGGAAGAAATCAATTTTTGTCTAAGAATGGTACTCTCTCTGATAGGTCGGTTGCTGGATGAATTTTGCACCTTTTTTTTCATTTCTTGGATATGTAGGATGGAACATGTGCTAAAAGAGGAGGACAACACCAATAAGAACACTGATTTAAAAGGTTATAGAGCCGTCAGTCAGTGCTAAAAGAAAAATGACCATAACCATAACCACTACTGAAACTCAACATTGGCTACGGCGGTCAAGAGAAATGGGAAAGACCAGAATTGTGTAAACAATATCGCCGGTAGATTGGGTGTTCTTGTCGACAGAGTAATAGACAATAAGCAGTCCGGTAGCAAAAGACGTCATAATAATGTGCAGACGTGTCTACACCTGCAGACGAAGGCGCCTCAATCAGACGGAGTTATATGCGGATACCAATAACAAGGTGAAAAAAGGTTATAATGCACAAGAACAAATTCAGAGATTTTGCATCCGACCTGATCTCGAATATCAGGTCTAAGGTATCCTACCAGAAAATTGGTTAAATCCCACAGGCTGGGCAGCCTAGTGACACCTAATATAATGCGTGATTCACTGTCTCCTCCGGTCATGCACATGACTGCATGTTGACTCTGGTGGCGATGACACCAACCAAATCTAAACACCTCGGTGACTCTCAACATTCTAAGTGGAAATAGGTTGGGATTTGGACTGTTCAGCTCATGGGTTGAGCCCAAATGCAAAACAGAAAAATAACCAAATCTAAAAATGATTGAGATGGTTTTTGGTAAGAATGTATGGTTTGTGGTGGTTTAGTTTAACTTTTGTACTAGTGGATCAGCTCTAATGTGCATGATTGAGATGGTGTTTTGTTGGTTCAGTTTGGATTTCAAGCCATTAGCAATTTAGCAAGGGCTAATCTATACTATAAAAGAGCGAAGGAATGAGGAGTCACGTGTCTCGATCTCATCCGTCTGATCGGTCTAGAAATCACATCCGACGGTCCTCAACTAGGGACGAACCTTAGGTTACATGGTGTTTGGGTCCAGTTCGCTTCTTCTCCCGTGTACGGCGTAACCCTCGACAATAGCGCCTCCGAAACGGCGCGCGAAAACCCGATACGACGCGAGGAAGCACAGCCACCATCGCCCCTTCCGCTCGCTCCGCTGGCCATCGGCCCTCCGCCACACGCCGGCGGCAACAGCGCTAGAGGTCACTTTCGCTTCTTCTCGCTGGACTGGCCCTCGCCGATCGACTTGCACTGCAACGCGCTCGCGAGCGTCGTCGTCCCGCTCGTCCGCAACGTCCGGGCGGTGTGCCTCGCGGCGGTTGGCTCGTCACCGAGGGCAGGATACTTCCATCGATCCCTGGCTGCAGCAACTCCTCCCTCTGGCCGGCTTCCTGCGCAGCAAACCAGGAGGACGTCGTCTCGGCGTGCTGGAATTTCTTACGAAGGGCGAAGGACGAACGTCGTTGCAGATCACGTTGACGATCTGTTCGCACAACTTGTTCAACACCGCCTGGCCTGGGGATTGGGCGCCTGCCCTAGCGGAGGAGGCCCACTTTGCCGCTGGCCGCTGTTGTAGCCGCGACGCCTACAGCCAAGAAGCCACAGCCAGCGTCCTCCTCCCAGCAGAGTCCGGCGGCGGCGGCGGCGGCCTCATAGCTTTCCCCATAAGTCCGGACGGTGTGCCTCGGCGGTTGGTTCATCAACGAGGGCTGGATACTTCTATTGATCCCCCTTCCATCGAATCCTCTTCGACGGCATCCCCAGCAAAGATCGCCTGGTACGTGCGTGCCTCCCTAGCTCTGTGGCTCGCTTTCTGCATGCCTCCTGAACTGCGGCCATACGTCTTTGTCATCCTGCCTGAACGTCTTTGTCATCCTGGCATGCAGGTGCAGTTCTATCCAGATCAAACTGCCGGCAGTCATCGCTGCGGACGAGACCCTGCCTGCGTAAACCTTCGACGCGGAGGCTTTTAGCAAGGCTGCATCCAGCGACGACCAGTTCGCAGGCATCGACGACAAGGATAGAGGCACGTTGCAGAACTATCTATCATCTATCCGGCGAACGGGCGAAGTACAGCTGCAGAGCCGCCGGCAGCCACGCGTGTCTTCTATATTCAGGTATGTCTGCTCCTTGGAACTAAAGAACAGAGTTTGCCACCATGTGACTCATTATGGTGTTTATTATTGTTATCGGAAGCATATATACCAATTAAATAAAAGCCTATTTTGAGCGTTAAGTTTGGTTCGGTGTGTCTCATGGTTGTACTTTTGCATAAAAAATATACCTACAATGACGTACATGCAATTCAATAAAAAATAACAGATACATAATTTATTTCTAGCTGAATTGTTGTCATCTATTACACGAATTGAGCAAATAACTGCAATGCAAATACACTATCTGAATGCTTGTTAACTCTTTAATAAATGTGTATTATTGTTTATTGAAACTTTCAAGAATGAACTTATCTAAATTTTACATACAGGTTATATGATACAGGCATAAAATCCATGGGGTGTACTCAATCTGACAAGCTAACTTCTGACCTAAGAAAACAACAACGTAGAGAGAGGTATGCTGCATTATCTCCTAATAAGAAGGAAGAAGTTCAGGCCAAAAGACGTGATCGTCGTAGTCGCCTAATTTCTTTGAAGGACGAGGCTGGTTTATCAAAATTAGAGGAAGCTCGTGCTAAAAAATCGTGAGTATCAACGAAATCATTTGGCCCGTTTGAAAGCTGAGGCTGATGCATCCAAATTGGATGAAGCTCGGAATAAAAATTGTGAAAAACAACGCAAACGTCGGGTTCGTCTAAAGGCCAAGGTTGTTGCACCCAAATTAAGTTTGTCATCTAAAAGCATGGAAATTGATGAAATTGATACTAGAATGGACGGCGAAGGCAATTCTTCTAAAAGGAAACGGGACATGACTTCAAATGCTGATAATATAGGTATTTTGCTTTATTTTATCTTGTCCACTTTTGGTTTTGCTTTTCTCTCTGAATTATTGGCAGCCTATTTTGGTGATGAAAAAAATATTTGTTGAGTATTATAGGTCAAAGCAGTAGAGATCAAGACACTCATGAAAAGCGCATGGCCAGGGAGAGATATAGACATGCAATGTCTGGTGATAGAAAGGATGAGATCCTAGAGAAAAAACGTGAATATCAACGTAACTATCGTGCTAAACTGAGAGCAGCTAAATTGAGTATTGTCACCAAATCTGAGAAATCCTTAGCATCAACCATAGGTATGTCAGGTATGATAGAAATTAATATACATGTGTAGTCTCAAGCATGTCACGTATAGTAATAATTTTTTGCTTAATGTTTTTTCTGCTGTAGGTGTTGGCCGTGGTAAAAAAAAGTTGATCATAAAGCATACGACTCTGGCATTTGGGAGCCAGAAGACACCTTGCATGGAATAGATGGTATAAAATTAAACTATGTAATCACAAATTACAAAAAATACATTGTATGTGCTATATATGAGTAACGGTTTGATATTTTTCAACAGAAAATGACTTAGATCAACATAACCCATATGAAGATGGCCCTGACATCTATGAGGATGATGAAGCTAGAATACTGAATGATAAAGGTGTCTTATATTATTATTTTCATTACTATTATTATTGTTGTTGTTATTATTATTAGTAGTAGTATTACTATTATTATGGTCTTGCAAGCTTCAAAATTTTGATTTTGGATGCAGATTTTCAATATGAGTTTTCTAGAGAACATGGAACAATAATAGATGGCCAAGATCCTTATAACTTTGTGTATCTAGGTCTTCCTGAGACACATCATGTCTTGAAAGAAAGTGCAAGACTGTTTTTATTGTCATGCAAAGAGGTTTGAAGGTGAAGGTCCTGCATTTTGTTGTCGGAACGGACGAGTTAATATATTTATACCAGAGGTCCCAGATGAGCTTCGTCGATTGTTCACAAGTCAAACCGATAAAAGGCAAAGCATTTCGAAGCAACATCCGTTATTTCAATTCACACTTTTCTTTCACCGGCATGGGGGTTTCTATTGATCGCTGTTTGGCAACAAGCAAAGGGTACTGGGATATATACATTTAAAGCTCATGGCCAAATTTATCATAAGTTGGATCAACTTGTGCACGGTGCAAAGGGGCCACGTCACATGCAGTTGTACTTTTACGACCGAGATGAGACTATGCATCATAGGATGAAAAGATCACCACACCTTGACTCCAATGTGATCCGTACTCTATTGAACATCATGCAACACAATCCTTATGTTCAGGCATTTCAAAGTCTTGGCACTCTTACAAACCTAGATTGCTATGCTATTGAGCTAAATACAAGTATTTCCGTTGACCAAAGAAGATATAATGCACCTGCAATGGAGCAAGTGGCCGCTATTTGGTTTGATGGAAATGACCCACAACAAAGGTTTGAGAGAAGCATAGTCATTTACAGTAAAGAAAATGAACCTCACTATATACAACCATACCATGGATGTTATGATCCATTAGGATATCCTATGTTCAATCCTAATGGTGAAACAGGGATGGGAGGATAAGAAGATTTTATATCAAGATGCATATGTAAAAAAACCGAAGAGGAAATATACTAAGCGTTCAGAAAAAGGTGCTTTAATTTGTTGTTTGCATTAAAAATTTTACCCTTAGAAACTCATTAACAACTTATTACTAATTTTCTTACTTTTATATAGGCCTAGAGCATATTGAGATCAATGATGTCTCGATACAAAAGTAGATGAAGAAGAAGGTTATTTTCTTTGTATTTCAAAATTTTATATATTTAAAATATTGTTACTGTTATTAATATTAATTCATCTTCAGCATGATGATGTTAGGATGCTTTAGCCACTGAAATAAAAATGAAGTTTAATGTATTTGTTGTTCGACCCCGTAAATTTCAGGGTCACGTCGATACGTGTAAGCGCTAGGGAATATTTATGTTTCAGGCTTCAAATTCGTGAGGGAGAATTCAATGTTATGTTTCATGGTGGGAGGCTTTTCCAACAATGGCTTGTTGATATGTATGTCAAGGTGGAGTCAATGCGCTTAGATTGGTACTCAAAACCAGCGCATCAAAATCTTATTCGCGGCTGATCTATACCGGGTTAAAAGTATTTGACATTAAAAGTTTCTTTTTCTAATTTCAAACCTAAGGAAATCTTATAAAATTTTTACACATATATTCAAAGGGGCCTTCTAGACACTCTTTGTCGCTGGAGAAGCACGTGCATCACAAGCTGGCCGTAGAATTGTGCTATCAAAAGATTTCCCAGAAGTGACCGTGATGTCCACTCGAGGTATATGGATGCCATGGCTTTGATTACTCGATATGGAAAGCCGATTTTTTTGTGACAATGACATCCAATCCATATTGGGATGAGATAGTAGAACATTATTGCCCGGGACAAATGCCGCAAGATCGCCCGGATATAGTGGCGAGTATATAGAGCAAAGCTACGAGACCTACGAGATTTCCTACTTAAAAACATCATTTGGGTAAGGTTCTTCGCTTGGGCACATGTCATAGAGTTTTAAAAGGGGATTACCACATGAACACTTCCTTTTGATTATGGAAGATGAGAGCAAAGTACATTACTCTCGAAGATTATGACAACTATATATCGCCAGAGCTTCACGATAAAAAAAATATCCGAATTACATAGACTTGTGTGCAAACATATGATGCATGGACCATGTGGTGTCCTAAATAGTAAGTGCCCATGTATGATAAGCGGTAAGTGTCGCTTTCATTACCCTCGTGATTTTTGTGAAGCCACCCTACGGGGAAAGAACTCATATCCTATTTATAGAAGGAGAGATGATGGACAAAAAGTGAAAATAAGAAAGGAATGGTTGGACAATAGATGGGTTGTCCCATATAATCGATCCTTCTAATGAGGTATAATTGTCATATCAATGTGGAAGTTTTTGCGCAAAGCATAAAGTACGCCAAGTATCTATACAAATATGTTTTTAAGGGCCATGACGTGTTGTTTCGCTTCGATAAATCAAGCTCGAGGCAAAAACAAATGGACAACCACAAGTAATTAATGAGATTAAACAATATAGAAATGGAAGGTGTATAACGGCTATAGAGGCAGTCTATAGATTATTTGGTTTTCCCTTGTATGATATGTCACCTTACGTGTTACAAATGCAAGTTCACCTTCCAGGAAAGCATATGGTTGCCTACAAAGTTTGGGATAATCTCAAGGATGTTGTTGAAGATCCTAACTCTCAAAGGTCCATGCTTACAGAGTATTTCAACACAAACATGCATAATCATGATGCACAAAAAATATTTATATAGAGAGTTCCCCGAGCACTTCACTTGGATGAAGTCGGAGTTTTGGAAACCCAGAGAAAAAGGCTATCGATTGGAAGACTTGTGTAACGCCCATCCTGGCCGAAGGAGAGCGATACTATCTTCGCGGTGCTTCTTAACCATGTTAGGGGTGCAACTTCATTCGAAGCATCTTAGAAGTCGACATGGAACTACATATGCAACATTTAGAGATGCTTGTGAGGCCATGGGATATGTGGAAACCGACAAGAGCCTAGATGACCTGCCCTTCAATCGGACCGCACAATTCAAGATGCCTTGTGCTCTAAGGAGGCTATTTGCAACTATCATAGTTTTTACGTGAGTGTAGTAATGTTCGAGCTTTATGGGACAAACATATTGATTCTATGTCCGAGGATTATCGCCGCTCAAATTGCAACTCTAAAATGATTGAACAAATGGTGCTTAGAGATATATATATGCATGTTGAAGATATGGGTAGTGACATAGACATCACAAAATATGGACTTCCTGAACTAGATGCCTCAGGTAAATTGATAAATATTAGAAATCCCATTTTTTTAATAATTAATTGATTGATGCTTCTTATTCATCATTTTCATTTTTTACATGACCCTTTACACTTCATTTGATTATACAGGTGATAACATGTCAAGGGACCATTATAGAGAGCTTACTGTAAGAAATGAATATTGGATATGAAGAAGATCATTTGAAAATGATAGAAACACTAAATGGTGAGCAACGTGTCGCTGCGTTCGATTTGATTATGAATCATGTGAAGAAGAATATTTGTCGTATTCTTTATTGATGGACCGGGAGGAGGCGGCAAGACATATCTTTATAAGGCTTTGCTTGCAAAGGTGCGCTCCATGAATTATATAGCAATTGCGACAGCCACATCCGGTATTGCGGCAAGTATCATGCCCGGCGGACGCATCGCACACTCCCGCTTCAAGATTCCCATAAAGATTGATAATAAAACTATGTGCAAAGATTACAAAGCAAAGTGGTACTGCTGAATTACGCCAGGGGCTGCCTTGGTAATATGGGATGAAGTAGCCATGACAAAAGAGAGGCAATAGAAACACTTTCGATAGAACATTGCGAGATATAATGGGTCGCGAATCAACCTTTTGGTGGTAAGGTCATGTTGTTTGGAGGTGACTTGAGACAAGTTCTTCCCTGTTGTGATACGAGGAACAAGAGCACGAGATCATTGACGCTACTTTACTAAAGTCATATATATGGGACAATGTTCGAAGGATTGGCTTACCCAAAACATGCGAGCTAAAGATGATAGTTGGTATGCGGAGTACCCGTTAAGAATTGGGAACGGAGGAGAAAACTTTTGGTGATAATTATGTTCAGTTGCCCGAGGATATCATCATTGAATGGAGGCAAAATTCTAATAAGAATTCAAATAAAATAAGTTCAGAAGACAATTCAATTGACAACTTTATCGAAAAAGTGTTTCCCAAACTCGAGGCAAACTGTATTTCTCGCAGATTATATGCGTGAACGTGCAATTCTTTCTACTACAAATGAGAATGTTGATGCAAAGTGAATGCAATAATGATTGAGAGATTTCCGGAAATGAGAAGGGATACTATAGTTTTGACTCGGTGGATGATGATACAAGGAACAATTACCCTCTTGATTTTCTAAATTCTATTGCACCTAATGGGTTGCCTCCTCATGAGCTTAAGGTTAAAAAAGATTGTCCTGTAATCCTACTACGTAATCTTGATCCTCATAATGGTCTTTGCAACGGCACAAGGTTGGTCATTAGAGGATTTCAGAACAATACAATTGATGCTGAAATAGTTAATGGAGATCATGCGGGAACTAGAGTATTCATACCAAGGATTCCCATGTCCCCCCCTCAAGACCTTACATTGCCATTCAAGTTCAAGCTTAAAGCAGTTCCCAATAAGATTGAGTTTTGCAATGACAATAAACAAAGCTCAAGGTCGTCAGACCATACCAAATGTTGGTGTTTATCTCCCTGAACCAGTTTTCTCCCATGGGACAGTTATACGTAGCACTATCAAGAGGTGTTTTCGTGAGTGTACATGGGTTTTGGCCAACACAAATAAGAATGTCGACCCGACTGGAAGGAGCACAAAAATATAGTCTTTAGAGATGTATTAGAGATGTGACACTGTACATTCAGTCATATCTTAGACATATTTACTATACTGTATCTTGGATTCTTGGCCAGTGAATAAAATTTGAAACATGTTGCCGTCATTGTGTATCTTTGGTACCATTACCACCATATATACAGATTTTACTTATTTCATCAAAACTTGTGTGGCTAGGTATATAAGGATTTGCTACAGTACCTCAAATAACCATGAACCATTCATTTAATTAGATCGGATGGTTAGGATCATTTATTACTTCCTAGGAGGTAAAAATTTGTCGCTCAAATGATACGTCAGCTGCTGATATTCTTGACGTTTTTTTTGACGAAGACAATATATTAGCTGTTGTATATACATATATACATGATAAACTTGCTATTTTTTATGGTAGTATACGCACGCATGCCTCGATTCGCCCGGCTGTATGCAGCAGGTGTGCAATGGACAAAAAGGATCAAGCGTCGTCAGCGCCCATTTTGTTTCAGACACGATAGCGCACGGACGTCGGAACCGCCCGCGCCTCTGACGCGCCGGGTTAACCAGCCCACCGGCCCACGATTAGGCATCTCCCATAGAATCAAAGCTAGCAGCCATTGCCCAGCGGTCATGGCCGCCGCGTGGTGCTTCCTCTTCGCCAGTGTGTGGCGCCCGCTCTACTCCCTCCCCGCGGTGCAAGTTGTCCCCCGCCTCATCGCATCCTTCTCTCCCCGCGTGAGGCACATCCGAGTAAGCAGCCGCCGCCTCTCCCAACCACCGCGCTGCCCTTCCACCTCTTTCCTCTCGCCCCATCGCCGGCTTGATTTAGATACGTATATCAGCGAGCTCGCATCATGCTGTAGGCAACGCCCCATGAGGCTTTATAGGATGGGCGCATGGCAAATGAAATGAGCCTAAATTATTATTGAAACATGTACGTTGTTGTTCTCGCAACATAAGCGATGTGCCTCTGAAACACGACCTAATTGTTGTTGGGACATAGTAGCAGCGGGCAAAGGACGACATGGGCGTTGCGGGCGACGCATGCAGGACAGATGGGCCTGCGAAGCCCAAAGGATGTGGGGTTCCGCACAAAGCAATGCGCTAATGAAACAAACAGGATAACTGATGAGCATGTACAAATCTTTGCAACATTGGTGATGAGCTACCGAAACATACCTAGATCGTTGTTGAAACATGTATAATATCATTGTTCAGACCTCAATAAGCAACCCCTGCAACTTGGCCTGTGGCTCGCCGGGGATGGAGATGGGTGCGGGGGCAGCCGGCTTGCAAACTGCTCGCCGGCCTCCAGTCCCATGCACTCCACTGACCTCCCGCCTGTCGGGATGCAGATAGTGGTAGGGCAGCCAGCCTACTCCCCTTCCCGCACACTACTTGCCGGCCTCTCTAACCCGCGACGCTCCGCCGACCTCCGCGACACCGAGAATGGAGATGGGGGCTGGCCTCTGCCCACCGTAACACACACACCGTAGGCGACGGGCAGGTGGCACGGAGTACGGTAGGCAGGTCGCGGAAGAGCACCGAGTATGCGACCCGACACGAGGCAGGCGAGCAGCAAGGAGCACCAAGGGTGCGAGTGGTTAACGCAGCAGCATGTGTTGCGCAACTTGGCCGCCCAATAATAGGGCAACAGGCGTCCCGCACATCGACACTCGACGGACGCTCACAATTCTTGTTTCTATTTTAAAAAATATTATTCCATTTTTTTCTTTTTATTTATTTATTTATTTATTAATTATAAAACCCTAAAGAAGATCGTTGTCTCTATATACTACTCCTCAAAAAGTATGAGAAAAGTACACCTTATGAAAAGTGCATGTATCTATACTCTATTCATGCTATAAACAAGTATACGAGTATATTCATTTTTCCTATTAAAGAATGCATCAAAACTTTATTCACACAAAATTATATTATATGTATATACTAGCTACAAGCTTGGACAATATATAGTGTGTGTCTATATATACACACACACGCAACCGGCCAACAAGTTAAACAACATTAATCGTTTTCACGGGAGTTATCTAGCCACCGTTTAATTATATCACGTATTCCTGATAAATACTACTCCCAGCCCCCGGTAAACGAGGTACATTTACACACATAATATATTATAACATAATAATAGATATATGGTTAAATAAATGCATATAGTATTCTTTAAATTCAAACAAGTACATAACATGCACGTATATATGGCATGGATTGATTGGCTTCCTTTTACATACATGTATATATGCTACCAATCTTGCTTGTTGCTTGAAAGGAAATTGCATACGTTCTTTTATCCACGGCCACGTAGATCCTTATATTAATTGATTGCCATGAGTCAGTGCGCGTAATAGAGTCTACATTAGATTGGTCTATCAATTTTCCAGAATTACCTTTAATAATTGGCTAACTGCCTGTGATCGGGTACTGCTGTCACGAACCGTCGCGTGACTTCGCATCCAACTTTTCCACCATGCCATGTTATACTAACCAAGGCCGCAAAATCGCCAGACCCCGACACTTTCCGCTCTGCCTCCAAGTCCTCGATCACAACCGGCAGGTTTCCACTCGCCGGAGTACAGTCGCAAACAAACAACCATCACTGTTGTAGCGCCATTGCATCACGTGGCCCTGGCATCCCAAAGGGCCGCCGCCGACCGGCGGCGATGATGGCCGCGCCATTGCATCACGTGTCCCTGGCATCCCAAAAAGGGCCGCCGTGGACCGGCGGCGATGATGGCCGCTGAGTCCGTGTCTCAAGGAGAAAACAATGGCGGGTTACCGTCGAAGGACGAGGTAATTAACAACTAAAACAATCATATCTCTTTCTTAATTTGCTTGCATGCAATTTCCTTGCATGGCCGGCTGGAGCACGTCGCACCTGTACGTGTGCAATTTCCTTGCATGACCGGCAGCGGCGAGCAGCCACGCACCGGTGTGCATGCGTAGATCATCCACTTCGTCCACTAATTATTCCACGACGGGACATGCTGTGCGCCGCATGACTTGGCATAGCGCGGATGCAAACACATACATTACTTAAGTAGAATTCTCAATCAGTTTCAATTCGAATACGAAGGATCTATTAAATTGATCTAGCCTTGAGTTTTAGTTAACTATCACATAAATTGATCTAGCCTTGAGGATATCTTATAATGAACTGCTTACTAACACATACATTACTTGCACGGTTGCTCTGCTTGCATGCTTTCAATTGAACACGACGATCTATACAAATTAAAATAATACAATAATAATATTATAAGATATCCTCGCTTGGCACGTACACAAGAAGGCAGAGCAAAACAGCCGGCCATGTGTGCCTATGGTCCTTAGTAAATTGACTTGATGAATCACCATGATGTCATGCTTGCTAATTATGGCCCTATTCTTGTAGAAAAACAAAACAAGAAATACCACCAGTAAATATGTATACAAGCACACGATTTCAATCGTCCATGTCTTAACCTGCGTGCAGGATTAAAAAGCCATTTTTGACCAACGAAAACTCAAAGTCACACACAAACCATCGAATATACTAAATTAAGCCATGAATCAATTCTTGAACATGCATCTATAATGACGGGAGAAGCAAGCAGAAAACAAAGGCATGCACCTTTTGTGTGCAGTAATGAATATCAGTATGTATTCTTGCTTTTAGATGAAAATAATTGCATCAGTAAACCTTTCCTTTTTGTGTTCGGTAACGTATATCATTATGTATACTTGATTCGACATCAGAGATTGCATACCCTATACGTAATTCTTGTCTCTCAAATTGATAAATTCTAATGGTTGTTCTACTTCTCTTATTTAAATTGTTAGTGTATAAACAGTAGTATATTAATTTTAATATTGTGACATATTGACTACTTAAAGTGTGGTTTATTTTGATATATCTCATATTGAGTTTCACCTCTGCAGCCCTCCAACCACACTCACAAGACATTTTTCAAACAAGAATGAAGAGAAAGAGAACACAGGGAAGCGCGATCACAAACCACAAACAACCCAATAGACAATGCAAGAAATCTGCACCATCAGCCGCATGCAACAACAAACAACCAGATACTTCCCAAACAAGCATGAAGCAAAAGACAACGCAGGGGAATGCAGCCAACCCGAAGCGTAGTAATAGACGTTGTAAGAAATTTGCACCCTTGCCAACTCCGTGTATCAACATACAACATGACGAATCAATACCCTTGTCAAACAAATGCAAAGCAAAAGATAAGGGGAATCAGCACCCTCGCAAACCACGCACACGTCGCCGCATTGCTCACCATGTACAACTTCAGGTACGTCGCATCAACACTTAAGATTTTGATTTATTTACAAAAAGATAAATGTTAGTTCTAATTATATATATTCTCATATAGGAAAGACTTTTCTAAGTATCAATCCAACACAACAAAAAAACTAAATCATAAGACAAGTTAGTGTTTTTCCTCATGTTTCTTTCCACGGTATTTGATTTGAAGAAACTACTCTATGAATTGAATTTTTTCTAACTTTTGTAGGCTGATGATTTGGATATTGTTATGGATTCAAATGTTCAAAATTCTGAAGAAAATAGAACTTACGCCAATGAACAAACGGTTGAGAATTCTTACGCAAATGAACAGAGGATTGACAATAAGCATTCGAGGAAGAATTTGAACGTAAAGAAAAAATGACCAAACATATGATGAGCTTCCATAAGGTATTTATTTTATTTGTATATTGTTACATATAGTTTGTCTCAATATTATTTAATATGTTTAATATATATATATATATATATATATATATATATATATATATATATATATATATATATATATATATTTTTACTTGTAGATTATGCAATGACCAACAAGGATTTCTATGCTCAAAACATAATACAGTCATCTATGACCACTGATATACTTGTGAAGATAGATGATATTGCCGTCAATCAAGATCAATTGTCATGTCTTCTAGACCCAGTTAAATATTTGAACGATGATGTATGTGTTCCAATCATGTATAAAATACCTCTATCTAATCTAATATCAATAATTATTAATAAACAATATAATCTTATTGTTATTTCAATATTTTTTGCAGGTTATAAGTGCTTATATCAGTTGTTTAAAGGAACAAGCACATCTTCAGGTTAGAAATGGGGTTAAGGTATACTTTGAGAATCCTATTAACTCCGAACTACTGAAATGTGATGGCAAACTTAGAGTACATGAAGATGAGAGCTTCATTACAAGGATCATTGAAAAGTATCTAAGTCATGACATGGTAACATTTGTTTCCATATTTAAATTTTCTATTATTTCATGCATTTGTCTTGTTTCTTTTAAACATTTTATTTGATGTGATGTGAAATGTGAAATCTGAGACTAATTCATTGTCATCATTAGATTCTACTTCCAATAAATATCAAGGATACACATTGGTATTTAGCTGTTCTTCATGCAAAAAAATGTGAGATACAAGTTATTGACTCATTGTGTTGGAAATCCAATAGAGATGACCTCAAAACTACAGTAAGTCATGATTGCAACATTCCACTTTATCTAAATGTTTACATGATCCTCCTTTATGTTATTTATTAGTTACGATTAATTATTACTAATACCACATATTTCTACAGCTGGAAGGTCTGCAATCTCATTTAAACATTATTTTTAAAAAACAAAGTGTGGTCCGAAATTGGGAAGACCTTGATGTCACTAAATGGCCAATCAAAGAACAATTGGAAGAACCAATCCAGAAAGACGGGTATCTTTAGCAAGCTTTAAATTATTATTATAATGTATATAGGTATAGAATTACTTTTTAAATACTCAAGGTTTCGATATTTTGTAGTTCATCTTGTGGTCTTTTCATGCTCAAGTTTATGGAACATTGGACTGGAGAAGAACTATCACAACATATTGCAATGTGTATATATATATATATATTACTTTTCTTAGGTGAATATAATAAGTTGAAACATATTAAATTACTGGACATGTACTTACTTTGACCTTTACCATGCAGAAAAATATTTACTCTTTTAGGTCCAAGTTAGCGGGCATACTATTATATTGGAAAACAAACACCATAGAAATAAAAGAACACAATGGATCAAAACCCCAAACAATCAAACACACACGATCATGCATGCATCATCGTGCTTTCGCTGACCATGTACACCATCAGGTACATACTGCTAAAATTAGGCATAGATGTTAGCTATCAAATTATTGTTCATTCCTTGAGTTACTTTTCTAGGTATTTAAATAAATTAAGAATTATAATTTTTGTTTTCTTCTCCCTTTTGCGCAACAAATGAACAAACTATTAACAATAGGGATCTAAAAAAGAAATTGAACAACAAATCAAATGTCCACAAACATATGACCAACTTCCACAAGGTATTCAATTATGATGTGTTATAGTTTGTCGCAATGTTGTTTGTTAAGTAGCATTATTATATTATATATATTTTATATTGTATACAATATATTTTACTTGCAGATTATACAATGACCGACAACGATTTACGTGCTCAAATAATAATAGAGACATCTTCGGCGACAGATATACTTGTGAAGATAGATGATATTTGTGTCAATCAAGAAAAATTGTCATGTCTTCTAAACCCAATTGAATATATGAATGACAAAGTGTAAGTGTATCAATGTGCTTTAAAAAATCTCTATCTTACTTGCTTTATAAATACTTTAATATAATCTTATTGTTCTTATTCAATATTTTTTTTTGTAGGTTTTAAGTGCTTATATATGTTGTTTAAAGGAACAAGCAAATTTCCAAGTTAGAAATGGGGTTAAAGTATACTTTGAGAATCCGATTAACTCCTTCCCGCTAAAACGGGATGGTAAAATTGGAGTAGATGAAGGTGGAAGCTTCATTACAAAGATCGTTCAAAACTATTTAAGCCATGACATGGTAACAAACATTTCCATATTTAATTAATTATTTTTTAATAGATTTGTTTTTGTACTTGTTTTCAAATATTTATGAATAAGAATTTAAGCTTTGAGATACAAGACTAATTAAGTGTCTTCACTAGATACTACTTCCAATAAATATCAAGGAGACACATTGGTATTTAGCTGTTATTCATGCAAAAAAAATGTGTGATTCAAGTTCTTGACTCTTTGTTTGGGATTCCAATCGAGATGACCTCAAAACTACAAGAAGTTATGATTGCAACATTCTATTATTTAAATACACATTCAAGATCCTCTTATTTATTGTTAAAAATACTAATACTATATATGTCTACTGACTACAAGGTCTCCAATCACATTTAAACATTATTATAAAAAAAAACAAAATGTGGAACTAAATTGGCCAGACCTAAACGTCACTAAATGGACAATCAAAGAACAATTAGAAGAACCAATCCAAAAAGATGGGTATGTATGACCAACTATTCAAATCATAATTAATGTGTGTACTTATTTATTTTTTAAAATTCTCAATATTATATAACTTTGCAGTTCATCTTGTGGTCTCTTCATGCTCAAGTTTATGGAATATTGGAATGGAGAAACACTTTCTCAAAATATTACACAGGTAAATATATTACTTTGCTTAGATAAATATTAAGTTGATAACTATTAAATTACTGGACATGTGGTACCCATGCAGGAAAATATTGACTCTTTTAGGTACAAGTTAGAAGCATACTATTATGTTGGAAAACAAACACAGCAAGAATGATTCAAAGTGATGAACCAAATGGTGCTCCTAATGATAGTTGCAATGATATTATCATCTTGGAAAATCCAAATCCTAAAGCTCAAAAGGAATTCATATCACCAGAGTCATCAAAGTTTAAACAAAGTACCAATCATTGGTGTACGTTTCTTTCAAAGATAAGTGGACATGAGTTAATAAAGCTGCGTTTGTGACTATATCAAATCAATTAATTGTCCAAACACCTTAAAGTAAGTTTTTATTTTAAAGCAATATTTATTTGTATAACCTGAAGTCAATTTCTAACATTGTGATTTCTATTTTCCTTCTCCTTTATAGTCAAATTTGGGTGCAAAGCTCCAAACCATATTCCATCGCCTTAACTCTTTATAAGTGAAACAAATATTAAATGACAATGAGCCCATGGATCCCGAATGTTTCAATTTGATCACACGAAAAGGCATGTCCGATTACATGCGGCGGATGAAGAAAATCAAAAGACCAATATCAAAGCATTTCCTAGACTGCAGTTTTTGGGTATGATGATCTAACATTTGCTCTTTACTCACTAAGTTGTATTCAATGATGTTTGCAACTAATCTGTATGTTGATTTAATGTGTTAGATGATTCTTGATTTTGGGACGACATCCAAACTACCGTAAAATGTTAGACATGGATCGGCTAAAACAGACCATACGTATATGGCCCGGCATGGAGTACAATGTCTCAAGATGCAAATCGCTGAGTTCACATACCTAGACCACATAATTTATTAGGTTTAATTTTTTTTTAACTATTAGCCTTTGCAGATTCTTATACCAATTAAATTGAGCGATGCCTACAATTTGTTCATATTGAACCAAGAGACCAAAACAGTATACATTTTGGACCCTACTCCCGCTGATCCAATTTACAAGCACAATCCAAATGCAAAACATGTGAAGAAACTCCAATGCATTTTTGAACACTTACAAAAAGCCATGGCAAGATATGAATGGAACGAAGATATTTCCTTATGGCGTCACATTATTTTAAATGATATTCCAGTTTACAATAGGTAAGCTTATTTTATTTGGTAATATAACTTTTACTTTACATGTTTGAATCGATTTTGACCAAAGATTATGTTTATAGATAGATAGATATATTGCTTTAAATTCACTAATATTTGTATTATCAGGGAACTATCAGGTTATCTCATTTCCATGTTCATGTCCGCATGGAAAGATGAAAAACTACACATTCCACACTTATTGAAGGTAAAAAAAAACATTAGTATCCATATTACTTTTTATTTTTTATAGTCTTATCAGTTATATGCAACTTATATATTAATTATTATTATTATATTACAAACAGGATCCGTACAATCTCGAAAAGCATTTTTTGGGACAGCTATTGACTATCGATGAAAATAAATGTGAAGATAACATACACGCTGGAGTTCAGGAGCTCATAAGATGTATCAAAAATACTCAGATTTAGAGAACTACAGTTCAAGACTCATTAGATGTATAAAAAGTACTCAGATTTAGATATAGTCAAGTATCTTTCTTATATTGTCTATGTTGTGATTATTATATAAATGTAAACCATTTATGTATAATTATTACAACACTTGAACAAGCTAAGTATCTATCCAAAATATTTACTTACCCAATGGCTCTTAATTATCTCATCATCTACCATTGTAGTAAGTGAGAATCATTTGAATGGTTTAGAAAAATCACTATATTATATTTTTAGTTAAGCACGTGCGTGTCGCACGTGCATCTCTACTAGTATATATATAAAGTCGACGAGGGCCTGCTGTGGCACTCATCAAAACGCAATAATGTAGCTGTCTGCAGTGGAGAGGACACTACCAAGTCAAGTCTTGCGGACCCTACTGATGGCACATATGCTGTACTACCAAAATACGTCTGCCCCAGCATCAATTATGTATTGCATTGCTTTTCTTCCAATCATTAAATACTCGCATATTCTTGTATTTTTACTCCGTTTGTAGAATACTATATTTTTTTTTTGACAGGGAATATATATCATTGACCTCAACATTATCTTCATGGAAATAGAACATTTTCACCTAAGCAAGAACTATTAATCTGCAAAATTCAGAATACTAAACTCAAATCACATAGAAGCACACAGGTGGCTGCTGAGTGCTGGGCCTTCGAGCCATCGACCAGCATCAAACTATATATAGCACATGGGGAGGGTTCATTGAGGTATTGGTGCACGGTAGCCACATGGATCTCTAACCTGGGTTGAAGATTTGTTTCTGCTCTACTTGATGAAGCACGTGCTAATGCTAAAGCACACTTTTGAAAAGAGGATTTCACAGCATGAAAAATACCTTTGTTAATTTTATGAACCAACAGTCACCGACTTAATTTGGCTACTAAAATTCTAGAACTGAACTAAGGCTTCCACCCATTGGCAGTCACGGATGGACCCCGACCTGGACCCTCCCGACTCCTTCGCCAACCTTCCACCGCCACCACCCAACCCTCCTAGATCCGCTTGCTCGCTACCTTGTCCCACCCATCGGAGCCCGGATCCTCAACCAACGTCGTTTGATCTACCCATTGGCCGGGTCTCTCCGGCGCCGCGGTGGCTCTCGCGAGATCGAGGCCCTCGATGCTACCGTCCGTCCCGCCCCAAGTTGCCGCTGCTTGTACGAGCTGGCTTGCGGCCTGCGTGCGGTGCCCTCTCCATCTTTGCGGCGACTTGGACCGGTGTGGAGAGGGGATTTGTCTCCTCGTGTTAGGCGCACCAGGCACGTTGCTGCCCACATTGCGAGGAGACGCCCGCGAAGGAGTCCGGCCTCTTGCAAAAAAAAAAACATGGAGGGCGCGGCGGTGCTGTCCTAGGTGTTGTGCTGTCATCCCACCCCTTCCTCCAAAGAACCGTCCGTCGCCAACTCCTATGCCGGACCCGCCTCCCGACCTCGTCACCGACGTCGTCTTCGGCGCCCATCCGCTCCGAGCTGGTCACCGTCTCCCTCCACCACGGCCCGGGCCTCCCGGCAACGGCGGCCGCCGTGTCTTGCTGATTTGGTGGCCACGGGGAAAATCCTCTCCCTCGACGCCGACCCCTTCGTGCCCTCCGCCGGTAGATCCAAGGTGGAGCGATGGGAGACGCGTGCTTGTCGAGGACGATGAGTTTGTGGATGAGGTGGACTATGAGCCCTCCCCGCACTACCTCAAGACTACATGTCACGGCGTCTTGTCATCGCGAACACGCGGCGGTGCCCGGCCGACGACGCGGTGGGTCTCAAGACGGCCCTTGACGCCGCCCGAGCATGTCAACCCCACCCTTGCCATTGCATCGGGGCGGTCGAGCCCCCGCTCGGGGGGAGGGGGGTGCAACTCTTGGCTACGACGGTGATGGCATTTGGGCAACAACCCCGTCGTCGGAACCGGTCATTCAAGCGCACACGGCACCATCTTCGTCATCGGGTGAGGACCGAGAGATGTCGTCGGCCCTCTTGCGGCGCTTCCTCATCCTTCTCGCCGGGTCCCGCGCCCGCTCGGCCGACGGCCCGACGTCCCCCGCACACCAACGGCTCGGCCATAGCCATCGGGGCTCCACCACCCGGTGGCCACCGTTGTTGCCATTGTGTGCCCCATCCTAGGTTCTTCACGGAAGCCAAGGGCCCCTACGACGCCGTTGATGCATGCCCTATCAATGACAACGACTTCACACTCGTTTAGAGGCGTAGGCTATGTCACCGCCCTTTGTCGGGCTCGCTTCAACCGCTCGGGTTGGGGAGCATGTCGCCTGTCCGATGCTTCTCCCCCGTCCCCTCTCTCCTACCTCTCGCATGAGGCATCGCGCCAAGAACATCATCGCCCACACAACACCCCTCCACGAGCCGCGGGCGCAGGGGCCTCGACGCTACGCTGACGAGCCCCGACACAGTGTTGAGGACCGCCGTGATGTCAACAATCGTGGGCAAAGTGTCCGGGACACTCTAGGGGCAGCCGGGTCGCTAGTGGCTCATTTCTTCATCGAACAAATTATATATTCAGCCCCCTCAACATCGGCCTCGCCCCGGCTGGAGAGTGGCGCCATGCCATCGATGGAGGTGAGCAACGCCACACGGCGTCGTCAACATCGACATCGGAGTAGGCCACGGAGGGAGATCAGTACCGATGTGAATGTTGCCACCTCTCCTGATCCGCTTGTAGTTAGTGTTGTGCGTGGGCAATGGGCCTCCCGTATGTGTTGACCCGATGCTCGATGAGCTCGCCGCCTCCATCCTTACAGACATTGTGCTCTTATCCCCGCGCCCAAGAATCGCTTTTTTTCGGAAGCACGCATGGTGTTGGTGGACACCTCGTCACCACGGATGGTTGAGGTCGGCTTTGATGTTGTGCATCCCTCCGTTGTTTCCACATAAGAGGCGAGCAACCGTTCACCAACGGTTAAGAGGGAATCCGTCCGTGAGCTTTTCCCAATGATACGCCCAAGCCGCACTCAGTCCACAGCAAAGGGGTCAGTGAGCCCTCCAACCTCTACTCCGTTGCAAGATTGGTTACTTACTTAGTGCCGGCGATTATTGTAAAATATTCTTCTCTACCATACTTTGGCACCTCACCATTGGCTGATAGAGGTTGTAATCGTGCTCTAATTTCCCTTAATGTGGTTTTATGACAATGCGCGCTTTCGAAAAAAATGAACTAAGGTAAAGTGCCGAAAGGGTCTCTAGCCTAGCGGTTAGAGCACCTGAGTAGCAGCCAAGCAGGTTCGAGTTCGACTCCTGGGTGGGAGCCGGGTTAAATAGGTCCGCATGATTCAAAAAATTAATGAAAATAGGTCGAGGTTTTCCCTTTGCCAGAAAGGTGTGGTGTCTGGTTGCTCTATGGAGTAATCATCCAAACCTGAGTCCTTCAAACCGTTTGGACCAAGGTGATATGTGAAGGAATGGTTCGTTCAGCTCACTCAAGGTGGCACCAAGGAGGCCCACTCACCGTGTGTGTTTGGTTGGGGTTGGGTGGGCTAGAGTGGCTCCGACCCACGTTTTGGGGACGGCTCTAACCCCTCTTTTGTTTGATTTATTTTTTCGGGTTAGGGATGGGTTCGCTCCAACACCGTTTGGTTGAGAAATATGGAATGGATGATATTTGACACCGTTAGAGCACTATTCACTAGACCCCATTTGTAAGAAATGGACCCATATGTCAACCTCTTTTTTTTTCCTTTTTCTTTCCCCCCTTTTCTTCTCCACTATATTCTTCCTCCGGTCCTCCCCACATGCTCGATCTCGCCCGGTGCCCACCTCGTTCGAGCCTCACCAGGCACCTACCATGAGTGGCCCCTGCCCACCCACCTGTTGGCCGCCGTCGATTCGCTGGCCCGCCGACCCTTCCTAGGCAAGCTCCGCCACCCTTGCGACCTCCGGCGTGGGCAAGCTCGCTAGCCATGGCGGGCGGACGCCACGCGACCCTCCTTCTTCCTCCTCCACGCAGCCCCATGGCGGGGACGCGGCTCTCACGGGCCCTACTTCCTTGGGGGACGGCGGCCCGGCGCCATGGCGGGTGGTCGCGGACCGGGATGAGTGCGGGCTCGTGGTCGGCGGACGGGACGAAGCGCCACGAGACGGACGAAGAGGCGGACCAAACGGCCACGCCTCGAACCCCTGCGTGGGTTGGCTACATCCGCCGATTTTTGACGGACGGAGCCAACCCGCATATCGACCAATATTCTCATCCGGGTCTGCTCCAAACCCTGCTCCTCCCCATCCAAACATCCTAAAATGGGTTGGACCCATCCGGGTTGGATCTCTTCCACCAACCACACACATGGTCAATTGCAATCCAAACCTTGTGGCACATCTGGAAGGAGAGAAATGCAATAGTGTTTAACAATAGGCGAGAATCAGAGTAAGCAGTTGCATCATCAACCAAGGATGAGTTCTCCAATTGGACAATGGCTAGGAAGCTGGGCTAATTTTGTGAGTAGTTAGCTTAAGTACCTCATAGGATAGACGAAACTTTTGTGAGTAGTTAGCTTAAGTACCTCTCGTCTCATGTTGCGGTCTGCAACATGAGATTGCGCTTCTTGCACTAATTTGATTCTAAACTCTATTTTCTCCTAATTAATATATGCCGGGCAACTGGATCTTTCAAAAAAGAAATCTCCTAACCATATTGACGGGGTAACTAAACAATACAAAATTTACAAAGGATCAAAATAAATTTCGGAAAGTTCTTAATAAGTGTATCGAATATAAACCTAATTACCTAAAATTACAATTTGATTCTCCTCTGTCATGTCTGGTGGTCCTCTCCCCCGCTTTCTTCTCCTGTTCTTGCACTCCTTCATTGGTGGCCCTGTTCTAACCTTTATCTGCTTTCTCAGTTGGTGGTGATTAGTCATGTCATGTGAAAAAGGCCCGCCGTTTGTGCTGTCCATCCGCGATTCCTTGCATTATTGTCCCGTGCTTTCCAGTGGATTGTACGTCGTCATTAATTTCTTTCGCTCTTCCACCTTAGGGCATGTACAGCCCGTCGATATAGCCCCGTCTGTATGCTGTACATTTTGCAAATAGCCCCTGCGCGGCCAGCAGACGGCCTTCCCGTCGCCTCGCGAGACGACGCTGTTGTCCCCTTCTCCTAGGCTGAGCAGACGGCCACAGGCGGGTTGTATGCCGTCGTCTTCTCCAGGCGACGGCACACTCGGATCCCCAGCGCCTGCGTGGAGAAGCTGCGGAGCTCACTAGAAATAGGAGGTGGCGGTGCAGTGGAGCTGCACAGTGGCAGCAGAGACAGCGGCGGCGCGGGGACCTCGATACGGCGAAGAAGAGCGGCAGACGAGCGGTACCGGAGCACCAGGGCTTCACCACAACTTCATTTTGGCCTTTTTGGGGGACGAGGAGGTCGGAGTGGTGGTGTTTGGCACCGGCGCCCGGCCTTGGGCTGACGGCAATGGCGGAAGCGTGATTCAAAATTGACGGCACCACAGTGGGTGAAACTAAGCAAGAGGTGGCTGGGAAGGGAGGTTGGGAGGTGATGAAGACCTGGGAGGCAGTGATTTGAAGGGGGTGGCCAGAGCACCATGGATTTGGCCGGCGGATGGGGCTCCTCCACCCAGCTCGGTCTGTCTCCATGGAGAAGAATGAATGGGCAGGGTGAGTTCGCGAATGGGAGAGAGAAATAGGAATAGAAAAAATGGAAAGAAAAAAAGAAAAATAAAAAAAAAAGAAAAAAAGGAAAGAAAAAGAGAAAAATCCTTAGTGAATTTAGTGATCAGAAGCAAGGAGCACTTTGTTGAAATTCGACTATCAAACATCGGCCAACAGATAGACAGCTCAAGTAGGATATAATCGATATGGATTAAAATGTGTGTATTAAAATGTAGCTTTATTTTCTAGCAATACGGATTGTGCAATCATGTTCCTCTTAATCTTTGATAAATTTTTATCACTAACCACACAATGGTATACACAAATACATTTGTAATTGATCTTTTAAACTACACACAAAGATTAAACAACTTTTATAGACGATCTTTTCGTCTGCGTGGGTTGTATGAGTTGTCTCAGATGCCCTGTCTCAGATGCTAAAATCGAGGGTTATACTGACGGTCAAAACCGTGGGTTGTACATGCCCTAAATATCTTGGAGGCATGCATGCAAATGCACTAATTTCCTTGGCGGCGTCTCGGCTGAATTTTGTTTGCTCCCTTTCCAATCTCGTGTCCAGTGTCCAATCCTTCCCCATCAGGTCTCCATCTCTCAGCATTTCTTGGTGTGCTGGTCTCCCACTCGGGCTTTGTTTCTTTCCTCGACCAGTGAACACCATAAAACGCATCATGAACAGATTGAACGGTAGTAGCGACAAGGCCATCCATTATTTGACAGTCCACCATGCGCCTCAGCATGGTGTGCCTGTTCATTATTGCCTAGTTTTTTGTTTTTTTAAAAAAGGAAAAACGCTAGTTTTTTTCATATGTAGCTTTTTTCCTTTTGTTTGACCGTCTTTGTAAGGTAGTTTTTCAATCTAACGACTCGAAATTTAGAGTTGAGGAGAATTTGAATATATGTGATTTGAATGTATGATCACACCTCGCACCTCGATTGTCTGAGTTAGGGACTCACTCCCTACGCTTTCTTCGTTTTTCTTGTTGCATGTCTGCGTTATATATGCTCCCACTTACCTTAAACAAATACTGGCAACACGATTTGTGTTGACAGCTGTCTCTGATATGGGTACCTAAAAAATGTGTCATGCTGCCTAGGCTCACAAGCTATCACCTGGGTAGTAGTACTGCAGCTACATGCTACATCGATCTTCCGATGACCTTGGCTTAGAGGTTATTTTGTGGTGAAACGAATGAATATATGTTTTTACCCGAGGTTATAAGGTTCTCTCTTGGATGAGCTTTTACTAGAGCTAACCCAAGACATCAACCACGGTCTAAACACAAGGCAATAATAGAGGCCAGGGCCAGAGGTCCGCGCGACCAGAAGGTCAAGTCGTCGGCCCCCACACATGTGCTCGTCGCTCATCAGTCACGTCTGAATATCGACACCTATGTGAGCCTCTCAGATGCCAATGATGATTTTTAAACTCGGTAGTGTGCAGTCCGCTGGAGGTTGGTCTAGGAAGTGAATTGGCCGGCGAGGCTGAGCTCTATACCCAGCCACCACCAAGCGTGCCCCCAACCAGAGCTTGAGCCTTCCATTGCCACCACCAAATCAGCACTCCGAGTCCACTACGCTATGATCTGAACCAACCAATGTAACATCCCAGATATTAAAAAGTAATTAAAAATTTAAATATGATCATTATCATGTGTGAATATCAAGCATCATGGCATAATGTGTTTCATGTTTCGTATATGTTATGAATATATTGCATATGTTGGTTGAGTTGAAGTTCAATTTTGAGTTGTGTTGGGAGGAATTATTAATATGACTTGTGCAAAAGTCTATTTCATAAGTTGCTACAAAGATTGTGTTTTGAAATGGTATATCTCATTGAGTTGTATGAAGTAAAAAAAAAAAAATAACAAAATAATTGAATTTCTTCTCTTTTTCTTTAACTTTCTCCTTTTCCTCCCTATCTCTCTGTTTGTCCTTTCTCTGTTTCGTGGAGCAGCAGCAGAGAGTAGTGCCAGCGCCTCCTCCTTCTCCATGCTTCTACATGTCACCTCTCCCTCCATGTGGCATGCTTTGCTTGAATTGAGTGGAAAAGTCAAATTTCTTCGTTGTGGCTCTCCCTTCTCTCTGTTCTCAGCTCTTCCTCTCTGTGTCTCTCGTTTGGAAAAGGGCAGGGACAGATCAAGCAGCAGCCGAGGGGAGCAGAGGCAGCAGCAGCCACCCTTCCTTCTCCTTTCCTTGCTGTCGGCGCCCTTCTTCCTCCCTCTCCATTCCTCCAAGAGCAGCAGCAGCCGGCCACCCTTTTCTTTCCTTCCTACAAAGTAACAGCAGCGGCTGCAGTGGTGAACTATGGCCGGGCCATCGTGGCCGCAGCAGTCAGGCCGCAGCAGGTGCTGGTAGGCCGTGGCCGAGCAAGCAGCCAACCGCGGCAAAGCCAGGCCACCCCTCCTCCTTGCTTCTTCATCGCTGAGTCGAACAGCAGCGTGAGCAGCAGTGCGGCACCATGAGCAGCGCCGCCGTCCTCACGTGGCCAGCCCTCCACGGTCCATCTCGAGCTCACCTGTGACCACCATGGAGTGCGCCTAAGCTTGGGGATGCTCCCACGCCTCTTCCTCGCCGCCGGCAAGCGCTATGGTGGCTGGAATCCACGATTTCCCGAGCTCCTCTGCTTCAAATTCGCGCCAAGGACTTCGTGCAGGAATTCGACCCAAGGCAGGGGCCTAACTGCATAGCCATAGACTCAGGTGAATAGTGCTGCATAGTGTTTTTTTTTTTTCTTTTTCAAGAAACAGGCTGAAACTTTAGAAAATCATAGCAATTCATAGAAAAATCGTAAAATAGCAAATGAAGATGTTTTGGAATCCTTGTGAGTACCTCTATGCAGTAGATATATAAAATCATGTGCTTTAGTATAAATTGTTGATGCATGTTTAATCTAGTCTGCTTTGTGTTATTTAATAGGGCATGTTTTCTTAGTCCAAATGCAGCAAAACTTTTACAGTAAGCTTAGGTTGATGTGCATGTGCTGTGGTATAAGTTTCATGTATAATAGATGCTTATTTCTTGAGTTACTAATTTATCTTGTAATATGCTTATTCCATGATTTTTGTAGGTTAAAATAAATATCCAATGATTATGAAACTTTCGTGTATCTATTTTATTCTAGTTGATCTTTTCAATAATACATATATGATCTCTTAGTGATAAAAAGATTGGTGAGTGTGTTGGTTATGCAAGATGGTTAGTGAATAGAATACCCACGTATAAACTCCATGTGTATGTGTTGCTTTCTTGATAACCACGTGATGGAGTTGTTGTTCAAGTGATTAGAATACTTTATGAAACATAGCCTAGTTGTACCGTGAAGGAAAGTTGTGTTCAGCTTTCGTAGAAGTTGTTTTAACTTCCTTTGTGCATTTGTATGCCTTTCATCATGCGTGGCATGCATTCCATCATGTTAAGCAATCCATCATTTATTACATGTAGTAAACAAGAAAGAGAAAGGTTGGAAGCCGCAACCAAGCGCGTGATTCTTTGGTCTCGTCGTAATCAAGGCAAGTGCATGACGAATCTTTGTTTGGGCTTTACGCCTATTGTTCGAGTTTTTCTTTGCTTTCCAATGTTCAAGTATTATATATTTCTCGGGTTCAAGTTCAAGTTTCTAGTTCATGAGATTCAAGTTTCAAGGTTTCATTTACATTCAATTCAAGTGCCGGTTTATCAGGAGGTGCAATTTGGTTCTTATATTCAAGTGCTCGTGAGTAAGTCGCTGGCCCCACTTGCTCGGCTTTTACCGGTAAATGCTAAGGAGTATTCAAGTCTTTGTCCGTTTCGACGGAAACTACTATTCATTTGGAGTTCCAATAATTCGTTCATGAATTCTCGAAGTATATTGTTCTTAGGTTCTAAATGTACTTGCCGAAAGTGTTTTCACTCATCCTTGTTTTATTTGGTTTTTAGGTACTAAACCATCATGGCTTGCATGGGGATTTGGGGAGTAGCACCGTCATCACAAGTATTCATTTTTTGTTTACCAATGCGTATTCTTTTGCATAGTTGTTGCTCATGTAAAAAGATAAGTAGAGGTTGTTATCTGTTTTAGTCCTAGTGAATATGTGTTGAGGGTAGCCCCGGTGGTGTCTCTAGCCGGGTGTTACAACCAAGAGATCAAGAAGCATGAGTGTGGTGGTGACGGGTATTTGGGAAGCCTCGCCCCCAAGCTTCTTCATTTGCTCCATGGTGACTACAAGCTCCGGAAGGGCGCCGTGAAGCAGGTGGAGTCCCTCTCCCCGCGAAATGGACAGCATCAAGCCTTTCCTCCACAAGGTCTCGATGTGCCATGGGACAAGCTCGACGAGCGTGTCAAGGTGTGGGCAAGAGAGGTGAGGGAGGCCTCCTATGACATGGAGGATATCCCGACACCTTCCTCGCGTTCGTGTAGACAAGTGGCAAGCACGCCAGACTCCAGCAGACCTTATGGACAAGGTGGGTGATCTGCTCGAGAAAGGTAAAGGCTCGCCATGATATTCCGAAAGATCAAAGACATGACGTAAGCCGCCTCGAGGAGGTAGAGGGAAGGCGTCGAGGTACAAACTTGATGAGATTATGTGCAAGCAGTGGTACATCCACGCCAAGTATTGATCCTCGCCTCAAAGCTTTGCACAAAGAAGTGACCCAACTTATTGGTGTCGACAAGTCAAAAGGACGAGATGATATCCATGCTGAATCCATCCGAACCGGATCTCACTGTGTCCGATAAGAAGATGAAGAAGGTTTCAATTGTGGGAGTTGGAGGATTGGGTAAAACCACTCTAGCCAAAGTGGTGTATGACAGGCTTGATCCACAATTTGATCAAGGGCATTTGTTTCGGTTGGTCGCGATTATAACCAGGAAAAAGTTTTCAAGGACATCCTCTTTGATCTTGATAAGGTAAAGTATAAGGATATTCATGACACTAGAAGAGGCCTCGGAGCTCCTAATTCGTGAAGTCCGCGAATTCCTCGAGAACAAGAGGTACACATCAGCCACACTTTTTTTTTTTATAAAATATCAGCCGCACAATTCTAAATTGTAATTATAGAGTGCCTTTTAATATGCTGTTACTCCACTGTTACTTAGTTTTCACTGTGCTGTAGGTTATACTAAATATATGGTCTCCACATCATCTTTGATAGACTCGAACAATTCTAATTCATAATTGACCTTACATCTTTTTACTTCTAAAACTTTAAACTTCAAAGTTGTATATGAATACCAATAACTTAAAACTTTATTGCGTATGCATAAAAAGTCATGTATATATCAAAGGGTGTATTTAGGAAAACATTCAGTTTCATGGTTACCTTGATTTTCAGCAAGCCATTAGATGTGCAAGTTATGTAAAACGTGGCCTCAAATGTGTAGTTTTTTTCCCAAATATGCCCTTTTGTGTGGCAATTTCCATTTATATCCTAAAAGTTGTAGGTTACTTTTTTAAATTTATTTACTCTTCCGTACTTTTCATGCCAATTGGAAGTAAAAGGAATCTGAAACATGAGGACAAAAATTATTTTTTCTAGAGTGAACTTGTGTTTTATGGGTAATGCCAACTAATTTTAATGTTAGAAAATTTCTTTGCTTTTGTAGAAGCTTCAAACATAATTACTAACTAAGGGTTATTGCACTTTCATGTGTATAGGTACTTTGTTGTTATTGATGATGTATGGAAGGTAGAGACATGGGAAACAATCAAAATGGCACTTCCCGAGAATAAGCGTGGAAGTAAGGTAATCACCACTACCGCAACTCGGTTGCCAAAGAAGCCAGTGAGGTTTTTTGCGCTAAAACCACCTTGTCCATTGATGACTCCACGAAATTATTCTATACAAGGATATTTGGTGCAAGTGGGAAGTGCCTTCATAGCCAACTAGATGACGCTTCGATAAAATTATCAAAAATGTGCTGGTATACCATTAGCAATCATCACAATGGCTAGCATGTTTGCTTGTAAAACCAGTACACATGGTCCGAGGTCTACAACTCTATTGGTTTTGACAAGTAAAAATAATAGGGAATCGAAGATACAATGACAATACTTTCATTTAGCTACTATGATCCGCCACCACATTTGAGGACATGCTTACTATATCTATGTACATATCCTCGAAGATTATTTGATTGGAAAGGAACCTCGATATGGAAGTGGATAGCTGAAGGATTTATTGAGCAGAACAAGGGACAAGATTATTCGACATTGGTGAGAGATACTTGAACAATCTCATTGGACGTAAGCTTGATCCAGGTAGAGGAGTCATGGGGCGGCATAGTATCACTGTCATGTTCATGATATGATTCTTGATCTGATGCGTAAGCTTTCATGTGAAGAAAACTTTATTGCTATATTAGATGACAATATTCAAGAAACACTTGCACCTAGTAGTGTTGTTCGCCGGTTAGCCCACCAAAATAGAATGGCTGAGCACATTAGTTCTGAAACCATGATTACTGGGATACCAAAAAGTGAGATCGTGATACTGCGTTCGTGTGTTGTATTGATACCCGGGACCAGTTTTTCAGATTCAAATTATTGCGCCGTGCTAGAGCTAATAAGTTGTAGGCTTAAGGAAGGTTGCCATCTTGAGCATCTTGGTGATTTACTTCACTTGAGATATCTTAGGATACATGATTTAGACGGTGATCTTGAGCTACCAAGAGAAATAGGGAATCTAAGGTTACTGCAGGCACTTGAAGTGTCCGGAGAGTTGCCAGCAAGTATTGTCCAGCTAACACAGTTGGTTCGGCTAGATGCTGAACAAGCAAAAGCACCCCATGGGATTGGAAACATGACATCCCTAGAGGAGCTAAGAATAAATGTATATGACAATAACAAGAGTAAAAGGTTTATGAAGGCGCTCAGCAACCTGCAAGAACTGAGGATGCTCAGATTTAAGATAGAATGAGATGGGATGGACGAGAGCACCCAAAGGCATTTTGTGGAGTCCCTGCATAGTCTCAAAAATATCCAGCATCTAGCAGTGTACGGTTTGTACGGTTTGGGTGTTGATGTGGATATAGCCACGTGGGAAGCAGAAGGCTTTGTGCTCCCGCGGTCTCTCTGTCATTTGGATTTGTGGATTCACTTCTCTCAGCTGCCGTCATGCATTGCTCCCTCGAGTCTTCCAAACCTGTCCCACTTGAGACTGATGGTGAAGACAGTGGACGAGCAGAACATGGAAAACCTTGCTAGGTTGCCCGTACTCTGCTATCTGCAGTTGGACTTGCGTCATAAGACTATGGATGCTTACTATATTAAAATTAATATCCAAGACAACTGCTTCCAGAAGTTGAGGTACTTCCTGATCAATAAAATGGTCCAATTTGAGCAGCCCAATGAGAAGGACGCCATGGTTTCATTGCATAGATGGAGTGGAGAAGACGCTGTGCCTTTTGGCTTCAGAAAAAGCAACGACAACGACTCCAGAAAACTTGTACCATCTGCTGTGATGCCAAATCTTGAATTCCTTACATTTTGGTTTCATCTCCCTTTGCGGGCTATAATAGATAACAATGGTGATTGTGGTAATATTGGCTTGGAATACTTGCCTTCCTTTTGGCAACTCAGGATGTGTATCGACTGTGATGGCGTGTCTGCTAAGGAGGTGGATGCTGCATTGGCTGCCCTGACAAACGCTGGCAAGGTCCATCCTAATAATCCAACGCTTGACATTACTAGAATTAATGAGGTACAACGTTCAACAAATAGATCTAGTGAAGAAAGATGTATACCTTGAGTCTCAACCACAGATCCTCAACAATTCTTCACTGACTTGAAAGCACACAAGCATACAGCATCACCAATTGGAACCTTCAATCCTTGATTAGCCCAAAATCCCTGCTGCAGTACATCAGGTACACAAGATTAGACTACATAGGTTCAAGTAGCAATCCACAAAGAAATCCCAAAATTGCATGAAACTGTAGTTCTGTGCAAGATGGTTGTCAGGTCACCAAATAGGAACCATGAGCCCGATAGGTCGAAGCATAGCAGAGACGCACCTTGGTCGGAGGACTGCTGGATGTGGAGGACGGCCGTGCCCCACCACCGCTCGTGGAGTCCGGCGGGAGGGCTTAGGCCGCGGCAATCGAGGGGCGTGGCAGCCGCGAGTGGTGGTGAAGGACGAGATGTAGACCGGGGCGAAGCTCCTTCATGAGGCAGGAGGGAGAGCTAGGGGCAAAAAAGCGTCGGGCACACCTGGGCGGCGCCGTCCATGGACTGGAGTGGCGGCGCCGGGGCGAGCAATGGGGCGGGGCGGCGGACGACGGATGGGCGAGAGATGGGGGCGGCGGACCTTGAGGGAGATGGGGCGGCGGCATTCCTCGATGCGGGAGGTGGGGCGGCGGGCGAGATGGGGACTGGGGGCGGCGATTGGGATTGCGGGATGTGGGGATGGGAGCGAGCGAACCAAATGGGGCCGGCCAAGATGTGGGGAAGTTTTTTTCTTTTTTTTTTTTTTCCCAGCAGAGCACTCGCGCCCACCAAATCTGAAGGCGTTTGCCTAAAAAAAAAAAAACAAAACTGAAGGCGCCAACGCCGAAACTCGAGCGCCAACGCCGAAAACGCTGAGCTTGAACGCCAAAACGGTGAGCGAATGCCAAAACGGGTGGTGTCGTCTCAATTTTTACGTGCGCCCAACCATTTTTCTTAGCGTTTTGTAAATCCCGCCAGAATAATTAACATTGTTCTCAGGCGTTTTCTAATTTTTCCGTGGGTAATATATCACGCACGTAAAAATTATATCATTTTTCTGTGCGTTTTTAAGTTTTTTCTGTGAGTTTTCTAAAAACACTCCGGAAAAATGTGATTTTTCTGTGCGTATTGGAAAAAACACACAGTAAAAATTAAACACGCCAGAACTAATCGATTTTCCAGTAGTGGTAGTGTAAAAATGGCAATGGAACGGAATCGTTAACAAAAAATTTCTATCGAAAAATAAATAAAATTGCCGGAAAGACAGGCACGTAAGAAAAAAAAAAATCGGCGACAGAAAAAAAGGCCGGAAACGGCCACGGCAGGGACCAAAAAAATTGCACAAGCACCGCTTCTGGGCCGCGTGTGCTGTCAGCGTGCGCTCGGACTGCCGCGGGGTGGTCTCGCACGGGGCTCGGGGACTGATTATTAATCCTGATTATTAATCAGTCCCCAGGAGCTAATTAGTGCAGCCCTATATATATACACACACTAAGTAATCGAAAGTTTTGAGTCTGTTGTGATGCGCGCATGCACATGGTTTGAGCAACTGGATCCTTGGATGATCCGTGACTCTCCAAGCAAGCCAGCCAGCCTCGATCTATAAAAGCAGCAGCATCGATGGCTGGCAATGTTGCTATGCGTTGCCGTCGTGACGATGGCCGGTGGTGCCCATGCATGCCCCAGGAATCGTCACCGGCGCAGTCCACTGCATAGACGACGAGCTCAAGGAGCTCAACTCGGCTGCGCTCAAGGCTGCAGCGAACACGACGTACGGCCAAGTCGCCGCCGCCGTCGTTCAAGGCACACGTGTGCTGCAAACCGCTCAAGGACGCCAAGGGCTGCCACTCACTGTGACTTTCGAGCCCAGATCGCCGCCGCATCCATATGTCTTGGGCAACGCGGACGGACTTCTGCATGCATCCCTGCTGATCTCTGCAACAAGAGTCAGTCCATCCTTCGTTGTATAGTAGTGCGGTGAAAATAAACTGGTAGAGCGAGGTGGATCGTCGTCGTCTGCACCCGTCGTTATACTGCAGTGGTGTGTTGCATGCATTGCTTATTCTGCTCATCAATCCGATCCTGATGGACGGCTAGCCTTTACGCCGTACGTGCAACTTCGATGATTTCTGCCTTTTGTTACGTTGTGTTTTGTCAGTGCTAAGGGGTGGTGCACTTCCACCAGTATTGAACCTCTTGTATTGGTTCACAGACCCTTTGTTTGGTATGTTCAAGTTGCCTTGGGTTTTTTAACTCTTTCTTGCCATGAATCATCTCAAGAACAGATGCCATGGTAGGGCGCTCTGCCCACTCAAACTGAGTGCATAGTAGTCCTATCTCCAAGCACATCTTTATCCCTGTCAGCTGAGATACCTCGAACATGGATGGATCAAATAGCTCACCGATTTGTAGATGTTCACGCACATTCCAAGCCTGTTAGGAAAACATGCACATAATCAATGCAAATTTTTAGCACTAACAGACATGACTGAGAATTAGCGCTGAAGATGTTTTACATATCTTCCAAATGATGAATGAAATCATGCATTTTGTGCATGCATATTATCACCACGAAAAATCTATTTTTAATTTTGAAACTGTATAATAATAAGGTATCCACAAACTTTTGAGTCATATGCAAAATCGATGTGGCTTCTTGGGAAGAACTCGATTCTACATTTATTCTTCATCCTTTTTTAATAAAAACAACGTAATGAATAAATATGAACCAACACAAATAAAACATATGCATGTGAAAGTGAAACAAGGTTTTTTTTTTTTGACAACTGCAAACTTTATATATTAAGCAGCCAAGTTACATGAAGGTCCTCCAGAGAAGACCGAAATACAGCATGATCCAGAGACCGGATAAGCACAACAGAAATATTTGGGATGATGACGGTGACGAAATTGCCGGCGAGGGGCCATAGGGCACCGATGGCGATACACCCGGATGGAAGGACCAGGGCGAAAGCGGCAGTTGAAGTTGGGTCGACGAGCCGATGAAGAAGAGCTGCCCAGATGACCGAAGAATAAGTAGTATGCCGTCGCCGGAGGTAGAAGATGATACACGAAGTCGAATCCCTGATGATGGCGATGTTATCGAGCCAACGTCGAATGACCGAGTGCCTGGTAGGAGAGTGAATTTGCATGAACGATGGCTGCCTAGTGGAGGACGAGGTGGAGTGGAGCGTAGCTGGTGGCGGGTTGGAAGTGGGCGGATCTCGAAGGCGGTGTGGGGAGGATGAGAACTGCACAACGGTGAGCAGAAACAAAGAAATAAAATAAAATAAAATGAAAAAGGTTGAATAACATAGGAAGCTTGCAGGCTACGGTTGAGGATGGCCAGCACACCAATAATTGCTCTCGCACGCGTCATCTTTGCGGACCCGGGGAGGAGAACGCAGACCTTTGCATGGTCCACACGTTGCTGCAGGCCCCACCGTGGGACCCACCATGTGGTGTACAGTGTCGACGAAAAATCTTCCTGGAGATGTGAATCTCGCGAGCGATGCTTGGCGGCAGCGGCGACGCAGTTCTCCTTGCTAGCCATCTTGAGCTCACCGTTTGTGGCCGTCGTATGTCGCCTAGTCGGAAGTCAGCGAGGATGTCGGAGTTGAAATATGGCGCCGTCTCCACGAAGCGACCGGTGGCCCGGTCGGGGCTTGAGCTCGTCACCGAGGGCGTCGGAGTGGAGCAAGGCGACCGTCGCGAACCGGTTGGAGCCGGGGCGAGCGCAATGGCGAGTGAAACAAGGTTAAGGGGAAAAAAAACAGCATAAGGACCATTATCTATCCCCTGGTGCTTGCCGTTTCCTTTTTTTTCAATAAAGGATCCCATTTGTCAGGCACATTCTAGGAACTAAATTGGGCTGCAAATCTATGCCATACATTTGCCTAGGTAGAAATTTCACGAGAAACAATGGCAACTGATGTGTGCGTGCATGAAAAAAATGAAAATTATAACTTACCCATGGAACTGAAGCATGGTGACGAGCGGGTTCAGTTTTGCACATACAGCTAATGGTCTCAAGGAGGGTAACACCAAAGCTATACACATCGTACATTGTCGACAATGTACCTTCCAAGATATATTCCGGAGGCATATATCCCCTAAACATTTAAATAAAATAATGGAAGATGTCAAACAAAATATCTTCAGATGAAGGAAAGAAGAAAGAGGTCCATGTATGTCACAATCCTAAATCTAATTGGTAGTTTAGGTAATTATGCCGGATATATTGACGTCATGAATCACCAGACTCTCCAAAATTCTAGCTATTCCAAAATCAGTTAACTTAGGATTCATATCAGAATCCAAGAGGACGTTGTCCGGTTTAACATTCATATGGACAATGTTTTGCTCATGTAGGTAATGTAGGGCATGGGCTAGACCCTGGATTATATGGAAGCGGGTGGTCCAGTGAAGCTGATGCCCTGCAGATTAAGTACAAATTATGCATTGAAGCAAATATTGATTACTTAGTTTCATATGGATAGTGTTGCTGTAGACGAAGGATCAGAAGATACCATAAATAATGTTGTACATGCTTCCATTTGGCAGGTATTCTTCAATGAGAAAAATATGAGTTTCAAAACACTCTTGCCGCCCCCATATGATTTCGTGGCCATATCCCAGAACTTTATTATATTGGTGTTATTCCCAGAAGGCTCCACATTCTTGCTCTGGAGCTTTGATGCAATACGAAGTTGAGCACTCAATCGTCCCAGAAGAAACTGAGGTGGATCTTGAAATTCTTTTATGGTAACCATGAGTCCATCATGCAGTACACCCTGAAATTTATAAAATCAGGATAAGTATAATTTCTATTGTGAAAATATAGTTATAAAAGAAACGCCCTGTGTATGACTATATGTCTGTGTCCATTAAATTGGTCGGTAGCTTCTATGTACAATATGGTAAATGGTAAGTAGTTGCGTAAGAAAGTAGAAATGTGATAGGTTGCATTATGTGTCCCACGAGTGGCCCAACTGATGGAAGCGGGCATCCTTCAAATTGTGTGTTATAACAGATTATGCAAATCGAGTTATAGGTTTTAATATATTTCTTATTAAATATTCGGTTGACAATGCCATCTGGTTTTACAATGTATTTTGGATTTTGTATAAATTTTCTCATACATAATATATAGCATGCCCATAGCATATAAAGGCAGTACCTTGTAGAAAATACAACGTCACTTGATCCAACCTTATTTTGCTCTGAAAATTTATGTGTAGCTTCCTTCAACTCAGGTAAGCTGAACTTTGTTAAACCTGTTACAAAAGTAACATACAACCAACGTTGTTTAATTTAGGTTTTGTAACTGCATGTTTGTTAGAACAAAGAATTATTTGTAGGATAGTAAGAACACTATTTTAAGGAGAGCTAACTTCCATGTGCTAAACAATGATGATAATACTCCCAGTCTCCCATTTTTTGTAGATTCTGTTTCCTTTTCCAGATTTCAAGATATGACATTGACAACAAGATTCATATTAACTTGTTCTGTTCCCTGTATTCCAAATATATGTTTGTAGGTGACACAAAAAAATTTATAAAGGCAATAATATTTAACTATGTTTTTATGAAAGCTTTTTAAAAAAAGAGTTCAACTGTTATAATATTTATAATGCCAATATTAGTATTGTTTAAACAAATGAACATATATTGAATCAAACATAAAGATGGTGACTATGCTAAAACTAACTTGCCTATTACCTAATCACTAATGCATGAATGGGAGTTGTCGAAAATATGCTCAAAAGAAATTGCAACCATACCTGGTAACGAAGGACGTCCCTCAGTTTCTCCTGGCTTATTTTTTCTTTCATCAGATATGCCGCTGTGCAGTTCAGTAATGACAAGAATGCTTTTTATATGAGTAAATAATTAAAAATGTATCCTCTACTACACCCAAATACACTCACAATGTACATATGGAAATGTTTAATGGCAATATGAAATTGCAAGTTCTCCAATAAATATACCAGGTAACTAACCTTGCATTTTCTGCTGAAGCCGTGGATGCGGAACTAGAAACAGGCAACAGAACCTCTATAGTACTCTACAATGTAAATAAAAACTACGAAAAAAAAAAAAAGTTGTCAAGCTAATCACATCATTTCTTATTTAGGATGTTTTATCATGAACTATATCATTGACTATATCGTTATATCTATCTAGAGCAAACAATTTAACAATCAGGTTGGCTAGCTGCAGTTAAGTAACTCAAATAAAACTAATCACTAGGCTTCCAACAAACACATGGATCATTGTTGAATGTTGCTTTTTATGCAATTTATATAGAACCATGCACACAAAAGTAGTTTAACATATGTCTGCTTACTAATTCTTATGATACACCTCTAGTATGCGGATACTACATTTAATGTTAAGGAAACATATTTCCATTCAAGGTCCAATACATATTAAGTACCACAATGTTACCTTTATTTTCTTTCATTTTTGAAATGCGACTTTAGAGTCTATTGTTGAATTATTGCTGAAATACAATACTCTTTTCATCTTTTGAGAATTCTTTGAACTCAGCAGAAGTTTTCAATGAGGCAAAGTTGTGATATATTTCTTATTCTGTTTACACTTGCCTAAATAATCCTGCTCATAGATCTATTTGTTCTGATCACTAGCTAAAGTCTTAGTAACAACATCGCTATGCTACTTGCATTCTTATTCTTATTCTCGCTCTAATAGCTACACTATGGATGTCAGATGAATTACATCACGTATAATGAGAAGGAAAAGTGTAAATAACTAAGAAATCGCACCTGTAAGGGGGGGATCATGAGGTACAAGTGGATCACCTGTACTGTCGATGATAGGACTAGAAGGATCTGGTGATGGTGGTGGTAGTGGTGGTCGTGTGGGTGGACGATGAGACTGGTGTTTAGACACAGGAGAAGTAACATAAGTGGGAACAGAAACTAATGGTGGTGGTGTTGATGGAGGAGGGGTTGTTGGTGTAGTTGTACGAGGAGGAGATGGCAGCGGCGGTGGTTGTTTGGGTAGACGACGAGATAGTTGTTTGGACTCGGTAGGAGCTACATTTGTGTGAGGATTGGAGTTTGGTGGTGGAGGCTCCAGAAGATTATGTCCATCATCTGCAATAACAGGAGCATAAGAAGGACGTTGTTGTGCGGGAAGACAAGGAAGGAGACCATTGCTGCCAGCAACAGCATCAGGTGAACGAGAATGATCATTGCTAAGTGGAAGATGTTCAGAAATAGCAGGAGGATGGGATCGTAGATGTCTGGAGAGGGGAGGAGTTTGATGTGTACGAACGAGAAACACATTTGCATTCGAGGCACTTTGCTGGCCTTTTGTTTCCACAAAGACCGTCTCAGCGGCTTGGCTAGCAAAGATGGCCAGCATCATGCCCTGTGATATGTCATTCTTTACCTTGCTCAGCTTCTTGGACATCTTGCTGGCCTTGCAGCGACAAAGGCAGCAGTTCTTCTTCTGGCAGGCAGTAACTGCATCGATGGCGCGGCTGATGGCATCCCCAAGGTCCTCCAGAGGGCCGCCAACCACACGGTGCCTCATCATCTCTGACTCCTTCAGCAGAGACAGAAGACACTGACTCTGCACACAAGCTTCCGTATGCCAAGGCATTCCTCCTTGTTCTCCCTAACTGTCTCTGCAGCATCTTTGATTTTTATGGTGATTTCGATGATCATCTGCACAATTGCCACTGGATCGGCCATGCAATCTATCTCCTCGTTTACAAATTAATGTAATCTAGCAGGCACAAGGGATTTAGCACAAGGATAAGTTTATTAGGCAAGATTTAGCACAATGATGAGTTTAGCAGGCAATGTAACCAATTAATTTAATCGAAGCAATTAAGCATGTAATTTAAGCACTGACCTTGTTGGCTCGTTTTCTTTCCACCCGATCACCTCTCGCCTCCACTCCAACCGAAGTTGCTGTTCCGTGGGCACCAAGCTAGGAGCCCAGACATGGTTCTGAGCCTAAATGGTCCAACGAAGAATACATGCATGTATAGAGCAAGTTGGGTATCTGAGAAGGAATCCATAGATGGCGCAATGCATGCAAAAGGCAAAAGGGCTAAAGTCAGGCCTTGTGCTAGGAATAAGCTTGGGTATCAAATAAGGATTGCGTGTCAATAAAGCAATGCATACTCGTATGGAATCTTAAGGTGGAGTGAGAGATTACACTAACTAATTAATGATTCTTCTCGATCATGTATTTTAATGAAAGGCATGGTACTACGATTAATATAAACCCTAAGAGAAGATAAGGATCTTTTGGCTGGCGTATATAGATATTATTGTTGAGGGACCACATTTCTCACTTCTACAGAATTGTACATCTTCGCCGGGCTCCAACCCCTTCACTGCCGAAAAAAATGAACCGCAGAACCAAAGCGGTAGTGATGTGGGGTTGAATTCACTGCCGGGTCGGAACACCGGGCGGTGATTTGAGGAGATACTTGCCGGTTCGATATCAAACCCCGCAAGCGACCGTCATCAAACACCGTCGGGTGCTCCTTCGACCCGGCAGCATTTTTGATTCAAGCAATGCCGGTTCGAAGTCGACGGCAGTGTTGATATTGAGAACACTTGTCGGGGCTTTAACGAACCGAAGCGTAATCGAGGAAATAACACTATCGGGTTAGATTGTGCCGACGGTGTATCGAAGAGCTAACAATATTGGTTTCTCGTGGACCCGTCGGTGATCTTTACGTGAACACCGCCGGTTGATTTCAACCCGACAACGTTATTAGAGTGGACACTATCGGTTGGTTAATGCAAAATACAGTGTTGCTGCTTCGTCATCGATGACGGTTTGTCATTCAAACCGATAGTGTTTGGTGTAGTTACACTACGGTTTGTTTGTCATTTCTTTGTCGGGTCCATGCTAACCGGCGTTTTTGTTTTAAATTTTTTAATTTCAAATTTATTCGTGAAATTCAACTCTTTTTAAATCCATAAACGCATCATACATTAATATCATCAAAACATTACAGGATTTAATGGTTACATACAACAAAATCCACCTAATATTCTAGAAACTAAGCCTACATCAACTTCTAAAATAAGAAGACCAATGACCATAGACATAAATAAAAGCATGACATTTTTCCAAGACCAATTAAGTAGCAATTCTCGCAATCTTCAAATCTATGTGGGTGCCTTCTCTTCAATCCCAAGGGCCGGCTAGTTTGCACCATTGTAGGCGATGATGGCTTCACCTTGATTGTTGTATTTTTAGTAACAATTATTAGCGTAGCCTTGGACTTGAGCATATCAATCTTCCCAAAGTTAGATAGATCCCCAAGACGCAACCAACAAACACTACGTACCACGCCATGGTTGCCTATACATGTAACCAAATTAGGATGATAATGCTATGTCATTCATAAATGTTGTACAAGTAGTTAACGCAGACATATATTTAAAATATCCAACCTGGATTTCGAACAACACTAACTCATGAATTTCATTATCTACCTCATTTCAATCACAATTCGAGCACTAGTATGTCTTCAATCATGCTGTAAATGACCATAATGTTTTAAAGCTCATTTGTTACTAAGGATCTAGAACTGTTTTGAAAGCAAAATCTAAATATAAAGGAAAATAACAGGTTGCGATTATCCACACGAGCATTTCAACGAACACCTCAAGGGAAGTGACCGACGCACTCACCGAGCTTCCGTGTGCCTCGCGGCGCTCCTATCTTGTCTCGGGCGGTGCGAGATGCAGGTGTCGAATGGAAGACGAGGATGCGGACGGGCGGCGCTCCGGCGGATTCGAGGAGGACAAGGTCGCGGGCAGGTACGGCGCCGAGCGGTGAAGAGGAGGACGCCGTGAGGCGCATGACGGTAGTGAGGTGTGGCGGCGGTCCTCCGTCGGCGTGGAGAAAGACCAAGCGGGCGAGGCGAGGCTAGGACAGCGGCGAATTAGTTCTCATTCTCATAGGTAAAAACTCAAACACCTAAAGGGATAATTAGTCCTAACCGTGGAAGGGCGGAGGACGCCGGCGTGGCATTGGGGACGCCGTCGAGTGGAGGAGCGCGGCGGGGGAGAACACCGTGAAGCCTCGATTCGGCGCGCGGAGCGAACGACCGGGGATCTTGCCGAATCCGGACGGCCCGAGGCGGAGTAGGGGACGGCGAATAATGGCGACGCGTGGGGGTTGGTGGTGCTCCGTCGGCGTAGTTGGTGTTCTTTCTGGCCGGTGGGGGAGCGAATGGCGCGGGCCGGGGTTCAAATGACTTTCCAAAATTTCGCTCTGAGCATATATATATCGGCAAGGCTGTTTTCGCCGCGGTGGGGGAACGAATGGCGGGAGGTTGAAATAGTTAGGAAAATTTCACCCCACTCCTATTCTCTGCCGGTTAATTCCCGCAGAACCGGTGCTAAAGCAATCTTTGCCACGTCATGGGCTGATCATGTATCTATGTGAAGGATGTGTAATCCTCCTAGGTTGAAATGGCTTGAATTTTTTTTTGCAGTCATGTACACCCAAAATATGACCCCACACAAGATCTTAGGTTTTTCTGATAAATATTTTAATCACTATGATTTTCTTTGAGCTAAACGGGCCACAATAAGGCTAATTACACCATGGAAACACAAGAATTTTTCATGGACCTCCACAATGATTTGCCTCCTAGGGCACATGAGACCCCATGGAAAAGTTTAGCAAAGCATTCCGGCTCTTTTTCGTGGGTACGCTCGAGTTCAAACTATAATTACTCGATGGCGCCGTGCGTAAATTCAATTAAAGCGGGAAAAGTACCAAACCAACACAAAAAATCTCAAACTTCGTGGATGCTTCCCCATTTTCATGTGAAAGTCCGAGAAAAAGTTTGAGACCACTAAGACACCGGCATACATATGAACCACATGGAGCACAAGAACTACATTGTATAGTCATGGTTCGATGGAAGGGATCATGTACCTCTGTGAAGGATGTGTAATCCTCCTAGGTCGAAATGGATTGAATTTTTTTTTTTGCAAGTCATGTACACCCAAAATATGACCCCACACAAGATCTTAGGCTTCTTTGATACATATATTTTAATTCTTGTGATTTTCTTTTGACCTAAACGGGCCACAAGAAGGCTAATTACATCATGGAAACACAAGAATTTTTCATGGACCTCCACAGTGATTTGCCTCCTAGGGCACATGAGACCCCGTGGAAAAATTTAGCAACATTCCGGCTCTTTTTGTGGGTATGCTCAATTCAAACTATAATTACTCGGTGGCGTCGCTTGAGAAATTCAATTCAACTGGGAAAAGAACCAAACCAACTCCGAAAAATCTCAAATTTCATGGTTGCTTCCCCATTTTCATGTGAAAGTCTGAGAAAAAGTTGGAGACCACTAAGACACCGGCATACATATGAACCACATGGAGCACAAGAACTATATTGTATAGTCATGGTTCGATGGAAGGGATCATGTACCTCTGTGAAGGATGTATAATCCTCCCGGTCGAAATGGCTTGAATTTTTTTTTGCAGTTATGTACACCCAAAATATGACCCCACACAAGATCTTAGGTTTTTCAGATAAATATTTTAATTACTATGATTTTCTTTGACCTAAACGGGCCACAAGAAGGCTAATTATATCATGAAAACACAAGAATTTTTCATGGACCTCCACAGTGATTTGCCTCCTAGGGCACATGAGACCCCGTGGAAAAGTTTAGCAAAGCATTCGGCTCTTTTTGGGTACACTCAGTTCAAACTATAATTACTCGGTGGTCGCGAGTAAATTCAATTAAACTAGGAAAAGTACCAAACCAACTCCAAAAAATCTCAAACTTAGGTGGTTGCTTCCCCATTTTCATGTGAATGTCCGAGAAAAAGTTTGAGACCACTAAAACACCGGCATACATATGAACCACATGGAGCACAAGAACTACATTGTCTAGTCATGGTTCGATGGAAGGGATCATGTACCTCTGTGAAGGATGTGTAATCCTCCTAGGTCGAAAATGGCTTGAATTTTTTTTTGCAGTCATGTACACCTAAAATATGACCCCACACAAGATCTTAGGTTTTTTTGATAAATATTTTAATTACTATGATTTTCTTTGAGCTAAGCGGGCCACAAGAAGGCTAATTACACCATGGAAACACAAGAATTTTTCATGGACCTCCACAAATGATTTGCCTCCTAGGGCACATGAGACCCCAACAAAATAGCCAATGTCTACACAAGCAATTTTCAGTTCAATAATCAAACTAGACTCCATGTCTAACTTAATTAAGGAAGGCATTCTAACCTAAGCACCATGCTTAATTTAAAAGCCTATGAAAGCACACATGTAGCACTTTCAAACCAAAGCATACTAAAGCAAACAAAGATAACATGAAAGCACTATAGAGATTTATTCAAATAAAGATGAAGTAAAATGATCATGGTGAAATTTTTTTAGATGCAAATGACATGAATAAATGCAAGGAACTAAACATGCAGTGGATTTAGCATAATAAAACATAAACTAGATGGAGTGAAATGCATGGATAAATCAAAGTAAACATGCAATAGAGTGCAAGAAATTAAATAATAACTACTCAATAAATTTATCGTCCATGAGCAAGACTTTCTCACCTTTATTAATCATACTTACCAAGATGTGCAACTTCTATGTTCGTCACTTGAGATGTGTGCATTGAATTCTTGTGACGGCGATTTCTTCTCCAATCCTGGGTTCTTCAATGTTTCTTCTTTCCTTTTCTTGTGGAATTTTGCCGGAAAGTCGCAACGGCATCTTGTGTCTTGTCTATTCGACAACTCAACGAGAACAAGGGTAATCCTACCAAAGCTAGTGATATACTAAATTAGGAGATATCAAGATCATTATTAAAAGCTTGTTGATGTTTGTTAAGTGCTAAAAGAATAAGAAGGATTACGCAGCGCCACGAGAACACCATTGTAGCTTTTTCCCTAGGAGAGTATTCTAGGTATCGTATCCACAGGGAAGCTTTGGCTAAAGAATTCTAATAACTCACAATCATGTATCTACTAACTTAGCAAACCAACTAGACTAAAGAGGGGTAAGTGATAAATGATAAATAATAATATGACTAAAAGAATACTATAATAAATAAGTAACTTAACTAATCAAGAGATCAACGGAGAGATCAAGGTTCCTAAATACTTTTCTATTACTTTGGTTCTAAGATAATGAAGTATGGATAGATATAGCAATCATACACAAGCACTTTGGAGCAACAGTACCTTTCCAACTCTCGAAAGACTGGGAAGAAGTAGTTGGGGAAGGCTGCCAAAAAGCTCTACGAACATCAATCCTAACGTGGTGGATTACAAAGGCCTAACAGAGCTATTACCCCTGGGGCTACCACAACTAACCGGAGGATTGAGCGCAACCTCAGTAACCTATAGTCTAGACACCATGTCTACACTATCGATTACTACTCTAATTACCTAGCATAACTAGAGCACTCAATACGAGCAAAGATCCCATGCAAATATATAAATACTATACTAAACATATATATATATGGAAAGCATAAAAGTAAATAGAGAAGATAAATATATTAAAGCATAAGTCTTGTAAAGTAAAGATATAAAGACATACCAAAACTCTGAAGACTCTCCAGAACTGGAGCGCAGCTCCACTCTCCTTACTCTTGATTAGAACTAGATCTAATCTAGATCTAATCTACTACTAATCTTCATGTGTAATCTACTTCTAATCTAATTCTAATTCTCTAATCCTTGAGAGAGGATATCCTTACATTGGGACACCTCTGCAATCAATCTAACTGAGAGATAATGAATTAGGGTTTTAGGGGGGTACCCCTGCCCTTGCTTATATATGCGGTGGGATGAACCTCGGTCGTCGGATCAAACCGACCTCATTGGACGGCTCAGATCCGATGTAGAGATGCAATGGATCAGGACTCGTAAGCCGAGCTGGATTGGGCTTTGGGCCGTGCCGCGTGGCACTAAAGCAGCCTTAGGGGCCGCCTGGCACCCCCTATGATAGGTGGGCCCAGGTCTTGGCGCGGAGTCCTCACGGTGTCTTCTAGAATCATCTAATTTGTACTAATGGTCTTAATTCATATCTTTTTTGATTACGGACTCCAAATGTGACAAAGTAGTATGTCCGTTTCGATCGTCTTGATGAGCTCTTCGTAATGGTATACTCCAAATCATCATTTGAGATACTTTTTACAGTGAAAACTTACCTTACCTACAAAACAAGTGAGAACACCAAAACTCGTGGAATCCATTAGTATAAACCCTACCTTCTATTGTTCTTGTTCTCATATGTATATCATTTCATGGTAAAAAGTTGACGCTTAACTACCGTCAACAAACTCCCCAAGCTTACCCTTTGCTAGACCCTTAGCAAAGCTATTTACTAAACACAAACTTGGATCAGGAGTTGCTTCAATGCTTTCATGCCTTAAAAAGTATACATGTTTCTAAACAAAATTTCTCCTCCGAGATCATATTGATCTTTTACTCAAATTATCTTCAACCATGGGGTTTTCACTTTCACTTGGGTTTTGAGCAATTCAAAGATAGAACAATCAAGTCAAGCATGATGGTTTGAGTATTGTTAGATTCATATGGTTAGATTCATATGGTTTGAGTATGAACAATCAATTTATTATTGTTAGAACAATCAAGTCAAGCAATTCAAAGATAGAACAATCAAGTCAAGCAATTCAAAGATAGAACAATCAATTTATTATGCGACTCATCCTGTTTTGAGTATTGTTAGATTCATATGGTTTACTCTACATTATTACACTGCAAGTGAATCAATCTCTACCCATAAGCCTACCCCTTCCCTCGTGGGTAAAATATAAATACGATATACGGATAGACTCACGGTGAAGTGCTACAATGGTATTTCTATCCGCGGCGCTTGCAGATATCATGCTCATATTATTTCATAGACTACAAGTGGCATATCAAGAATACCATACACACATTTCTTAGCGTTGCTGCTAGGGTGACAGACTAGTACGTAGGTAATGCTAGGAATGTGTGGTACACCTCTTTGTACATATCCCGGTGAGATTAACTCCACCACGATAATGGTGCGGAGATATACACCATAACTAATTCCGTCTAACTCTCTTTAACCCCCGACTAACTTTTTTTTGGAACGTGAGATTAACTCCACATCCAAGGCTAACTCATTAGATAGATACCATTATACATTTTCGGCGCCCCCCGAGGTTGGGTCTTAATCCATCCTTATGTGATTGTGTTAAGAAATGTCAACACAAGTCATATAATCAAGATGTGCATGTGTATAGGTTGTTTTGTCTACTTGTTTTTGATCTTATGCAGGGTAAATGTATGAATTGGAGTAACCATTAGGATAATTATATTGACAATCCAGAAGCATTAATCAGAAAGGCAAAATCCAAACTCAGAAAAACACCAACACCTTCGATTGAACGTTAATCAAATCAGGCAAAGCCTATCGCCTATTTTTTGAAGCCATTGCCGACAAGACACTCCGTGAGTTCTCAGCTCCAACTACGCCAATGTTCGTGACCGGGCCAGAAGTTGCGATTGGGGACAAAGGTTTTGAGCTCAAGCCTAGGCTCATCAACATGGTGCAAGCTAGCCAATTCTGTGGAAAGGCACATGAAGACGTAAGTGCTCATCTTCAACACTTCCTGGAGATCTCCAGCACTTTTACCATCAAAGATGTACCAAGAGACGCCATCCTACTCCGCCGCTTCCCATTCTCACTCTTGGGAAAGGCGGCAAAGGGTTCTATGCTACCAAAGAGAAGAACACCACCTGGTCACTTTGCTCTCTTGCCTTTCTCGCCAAGTTCTTCCCTATAGGCAAGACAAATGCCTTAAGAGGGAAGATTTCAAATTTCCAACAGCAACACGATGAATCCGTCCCGGAAGCGTGGGAATGCTTCCAAGAATATATTTCAGAATGTCCACATCATGGGATGGAGAAGTGGTCGCTTATGTAGACTTTCTACCACGGGCTTGCTACTAGTGCCCATGAGACAATGGATGCTGCAGCTGGAGGTGCTTTCCTATCACTTACACTTACCAAAGCTACGGAGCTAGTGGAGAAGATGGCTTCCAACCGAGTTGGAACGAAGAACGTCAACCCCGCAAGAGAGGAATGCACCGGCTTAAGGAGGTAGACATGCTGTCTGCCAATATGGACCCAATAATGAAGAAGCTCAATGATAAAGATCCTCAGACAAAGGAAGTCATGCAAATTCTATATTCTCGCATGACATGTGAAGAATGTGGCAACACAGGCCACATCGGCAAGAATTGCCTAGAAATTGTAGAGGAAGTGAACTTCATCAATAACAATAACAACAACTATCGTCCTCAGCAAAATCAAGGTTGGAACCAACAGAGGCCCAACTACCAAGGTAACCCAAGGTAACTATCAAGGTAATAATTTTAATAATAATTATAATCACCATCCTTGAGAGACCTCGTCCCTGAACCAAGGTAAGACCATGGAGAACCTATCTCGGAAGTTAGCCTCCAATGATAAAATGCTTGAAACTATAAATAATAGAATGGATAGCTTTTCTTCCGCAATTAAAAATTAGTATAGCTTTAATAAAATGGTAGAGTCTCAGATTTCTCCGGCTACTTACTGTTCCACTAACCACACCAGGTAAGATTCTAGGCCAGCCGGAAGAATTAGAATCTGCAAACCTTATCGATATCTTTAATGCAGGTCGTTTCTACAAAGAGTCCTCGGGGAGCAAGCAAATTTTGGATGACTCCCTACCACCCAAGAGAGGAGATCCGGGGAGGCCAGTCATCACCATCCGTATTGGACCGCATACCTTCGAGAATGTGCTATGTGAGTTCAGCTCAAGCATTAATATCATGCCCAAGGTAATCTATAAGAAAATTCACGGTGAACCATTATTGTATACAACCATGTGCTTGCAGCTCGTGAACCAGTCACTATGCTACCCCAAGGGAATACTTGAAGACGTTCTTGTGGGAGTTGGACATTCATACGTGCCAGCAGACTTCGCGGTCATCAAAACAGGAGGAGATGAGAGGGCGCCAATCATATTGGGCCGCCCATTCCTGAGCGTAGCTAGAGCTATCATCTACGCCGACAGCGCGAAGATTTGTTTCAACATCAAGGGGAGAAAGGAGAGATTCAATTTCAAAGATAAGACACTTACATCTCCTGCTCACCCACGAACACCATACCCCTATGAGTTGACACCAAAACCTAAGATCAAGACCATCAACAAAAAGAGGAATAAGAATAAGAACAAGAAGGCTCAGCCTACAAAGGTAATGGTGATCAACCAGTGCACGCCTCAAAAATGATTATCTACTTAGATCTCCAATGCTATGCAAGCTAGACGATCCAGGTGTCCCAACCATACATTGCTCCATCAACCAATGGAATTTCTACAACACTTATTGCGACATGGGATCCGCATCAACTTAATGGGAAAGGTAACATATGAAACAATATTTGGTAAAATGCCTTTGTACCCAACATATGTGCAGCTGCAGATGGCGGACCAATCATTCCGATTTCCGGAAGGAATTGCTAAGGACGTACCCGTAAAAATCAACGATCACTATGTCCTCACCGACTTCTTAGTCATGGACATGGGGAAGAACAGGATCCACCAAGTAGTGCTAGGGAGGCCCTTCCTCAACACCACACGCGCCATCATCTACATCCCAGACGGGAGAGATCCACTTCGATTCCCTACGTAAAAGGTACGCTTGTTCTTTAATAGTTATAATGATTATGAAAAACCAAAGAAGAGCAGGTCAGCCCGTTTCGCCAAAAGAAGCAATCATTGAAGATCCAAGAAGAAGAAGAAGAGGAGAAAGTGGAAGAGCCAACCACTCCAGAGAATAGCCCACCAGCCAAGCAAAGGTGGAGGGAAAAGACATCTCCCAGTACATCATCCCCGGAAGAAACAACAATCGAATCATTAGTACCACCATATGTGACAACCGATGTACCCTGGGAGGAATGAGCGAGAACTAGAGGTCCCTGTTAGGAGGACTCTAAATCGCCCGAACCCTCGCTGAAAGGTATCTCGGTAGTTATCCATATTTAATTCTTAGCATTGCATATTTATCTTTACCTAATTGCATATCATATTTATCTTTTGCATCTTGCATTAGCATATCTCCTTTTATATGTGCATTAGAAAAAACAATAAAAATATTTTGTGCTTTGCTTTGCGAAAACCTTGAAGCCCCATGTAAATAGACTTAAGGCATAAACACCCTCAGAGATATCTGCTGTGGTGGCACAAAAATAAAATAAAAAAATACATTCATGAGTTCTTTATCTTTTCCTGCATAAAAATATAAAAACATAAAAAAATATTTAATCTTTGCCGATCTAGTAAAAAAGATTCCAAGGCAACTCAAAGCAACGTGGCTAACCCCTAATGCTTAATCAAGTTCCACTAGCTTTGTTTTCTATTTGAGTGCAAAGCAGGATTCGAAGGGAGAGAGATATGATAGGCCAACATCATCGTCACCATCTACCTCAAACTTCCACATCATCAACAACCCGACATTTCAATCAAGCTTGGGGAGAGCACCCCCACTTATCACGATAAGTATCTCTACTATATATTATTAGCTACTATTTGGTTTGCTTAAGTTTGATTAGAGTTTAGTCTTTATAAGTCATTTAAAGAGTCTTTGCTAGAAGTGTGAGAATAAAAGACCAAGAGAGAGTGTGCACCAGTTTGCTTTTGCTCAACTAAAATGAATCCTAAAAATAACAACATGGAGATGATGAATAGTTGCTCCACCATAATTCCTTTTCAGTACCTAGCTTTCAAGCTTAATTTCTCTTGAGCCTTAAATGCAAAACTGCTTTGACTTGAGATTTACTTTGAACACGAAACCTGTGGGTTGCAAATGCTTGCTCTAAAGTCTAGGTGATTGACGGATATGATGTATGAAAGTCTGAGCTGCTGTTGATCTTACTCCTAGTGATACTAGATTTCTGGAGATTTATTTTGAAAATTTAAAAGTGCACATGATAAGTTCATGTATGACTGAGCGTTGAGCCTCCTACCACAGCCATATATACATGCTCCCTAGATTAGGAAAACCCTTTGAAATATATAGGCTGCTTGTTTTGCATTGAGTTTGGTCAATCTTTGTCGACCCTTAGAAACTTGTCATGCTGATCATGTACACTCCACCTCACCTCATTCCACTCCACTCCATTAGACTCCATCCACTCATTTGCTACTTCCACCCTGGAAGTACGCATCCACCATAAACACCCATTATGCATCCATCATATATCCACCAAAATTGTTCTACTCCTATCCTGGGATAGAGCAACCAAAAATATTCCCTACACTCATCCACCCAGCCAACATCTTACAAAGCTCCATTACTCCTATTTATCTCTCTAAAGTTATTACAAAAGAGACTTGGGTTGTAGTTAAAAAAAAGAGAGAATAAAGGAGAGTTAAAAAAATGGACAAGTGTCCGAATAAAACAATGGGTGCTTAGATGCCCACCTCTCCATGAAAAAAAAAAAAGAAAGAGAAAAAAGTATACAACCCGAGGTTCTCACAAATATTTCAGATTCCAAAGAGAGAAGATTCCTCAAGGAGCAAAAGTAGAATTAGGCTTTCCCCTCATTGCATTCATTGCACACACCTCATTCATTACTCACCTATCACCATAATCATTCCATCATACACATACATCACTTGATCAGTATGACTCGTGACTTTGGATCCATTGCTTAAACTTACAACATATGCTTAGTAAGAAGATTTAGTTTTCTCCCACCTATGAGCTCTACATATAAGCCTTAGATATAAGGTGAGAGAGAAGAAGGCATAGTGTCCCTACTGCCTTAGTCCAAAAAATACCACATATTATGAGAGAAAGGCAAAACAACCTTATTGCCTTAGAGAGGATCCACAAATACCACAAATGTGAAACTTGAAAGGGTCATACAAAAAGGAACTTTGAGTTTTATTTCGAAAATTTGCAAAACTCTGGAATGATAGTTGAACAAAGAGTTTGAGATATGGTGCTTGACTTGATTATTCTGTCTTTCAATTGCCCAAGATCCAAAGAAAAGGCTATAAGCTCCAAGGTTAAATGTAATATAGGTAAGTTTAAAGTTAAGAGAGTTTATTCTTATCCGGAGGAGAAATTTTGCTTGAAAGCATGTGTACTTTTGAGGCGTGAAAGCGTTGCAGCAACTCCGATCCAACAATAAATATAAAAATAAGTTTTGCTAGGGACTAGCAAAAGGTAAGCTTGGGGGAGCTTGTTGGTATCTCTTATAGTATAAAAAAATAAGGGCTTAAAATAAATATCAACATAGTTTAGGGGGCACGACTAACATAATTCCACAAGTTTTGGTGATTTATATATTTTTAGGGATTAAACAGAAAAACACCAGAGTTTGCAAGCCATACGACATGAAGACGTGTCCACCAAGCAACTCAACCCAAAACCCACGCTAGAAGACTCTAGAAGACACTAGAAGACAGGACCCCGAGGATTGGGCCCACCTGGCATAGGGCAGGCGGCGCCTCCATTGGCCAGGGCGGCCGCCTTGTGGGTCCCACAAGTCAGCCTCACCTTCCTAGGTCGGTTCCAAACCGCCATTGAGGATAGATCTACGCCGTTGTTCAAGGTCGGTTTGATCCAAGGGCCATGGTGCATCCCCCAGGGCTATATAACAAGACCCCCTGACCCCTGGATGAAACCCTAATTCATTCGAGTTCAAACCAAGTCCCATCATCAAGACCCCAATTCAAGATCCCAAGCCCTAGTTCCACCGTCATTAGAGCATTAGCTATCTAGGCTAGTTCTAGAGGAAGTCAAGCTTGCCTTGGATTCCCGATCGTCAAGAAGTAGCGGGAGCCGAAGCTTCTCGTGGCTTCTATCTTGTATCCAATTTGTAAGTATTTGGTAGGAATACATTTGCTATGACATTGCTCTATTCAATGATTATATTCTTAGTTATATGCTTCCATGTTTATTATGATTATATGTTTAGTTTAGTGAGATTGTCTTTATATTCAAGAATGGAGCCGTATAAGCCCACTTAGGTGCACTCTTTGTGGGTGGTCGATAATAATGTAAATGTGGTGTTTATACAATGTTTGCTCAGAATCGCACCTACATTCTAGGTTGTGTGGTAGATCATGGATATGATATAGCCATTGAGTCCTTTGTAATCCACCCTCCGAATGTAGGACTACTTGAGCCTTATTACTATGGTAGACTTGCTTTGTTCTTGATCTTCCTTAGTAATGTTCACCATAAGTAGATATATTGCCTTCTTGCCATGGTGACTAGATGTACTTTTGCACTAATCGTAGTATTCATTAACATATGATTATGAGTAACTTAGGAATATTCTATCTACTCTACCTATACCATGTTAAATAGCCTTTTATGACACATTCTAGTGGCACACCATGATCTTAGACTTGGGCAGTTATCATTATCATTTATCTTTATCTTTATTATGTGACATGTGACTCATCCTGTTTTGAGTACTGTTAGATTCATATGGTTTACTCTACATTATTACACTGCAAGTGAATCAATCTCTCTACCCATAAGCCTACCCCTTCCCTATGGTAAAATATAAATACGATACCTGGATAGACTCCCGGTGAAGTGCTACAATGGTATTTCTATCTGTGCGCTTGCAGATATCATGCTCATATTATTTCATAGACTACAAGTGGCATATCAAGAATACCATACACACATTTCTTAGCGTTGCTGCTAGGGTGACAGACTAGTACATAGGTAATGCTAGGAATGTGTGGTACACCTCTTGTACATATCCTGGTGAGATTAACTCCACCACGGATAATGGTGCGGAGATATACACCATAACTAATTCCGTCTAACTCTCTTTAACCCCGACTAACTTTTGCTGGAATGTGAGATTAACTCCACATCCAGGCTAACTCATTAGATACATACCATTATACATTTCTGGCGCCGTCCTGAGGTTGGGTCTTAATCCATCCTTATGTGATTGTGTTAAGAAATGTCAACACAAGTCATATAGCCAAGATGTGCATGTGTATAGGTATGTATAATGGAAAATATATGGTAGAGAAATAAGTATGGTAGTAGGGGTATAATAGAGGTAAATGTATGGATGATGGTAAAACTAATTCTACTTTTGCTCCTCCAAACAATCTCTCTTTTAAAAAAATATTTAAGAGAACCTAGGCTATATATACACTTTTTTTTTCATAAGAGTTTCAGACACTTGTCCCTTTTTATTTCTCTCTCTTTTTTTTTTTTTTATTTTCTTAGAGAGGTGGGCCCTACTCACCCTCGGACTTTTGTCTTTTTTTTTCTCCCTCCTTTTTTTTTTTTTAGAGAGGTAGGCTCTACTACCCGTAGGACACTTGTTCATTTTTCATCTCCCTTTCTTTTTTTTTTTTTCATACAGCCCAAGCCTCATAACTTGATAAACAATTGGAGAGATAATAAAAAAACTAGAGCTTTATTAAAATGTCTTTGACTAGGTGGATAAGTGTTTGGTAATATTTTTGGTGTTTACTCCCAAGATAGGAATAAAACATTTTTGGGTGGATATAGATAGAATAGAATAGAATAAGAGGTTGCGTACTTCCATGGTAGAAGTAGCAATAATAGCAAGAAAGGCTAGAAAGTTTTAAATGGAGTAGAGTGTACACAATCTTGATATAATGACCAGTATCAAAGGGTCAACAAAGCTTGACAATACTCAATGCAAAATATATTATTTTATTTATAAAAACATATGTATATATTATTTTGAAAAAGTTAACCTCTAGAAATATAGTATCACATAGGACAAGATAAATAGCAGCTCAGTCTTTTTTCATATCATATCTCTCAATTACCTAGACTTAGATCAAGTATATACTACCCACAAGTTTCAAATTTAGAGCAAAACTCAAATTTTAAACAAGCATATCCAAAACTTAGGAGAATTTAAGTTTAAAAACTAGGTACTTAAAAAAGCGAGCAACTATTCATCATATCCATAACAAGCATTATTAAATAAACCTTAATATATATATATATAACTAAGAAAAATATTTATTTGGTTTTAACTCATTATGCATCTTTTTATTATCTTTTCTAAATAAAGCAAAAGCATAAGTAAAAGGAAAAGAAATACTTATCTTGCTAACTTGGGGTGGTCTCCCCAAGCTAGGTTGATGTGTAGGTGCTGAGATGGGGTAGGCGAATGGAGGTGATGTCATCCTTCCCTGATGGAGCATTGATGATGATGGTAATATGTTGATGCTCCACCAAGTGGTCGAATGTCTCCTTTTCGCCGTGGCTCATCGATGCATTAAATCCTGTGAAACTCAAATAGGCAACACAACTTGTGGAATTGATTAAGCGTTAGCGGTTGGATATTTTAAGCTTTAATTGTCTAGAGCTTCTTAATAACTATAGATTAAATATTAAAGATTAAGCTTTTAACAGAATTAAGCAAAATTAATATTTTATTTTGTATCTTAAGTTTGATTTTTATTATTGCATTTATGAAAACATTCAAACTTATAGAGATAAAGTAATAGTGAGTAAATGAATTGCAAACCAGCATGTCGTAGTGACGGGGAGCATGTGAGAGGAGCACGTCAGGATCATCTTGTTGTAGTCGACATTCCTCCCCCAAGCCATCACTTTCGACACTTGAAGTCAAGTGTGATTTGTTGAATCATCCCTTAGAGTGTGTTGTAACTCCCATGTCCTTAGACATTGTTCATCCCTTGTTCTTGATTCTTATCCCCGCAATGGTTAGTGACCAAGAATACCCAAAGGGAACTAGTCCTAGGAACATATACATATGAGCCTTCATGTGCCCTCATTTTTTCTTCTTTTTTCTATATATATAGCTGGAGCTTCATGTGCCCATATATTTTTGTTATTTTCTTACCATAACATAAGACTAAAGGTTATATAAAAATATGATAAAAATAGATTTTCATCTATGCTAATAAAAGGATAATTCTTCAAACTCTTTAGCATAGGTTTAACATGATTTATAAAAAGTTTTACTTGCAGCTACACTCTAACATGGTTCAAGGCAAAGATAACTTGCAGCAAAAGATAAAGCGAATGAATTGATATTTACCGAACTTTTTGTGCGAAGTTGTTGGAGTTCATCATACTCCTTGCTTCATCTCTCGATAAGAGTTCATCTCTTGACTTACCCGAATTGAATTTGAGAATTTTCTGCGGGGGTTAGTTCAACAAAATAGCCAATGTCTACACAAGCAATTTTCAGTTCAATAATCAAACTAGACTCCATGTGGGTCTACCTCCGGCCCGAGGTAGCCCCCGAGGTTGCAAGGCTGAGACGCGAAGGTGTTGAAACGAATATCAAACAAGAAGTGACAAGAGGTTGTTGTATTCCTTCATCATCCCCCTTTTACATCACCCTGTACGGGGTATTTATAGCTGCCCGTAGGCTTTTACATTCCCGTTCTGCCCTCCTACCTACTCGGCATACTGGAATATTCCTTCCAAGCGGAGGGCTTCATGGTCTTTTCTCATCGCAGGTCCAACCACTCCGTGTGGCCCCAGCTACGGTCCCTGCAAAGCACAAGTTTATAGACTTCGGAATAATCATATTCGGCCCGAGATCTCTCTCAAAACCGGCATATGAGTTCGGTCCCCGAAATCATGTTCGGCCACGAGACCTCTCTCGAACCCGACGCATGATTTTGGGGTCTGAAATCAATCTTCGGCCGGACGCCGGCAAATCATGTTCTCCTGGCGAAGAGGGGACGAGCCGGTGCTTCGACGCCGGTTCACATCCGAACTCTTGTTCGATCGCCGAACTCGTGTTCGCCGGACTCCCACACTCACGCACTAGCCCTGGAACGTGTTCATGTTCGAACTTATGTTCGGACCCCGAATTCTTGTTCGGGTGATTCCCCCGCGAGGCGCTGAATATTCTCCGGGTCCGAAATGGTTAGCCTGACCCGAACAGGGGGTAGGTGATCTCATACCGTCCCCCAACAGTAGCCCCTTGGGCTCGATCCGAAGATGCTTGCCGGCTTCGGGTCGAGACCAATATGTCAGGCTTCCACCAAAAAGGACTCCCTCGGCGGTGAAGAAGACGGTTGGTTTAAAAGGGTTTTTTTTTTTGAAATATTAAATTAATATTTCTCAATTAGCGCGCCGAACCGTCACGCGGTTTTGAACCGTCGCGACGCGTCAGTACTGTGGGGTATAAAAGCCCCGCCGGCCGCGCGCTGTCATTTTCACGCTGACGCGCGCAGTTGACTTCGGACGCTTGCGATCTCGGACTCTACTTCGCGCCACTATTTCTCGGAGGCAGCTTCGTCTTCTTCTTCGTATTCTTCGCCGCCTTCTCTTCGCGGTTAGTTTCCTCTATAACTTTTTCTTTTTTGCTACTTCGATTCTTTTGCTTAGCTATCGTTTTTAGGTAGTTCGTTTCGGGTTTCTTTTATAGATGTCGAGTTCTTCGAGTTCTTCTGGCTCTTCGAGCTCGTCTTCGGGGTCTGGATCCGGATCGAGATCCCGTTCGGGGAGTGCTAACAAATCGACGAAATCTAACGCGAACAGCTCAAGTTTGGAGATTGATTTTGGGGCTATTCCTATTCGTACGGCTCCTCCCGCTTCTGGTGGCTCAATTTCTGTAAACACCGAACTCCTGTTTCCTGAGAAAAGTGCTGAAGCTGAGCCCGAAGTCGATCAGCCTTCGAACTCTCCTGATGTTGAAATACCCGAAGAGGCTGGTGAGACTGCTGAGTCAGCAGATGTTCAGAATCAGAGCGAGGATTCAGTCATCCTGCCGAACTACGAGATTGGGAGATCACTGGTGACTGAAGAGTTGCTGAACCGTTATCGGGATGAAGGGCTGTTGAGTCCTTATTCGCGTGAACTTTGTCGCCCCCAGGTCCCGAGATGACTCCATGCCCGGAGCCTTATGAGGCTGTTGTTTTTCGTGACTTTTTTTGTAGCGGGACTTCGTTTTCCTGTCAGCGAGTTCCTGAGCGAGGTACTGGAGCGTTTCAATCTCCAACTCCATCATCTCACGCCCAACGGAATTTCGCAGCTTCATATTTTTGCTATGGCTGTGAAGTTGATGGGTGCAGTACCGAACGCCAATACCTTCGTCCGAAATTACGAGAGTCTCATTTATGAGAGCATTAGCGATGAGGACAAGGAAAATGGTGTTCCGGCTTTTCGGAATGAGTTTGGCTCATACGATTTTATCCCGTGTCGATCGAAAACGGGGTGCCATTAAGATTGCTCGAGTTTATCGTAACAAATGGGAAGACTGGACGAAGTACTGGTTCTATATTCGGGTCTGTGAAGAGGAGGAACTTGCTGATGCTCTTGCGAATTCGCTTCCGAAAGCCAATGTCTTGGTATCTGAGATGGTGCCCATGGACGGATTTCGGCTTGCGGCTCTGAAGAATTTTACTCAGGCAGAGACAGAGTGCGAAGCTGCATTTTTGCCACTTCGAAGAGGCAGATAAGCCGAGATCTCGTTGAGGAAGGCTTGGCTCTCAATTTTTGGCCCCTGCATCATGATTCTGCTATAACTTCAGTGCGAAAAGTGAATGACTATACTTTTCCCAATGTTTGGGTTGCTCTCCCAGAAGTATTCGGGAGCGACGAAGAATATGTTTGGGAAATTGAACGCTTAAGTTCCAATATGCTCGACATATATACGGACAAGGAACATTCCGCGATGCTGCAGTGTCTTGGTGATCAGCCTCGGTTGAACTGGGTGTTTGATCTCATGGGGATTAGCTATCCAGATCGCGAAGATCCAGCAGCTGTTCGCCAGCGGAGGAAAGAGGAGATGCTGGCTGGACGAAGTCGTGCTGCTGGTAGGGTTCGGGGCCGCGGCCGAAGTCGCGGCGGTGCGCGGGGAAGGGTTGCTGCCTTGGTCCGAAGCACTGCTGCTTTGGAGTCTAGGAAGAGGCGGATCATTTCGGATCAAGAGGGGCCCTTCGAAGTAGATGATATTCAGGTAGGTCGCAAATTGGCGAAGCCCCTCGGCCGAAATCCTTTGTCTCGAGAGCGTTTTTACTATGACGTTTCTTTTGATGATCGGGTATATGATTTTCGATCTTCTTTCCTTGGTTTTGGTCGTTGTTTCTATGTGTACTGACCTGCTCAATTGTTGTTTTCGCAGGAGATCAGTCCTTTGGACACTATGTCGAAGAAGGTGCAGAAAGCTCGCGCCGCTGCCGCTATAGCTACTTCGGCCTCTATCTTTGATAGAGTGGTTCCGAAGAATGCTCGACCTGTCGATCCTTTCGACAATAGCAGCCCCTGCTCGAAGCGGCACTGCGCTATCACCCAGCCGCTTCGGGCGAAAAGGAGGCTGGGGCTCGTGAAGAGACGGCGGTTTTGAAGACCGCGAGAACAGTTGGTAAGTCTAGGTCTATTAGGAATCTTACTGCATGACCTCTACAATGGCCAAGTCCGTATTATTCGGTCATGGTACTCTTTTCGCTGGAGTCTCGGTCCGAAGAATATGGTGAGATGCATGTATATTCGGGCCAGAGTTCGGAGGGCGAAATGAGTCCATGCCGCGAGAATGCTTATCGAATTGCTCGTGCTTTAGGGGCTGATTCCTCCCTCGGGGCGCGTCATCGGCGGCGTCAATTATCGAAAAACCGGGATGATTCCCCCGAAGGAGGGACTGGATTTCTCTGATGCTTGCGGGGCCTCGTTCGTGGCCTCGCAGGTCGAGCGAGATCTGGTTAAGCTCCCGAATGCAGAGCTGGCAGATGCTCTCCAAGCGCACGGCTTAAGCGTAAGTTTCTCCGAATTCGGGAATTCGCTTGTTTCTTTCTTCGACTTCTTTGATCTTCGTGAACTCGTTACTTGACTACTTGTTTTTGTTTCAGGCCATGATCCTTTCTCGGGCGCTGAAGAAACAAGGCGCCGCCTATCAGGCGGATGCTGAAAAGCGGGTTGAGGATTTGAATTCCCAACTCGAGGAGTCGAGGAAGGAGGCTAATGCTTTGCGTGAGGAGCTGAAAAAGGAGAAAGAGCTTCGGGGAGCAGGCCGAACAGAAAGTGAAGACTTTTAGGGAAGATCGAACTGCAGTCCGGGCCGAAGTGAAGCGTGCCGTCGCGGCCTTTGTTCGCGTTATCGAGAGCGTCGGAGAAGAAGACGATCTCGCAGCCAATACTCCGCTCAAGGAGAGCGACATGGCTCGCGAATGGCTTGGAGGGTCTCTATGACACTGTTCAGACGGGGACGCGAATACGCTTGTCTAGAGACTCTCCGCGCCTTCGTGTCTTCGATGAAGGACGTGCCATGTGATCATCTCGACCGAAAGTGGAGCCGAAGGATAACCGGGCGTATTGGCCTCTGGACAACTTCGGTCGACGATATCGCTGGCCATTTCTTTGACAGATTCTGGATGCAAAGTGGCGTGACCTCGCTCTACTCCGTGCCGCGTTGACTCGTGCCAAGGTATATTCGAACTTATATTCGCTTGTTATGCTACGATATCTCTGTGCCTTGATATTGTTTTGCTGTTATTTTTTCTTTATTCTCGCGCCAGGGCGACGCGGCGATGTCACGCGGATTACCGACAAGGTGTCCGCGTGGATCAATGCACGAAAACGCGGTTGAAGGAGCGAGTGTGCCTCAGCAAGGTACTTCTCCAGGAGGTGGCTCTTCGCCCAGCGCATTCAGAGTCCTTCGGCGGCGGCGGCGAATTCTCCCGACGGCACCAATGTCAACCCTTCGGCCAAAGTGAGAAATGAATGAGAGCTGTAATAGGATAGGTTGTAAACACTTGGTTTGTGGTGGTGTTTTGAAACATGTTTTGTATTAAACTTGGTTGTGCAGGTTCCTGGAGAGGGGCCTGCACTTTTAATTGATGCGCCTTTTCTTAAGGCAGAGATTGGCAGCTTCGGGGTTAGTGGGTCCTCGTGGAGGAACTTTAAGCGTTGAAATCCCGAGAAGAGACTCTCGGAGTTCATAAGTCTTCGCTTTGAAAGACTTCGCGTACATACAATGAGGCGGAATCATTTTGGGGATCTTTTTCGCCGCCTGAGCGGCAATCTTCACGTTGCAATTTCGTTTTTTAGAACCTAAGGCCGAACCCGAGGATGTTCTGCTTAGTTCGGAGGTTCCTCGATACCGTTATAGTAGTGGGCGGCCTACGATTTGAAGATGTTTCGTTTTTCGAATATTTGTTGTTTGTATTCGGCGAATAATAAATAAAAAAGGAATCCCTCCCCCTTTTTCGGAAGAAGAAATATCTTTATACTATTCTTTCCATGTTCATGATATTACACTTTGGTTTATTGTAATGTTGTGATTTTACTTTAGAAGATGAAAGCACTTTCCCAAAGTTGCATTCATTCTTAATGCTTCGGTTATAGAGAAGGTCTTCGAAACCTCGTACAATCTGGTCGATGATGCTAGCCCCTTCTTCAGAACTTTGCAATCGAAATCAGCGAACCTCAGCTTGCCTGATCAAGATTTATGGCAGGTCTTCGAAATAACGCGCGACCTGGTAGATTAGGCTAGCCCCTTTTTGGACGTTGTCTGCTAGAAGTCAGCGAGTTTTATTTCGCGGTGTCGGGACTTTCGCCAGCCTTGGCTTTGCTTGTACTTGTTCGGACAAGCCTTCTCGTTTGCACTTAGCTTGTTACGCGAGGATGCGTCTGTCAGCTCCCCTTAGAGCTTACATTGGCGCGAGGGAGAAGAGTTAATCTCGACCTTTCGCTCTTTATTACTGAAGTGAAGCATGAAGATGCGCTTGCTGAATACTGCAGTCATCTCGACCTTCTACCGAAGTGCGTCTACGATATCCTGATACCTCTCTTTCCTATGGAATCTGTGACCATGTGTGTGTTGTGTCTCTCAGGCTGTATTTGCTTATGGACTTATGGGTGATGCTGAGATTTGTGTTTCTTTTATAGGCGGCTTGCCTCTGTTTCCAGTTTGAGACTTTAATGCCTATTAGCTTTAATGCCATGTGCCATCGTACTTGTAGTAGTTGGTGGGTATATGCATTTATTTGGTTTTTTCCTTATTGACGGAACTATTGTTCTTCGTTTGTGACACGTGTTTGCGCACCCGATGCTCGAAATTTATTTGATTCCGAGAAATTAAATTAAAAAAAGGACTCCCTCCCCTTTTTCGAGGTTCGGGGTTGTGCAAAACGTTGTGCTGCTATTAAATGTTCTTTAATTTCGGAGAGATTTGTATCCGAAGAGATGAATGTTTTTATTTCCGAGTTTGTTGTTATGTTTACAACATGATGTACAAATATTGCTTGAGGAGCATGATATTGCGCCCTGATTTGCACGATCTAAGGGGTGGTGTGAGCCTTCTCTGGAGTGTACGCTGCCTCTTCGGTTTGCTGTCGAGGAGCAGGCTTCGTTGTTGGTGCAATGAATTCGACATGCTCAGCATTCCTGATACTTGGCACATGATCGTTGTTGACGTTCCGGACGAGATGATAATTAGCGAGGTGTATCTCGCTTCTCGCTCGTGATGTCTGACGAGTATGTGAGTGTCGAAAGTTGCTTTGCTATGGCCGAAGTGGTGGTGTCTTCTCTGTTTCGGCTGTTTTGTCCACCACTATTTTGCAGACCACTCGCTAGAGAGCTTGGTCTTGTACGAGATACCACTGTACCATAGGTACTCTCTCGGAATCCTCTCTTGCGAAATTTCCTGATACCTCTCATTTCTATAGAAAGTGGCTTAGTCGTGCTTGATTCCATCTATATGGTTATCAGGGCAACGATGGTGTTGCTTATATAGGGGCTTTGTTTGCTTGCCCACTTATTCCTCTTGATCTTTTTTGATCTTGTGGTAATTGAGGCTGTACTTGTCATCAATTGCTGTTGGATGTCTCTCTGACATTTGCATTAATCAGAGGCGCTTTGTGCCCCGGGTTAATGTTTGCTGGCTTTTCGGCCTCTGTTTGGTCTATATTCGACCTTGCTTGCAGATCTCTTCTGGATGCTTTGTTTTTGATTGATCCGAATATGGGGAGATGTTGTCCCCTTTTTCGGTTTTGGTAATTTGATAGCACGATATGGGGAAAAGGAATTTCAATTAAGAAATGGTACAATAGTGCCCTGCCTCGTTAAAAAACCTCACTCCTCGCGAGAGGATTCCCCTGTGAGGAAAAAGAGCGCAGAGCATAATGTTTTAAACGGTACTGAAGCGAAAAAAGTAAAAAGTGAAAAAATTACAGCTCATTTTCGAGCGAGGATGCTAAGGGTAAAATCTGCGGAGATTGTCCGCGTTCAGTGTGTGCACTTGTTTCCTCACCATCTTCGTTCTTGAGGCGAAATACTCCAGGCTTCGCTCGCCGAGACGATTTAAAGGCCCGTACCATTGAGACTGCAACTTACCTTGCTTGTCCGGGTGTCGGATCAGCACCATATCTCCCCGTATGTATGTCTTTTTCGCAAGATGTTTTTGTCTCGCCAAGACTTGATTCGGGCGTGGTATTTGTCGAGATTTTCGGGACTTGGAGCTTTCGCAGCCAGCTCAGCTGTTTCGCTTCGACGTACCTCTGCATGTTTGTGGTAGCAGCGATTTCGGTGCGAAATGAACCGAGCTTCAGTTCTTCTGGAGTTACTGCTTCTTCTCCATAGAGCAACCTGAAAGGAGTAAAGCCTGTTGTTCTTGACAGCGAGATGTTGTGCCCCCAGATCTGCAGTTACCATCTCTGGCTGGCCAATGTCCTTTTTTTCATTCCATAAAGATTTTGAGACTGCCGAGAATATGAGGCCATTGGCTTTTTTCGACAAAGTGCCATTGCTTTTGCGGGTGATTCACCGATGCGAAAGTGAGTTTGATATTCAATTCGCCGCAGAAGTTGTGAAATTCTCGTTGAGTCAAACTGTTTGCCATTGTCTCTTGTGATGTATGCTGGTATGCCAAAGCGACATATGATCTGTTGCCACACAAACGTTATGAGTGTCCCCGGTTATTTTCGCCGGGGACTTTGCCTCGATCCATTTTGTGAAATACTCTAGAGCTACTGCAGCGAATTTCACATTTCGGTGTGCCTTTGGGAGTGGTCCTACGATATCCACCCCCCATCTTTGTAGCGGCCAAGTTGGTATGATTGGTTTGGTTGGATTTGCTGGAGCATTCTGCTTTTTTGCGAACATCCGGCAATTTTCGCATGTTCGGACGAGTTGCTTGGCGTCTTCGCGCGGTCGGCCAATAGAAAACCCCGTCTCATAGCCCTATGTGCAATTTCATGAGGTCCTCTCGTGAGCGCCATAGCTTCCTCGAGTGTATTTCACTCGAGGAGTTTCCTTCCCTCCTCGGTACTTATACATTTGAGCTTCGGAGCAACTATGCCGTCTTTGTATAAGTTCCCATGCATAATGGAATAGTGCTTCGTTCTTGATGCCATTCGCTACAGCTCATGTTTGCTTTCTGGTTCATATGTTCCTTGGAGAAAGGCGAATATCGGGGCTCTCCAATCCTGGCTTGCAATAGCGTGTATTGCCCTTGGTGATTCTTCTTCTTCTCTTATTGCTCTTATCGCCGGGTTCGATAGAATACATCTGGTGGAGTAGTGATTTCCTGAGCTGCGGCCTTTGCTAATTCGTCAGCTTCTCTGTTATCTGCTCTTGGTATGTGTCTGATCGAAAACCCGGAGAAATGTCGCTCCATTTTTCTTACTGCTGCAAGATACTTCGCTAGCACTGGCTCTTTCGTGGTATAATCTTTTCCGATTTGCCCTTTGATAACCAAGGAATCGAAAATATTACACATCTTCGACCCCTAATGCCCTTAGCTTGGCGGCGCGAGTAGGACTGCTTCATATTCGGCTATGTTGTTAGTGGATGGAAAGTTCAATCTTGCTGCGTACCGAATTGAAGGGCCTGCGGGAGGTGTTAAGATAGCCGAAATTCTGGCTCCTTTGTCGCACCACGCTCCATCACAGTGTACAGTCCAGAGTGGTTCTTCGAAGCTTAGATTAGTGTCATTTGCCGACGGTGTCCAATCGGCTATGAAGTCTGCTATTGCCTGAGATTTTATCGCTGTTCTGTGCTCGAAGTTTATGATAAATTCATTGAGTTCTGCTGCCCATTTTCCTATTTGGTCGACTGCTTCCGAGTTACGAAATAAAGAATCAAGGGGCTGAGCTGATATGACCCGAATTGTGTGTGCTTGGAAATAATGTCTTAGCTTGTGTGATGCCATGACTACCGTGTATGCGATCTTTTCCAATTAGGAATAGTTCAACTTCGCGCTGACCGACAAATTTCGGAGACGTAGTATATTGGTTGTTGCCTCAGCTTGTGTTCATGCTCTTTTTCCTCAACTAATACCGCGCTTTACGACCCACCGGTGAAGCCGCAAGGTAGAGGAGCAGGATCGCTTTCGGGGATGGTTTTGACATTATCGTGAGGTTTGTCGATAATCTTTGAGATCTTCGAATGCCTTCGTTGCTCTTGGCCCCATTCAAGTTTGCATCTTGTTTTAACGCTTTGAAGAATGGTAACCCTTTTTCGGCCGATCTTGAAATGAATCCGCCGGGGCTGCTATCCCGCTTTTGTGAGTTCTTGTAGTTTCTTCCTAGTGTTCGGAGGTTTCATTTTCATGATGGCGGTGATTTTCTCGGGATTGGCTTCTATACCTCGGGCCGAGACGAGGCACCCGAAAGCATTTTGCCTTTCTAGATTCGAAGATACACTTTTCGTGATTCGGGACGTAGTCCATTGTTTCTGATTAGAGAAAGTTTCCTTCGTGTCTTGTATGTGGGTTTCTTTGTTGACGCTTATCACCACGATGTCATCGACATATGTGACTATGTTCTTTTTCTTTTTTCTCTCTCAACACCTCGTCCGACATGCACGAGAAGGTAGATCCGCATTTCGCAATCCCTCTAGCATTCGCTTGAAACAATAGGTGCCCCGGGAGTGATGAAGCTTGTTTTCTCTTCGTCTTCGGGTTCATCCATATCCGGTGATATCGAGAAGCAATCTAGTAAGCTTATTCTTTCACATCCCGCAGCGATATCTATCGGGTTGTCAATTTCGGTAGAGGATATGGGTCTTTGGGGCATGATTTGTTGAGATCGGTGAAATCTATGCACATTCGCCATTTTCTTATGCCCCGAGCGTTTGCTTTTTTCTCGTACCATAACCACATTCGCTAACCATTCCGGATATTGGGACAGTCCGATTACTCCCGCATCTAGCGATTCTACGTGATTAAATTGCCGCTGCGGTAGCCCTTTCATCTGAGAGTTGTCGGAGTTTCTGCTTCCTCGGCCTGACGGTTTTGTTGACGTTGAGGTTGTGCTGAGCAAAATTTCGGCTTACACCTTTTAAGTCGTCACGACTGGGCAAACACATCCCTGTTCTCGCCGAGAAAGTTTACAACGGCTGATTTTTCTTGTGGCTCGAGTTCTTTTCCTACAAGTACACATTTGTTCGAACATGCGCTGAGAGGTTGTCTTTCGTTTTCTCTGCCAGTATCTACTCTAAGTTCTTTCTTTGGTTCAACTTGAGCCTGCTCTTCGCCATTATTTGGTTGATTGTTGTTGTTGGCTACTTTGTTTATCATGCTGTAGCCGGGAATGGGCTTTCCATCTATGTTTCGGGCTGCTTCTTGGTCTCCCCAAATTGTAATTATACCGAAGGGAGACGGCATTTTCATGCACAAGTAGCTTTGTTTGATGATAGCATCGAACTTGCTTATGACACCTCGTCCAAATATAGCCATGTAGGGGTAGTCAATGTTGACCACGTCGAACATGATTTTTTTCTGTTCTGACCTTGCTTCCTTCTTGGAACTTAACTATGATCTCTTTTTTGCCAATTGTGTCTATTCTCTTCCCACCGAATCCGAATAGAGCATTTCTCGCTGGAAGTAGGGTTCTTCCGTCGGGCCCATGTTTTCAAAAGCTTTGATGAACACGATGTCACCGAACCGCCATTGTCTATCAAGATGTTGTGCAAGTTGAATCCCTCTACGATTGTTGTTGCCACAAATGCGTCTGTATGAGGAAAATCTCGGACCTGAAAGTCATCCTCTGTGAAAGATATCGGGACCAGAGACCATGCTGGTCTGTTAAGCGGTATTCTAGGCGTTACCGAGTGAATCCTCCTGTAGTAGTCTTTTCTGGCTCTCTTGTTCTCGTGTTCGAGGTTAGATCCCCCTGTAATGGCGAAGATATCCCCTCTGGTCTGAAATACAGTGTTTACTGCTTTGTCGTTTGTGTTTCCATCTGACTTGGATTGATTTGCGGCTGGCTGGTTTTCGGTATACGGTGGTGGTGGTAAGGCTGCCGGTTGTGATTGGGCTTGAGCTTTGTATCGGGGAGATATCCCGGATTGGTCCACGTGAGTTGCTGGTTATTTGGTGGAGCATACCCGTATTGGAATGGGTATGGAGCAAAATTACTATTCGACCGATTTGGTGGTGTTGGGGCCGATGCCATGGATGATTCGGACCGATTTGGACTTGGCCGCTCTGTCGGCCGAGTCATCTTTCATTTTTCGTTCTTTTCGCGATTCGACCATACTTGCAGTCTCTGCTGAAATGTCCGCAGTCTTCGCCGCAGATGAAACAAGACGGTACTTTTGGACCTCCTCGGCCTCTTCCGCGTCCTCGCCCTCGCTGAAGTTCGGCCCCCTCTATTCGGCCGCGGCGGCCTTGCACTCTTGCTTTCTATTTGATCTTGTGCCGGTGGTGCGGCCGGATCTTCGCTTTACATTGTAAACTCGCTTTCTTTGTTTTTTTCGCCCTCGCTGGTTGCTTGGGCCTGCTTGGGTCTGGTCGCCGGGTGATTGGTTGAGACCTTTCCTTTGAGCTTTTTCTTCCGCCGAGGCCTTCTTCGGACTTGGCGAATTTCTGATTTGTTCAAACGGGTCCTTGATGGTTTCGGGTTCTTCTCTCGTCCAAGACTGATGCACATTGACCTATTCCGGTCCCTCTATTGCGGAGGCAATGACCACTTCGTCCAAAACACCGGTGTTTGAGCTCGAGCTGTATTATCCTATCAAGGTATTGGCCGAGAGGTTCTCCGTCCTCCCGTCTTAGTTTTGAAATCCCTCATTGCTTTTTCTTGCTCAAACCTTCAAAAGTTGTTGTCAATTCTTCTTTCAACTGCTTCCGGCCGGATAGATTGTGGACGTAATCCGATGTACCAATCGTGGGCTATGTCTTCGATCGCCATGATGAGTGATTTCGCTAGAGTTGCGGAATTCCCTCCCTGCCGAGTGAACTCGCCGCTTCATAACTTGCTATGAACTTTCTTGGATCCGACTTGCCGTCAAATGATGGCAATTTCGCTTGTACCCCGGTGGCCAAGGTTGTTTTACGTAACTTCGGCCGACAGTGGTGATGTTATGTCAAATGAGCCGAGATCATCTCCGGATATGTTGTGCGCGGCCAACGCCGCTGCTGTTTCATCGATGAGATCTATCGTTCCTTGAGTGTCAGAGTGTGTTTCATCGACTCTTCCATTATTGTATCTCGAGTATGAGCTTAGCTTTTTGATCTCGGACCGCTTTATCTTCTCGCGAGTTTCATCAAATCTTCTTTTGGATGATCTTTGTGCGAGCAACGCTTCTTTTCTTGCCCGAAGTTCTCGTATTTCAGCATTGTTGTCACTTAGCTCTTTTAGCGCCTTTCCTGCGCTACAATCTCCTCATCTATGTGATCTTTGATTTCATCGTCTTGTCGCTCTGCCCCTTGGTCCTGAAGAGTTTCCCCGATCAGTCCTTCCAGTCGTAGCTGTCCTCCGGTTTGCTTTCTGGTTCCTCCTCTTCGGCGGTACCATTCGAAGAGACGCGTGCCTTCCCGACCAGGTCCCGATGAGTTCAAAGACTTGGACTAGGGCGGGCCTTACCTTTCCTCTCGCCATTGAGATATCGCACAACCACGGTGGGCGCCAGCGTGGGTCTACCTCTAGCCGAGGTAGCCCCCGAGGTTGCAAGGCCGAGACGCCGAAGGTGTTGAAACGAATATCAAACAAGAAGTGACAAGAGGCTGTTGTATTCCTTCATCATCCCCTTTTACATCACCCCATGCGGGGGTATTTATAGCTGCCCGTAGGCTTTTACATTCCGTTCTGCGCCTCCTACCTACTTCGGCATCTTTGGAATATTCCTTCCAAGCGGAGGGCTTCATGGTCTTTTTCTCATCACAGGTCCAACCACTCCGTGTGGCCCCGACTACGGTCCCCGCAAAGCACAAGTTTATAGACTTCGAATAATCATATTCGCCCGAGATCTCTCTCAAAACCGGCATATGAGTTCGGTCCCCGAAATCATGTTCGCCACGAGATCTCTCTCGAACCCGACGCATGATTTCGTGGTCCGAAATCAATCTTCGGCCGGACGCCGGCAAATCATGTTCTCCCCGGGCGAAGAGGGGACGAGCCGGTGCTTCGACGCCGGTTCACATCCGAACTCTTGTTCGATCGCCCGAACTCGTGTTCGCCCGAACTCCCACGCCACGCGACCGCCCAGAACGTGTTCGTGTTCGAACTTATGTTCGGACCCCAAATTCTTGTTCGGGTGATTCCCCGAGGCGCTGAATATTCTCAGGTGTCCGAAATGGTTAGCCCGACCCGAGCAGGGGGTAGGTGATCTCATACCGTCCCCAACACTCCATGTCTAACTTAATTAAGGAAGGCATTCTAACCTAAGCACCATGTTAATTTAAAAGCCTATGAAAGCACACATGTAGCACTTTCAAACCAAAGCATACTAAAGCAAACAAAGATGACATGAAAGGACTATAGAGATTTATTCAAATAAAGATGAAGTAACATGATCATGGTGAGATTTTTTTAGATGCAAATGACATGAATAAATGCAAGGAACTAAACATGCAATGGATTTTGCATAATAAAACATAAACTAGATGGAGTGAAATGCATGGATAAATCAAAGTAAACATGCAATAGAGTGCAAGAAATTAAATAATAACTACTCAATAAATTTAAAGTCCATGAGCAAGACTTTCTCACCTTTATTAATCATACTTACCAAGATGTGCAACTTCTATGTTCGTCACTTGAGATGTGTGCATTGAATTCTTATGACGGCGACTTCTTTTCCAATCTTGGGTTCTTCAATGTTTCTTCTTTCCTTTTCTTGTGGAATTTCGTAGGAAAGTTGCAACGCCATCTTGTGTCCCTGTCTATTCCACAACTCAACAAAACAAGGGTAATCCTACTAAAGCTAGTGATATACTAAATTAGCAGATATCAAGATCATTATTAAAATCTTTACGCCAATTGCTTCCCAACAACGGCGCCCAAAAAAAGCTTATTGATGTTTGTTAAGTGCTAAAAGAATAAGAAGGATTACGCAAGCGCCTGTAACACCATTGTAGCTTTTCCCTAGGAGAGTATTCTAGGTATCGTATCCACAGGGAAGCTTTGGCTAAAAGAATTCTAATAACTCACAATCATGTATCTACTAACTTAGCAAACCAACTAAACTAAAGAGGGGTAAGTGATAAATGCTAGATAAATAATAATATGACTAAAAGAATAATATAATAAATAAGTAACTTAACTAATCAAGAGATCAACGGGAGAGATCAAGGTTCCTAAATACTTCTCTATTACTTTGGTTCTAGGATAACTGAAGTATGGATAGATATAGCAATCATACACAAGCACTTTGGAGCAACGAAGACGTTTCCAACTCTCGAGAAAGACTAGGAAGAAGTAGTTGGGGGAAGGCTGCCAAAAAGCTCTACTTAACATCAATCCTAACGTGGTGGATTACAAAAAGGCCTAACAATTTTGCCACCCCAGGGGCTACCACAACTAACAGGAGAATTGAGCGCAACCTCGGGTAACCTATAGTCTAGACACCATGTCTACACTATCGATTACTACTCTAATTACCTAGCAAAGATCCCATGCAAATATATAAATACTATACTAAACATATATAAATACTACTCTAATCACCGAGGTTCTCTTGCTTCCTATCCGGTAGATTTGGTGGCTCATGTTTCTCGGACCCCTCGAAGGGATGGAAAAACTTAGTTCACACTTGTATAGCCGACCACCACTTGGTGTTGTTCTAGATGTCGTGCTCTCCACGAAACCCGAGATAAAGAACAAGCTAAGTCTTTGTCATTAGCCATTCGACTAGGGATATAGTGCGTGACACATATAAATGCAACAAAATGACCTTAAATTAAACTAATTATCCATGTACTTCCAAATTATAATTTGTTTGACTTTTTAACCCTAAGTTTGACCACTCGTCTTATTCAAAAAATTTGTGCAAACAAAGTCAAATTTAAGTCATTCTCAAGGACCTTTTGTTAATTAATTAATAAAGCAAGCCACAACAAAAAAAGAAATGATATTTTGCACAAATTTTTGAATAAGACGAGTTGGCAAACTTGGGGATGAAAAAGTCAAACAAACTACAATTTGAAACGGATTTTTGTATTTATTATAGTATAATATATAAGAAATCAAAAGATGTTAGAAAATTTTTCATACAATCACCTGGATTAGGGAATGGCCTTGTGTCCACACGGGGAGGCGAATGGCTCATCGCCGGTGTGGAAACCTCGTTGTTGTGGTGGCGGCAGAGGCGAGGAACGTTCATACCACCGGTGAGAGATAAAAAAAAAAAAAAGAAGAAAAAAGCTCATGAATATGTATATATATGCATATAGGAATTCTTGACAAGAAAAAATATCAATACCAATGAAATATCCAGGAGCCATGACCAAATCTCGAGAGAGAGAGAGTCGAGTGGATTTTGTGAGGAGTAAGTGTAGAAGCAAAGCAAGTAAGGAGCTGGTTGGTGCATGCGTGGGTATATGTGTTTATGTGGCGGGCGCCTTGATTTATAGCAGTTCTTGAGGGCACGAACATCACTGGCTGGGTGTTTAATAAACCCGACGGTGAAGTACATAATCACTACGGGTGTTAAGAAACCCAGCAGGTGAAGTACATAATCACTACGGTTTTTTAGTTTTGTAGCCGGCAGGTGAATTCGCGGTCTCGTCACTTCACTTTCGATTACGCATGCATTGTTGCAAATCTTTGCCATGCATGCAGAACTTTTGCATAGATGCTTCTCGCAAATGCCCCTAAGTTGGATTCCATATCAAGTTCTATGCAGTATATTGTTATCAATTGTTTATATAACATTATTTCATTCACATTGGATTTGGATTAATTAGTTTGATTTCAATAGGGTTCTTGTTGTATTTCATCTTTTATTATGTTCGATGAAGGGAAAAAATTTGGAACTTCGGAGATATCGAGAGTCAAACAACATCCATATAGCAGATAATAAATTTCATTATATATTTCGATAACAAAGACCTTACATAAAACTAAATATACAATAACAAAGACCTATTTACAGATAGGTCAATGCTACAATCAAAGTGTACAAACACATTAAAATTTAACCGCCTCAGTAAGTGTCTTCGGCATCTCGGGATTGAAGAAGTGGCGAGATGCATCGGAAGAACTCCCGAGGAGGTTGGGGGATGAGATTCATCCGAAGCTTTGTCCTCAGCCCAAACTTGACCATTGGATGAAGTTGTCGTACTCTTCATCCTTCGCCCAATGATCATTGTTTTTCCGTGGATCTAGATGATTCAGATATATGCCCTTGTGCCGGGGGTTTTGCATCCACATTTACACCCCAAAACACAAAGACTCGGACTCTTAACATGAGTGTCAGTAGGATCCTAACGGATCCTGTCACTGTGAATCATAATACCCATAGAAACTCAAAGCTCTGGTGTCTCTCTATCTTCAGTAAGACACTTCTAGCACCTTTTCTGTAAAGCATTTTCGTTGACTAGGCATATCTGTACGTGGAGGGCTTTCTCCCAAAGAAAGGTCATATGTATGTGGAACTGGAAAGTACTGCTAGCAAGGAAGATCGAGGTCGAAGAACAAGGAAAATAAGCAGAGAAAGAGTTCCTAGATCCAAAACCCATCACACTAAAATTCAAAACTAAGCCTTCTACTATGAGGAGAGAGTAGCAACTACGGGGACGAACCAAGAATGCAAGAAAACATTAGGAGAAACTGGGTGCAAAACATAGTGTCCCTCTTGCCGTTTAAATAGGCGAGATGCCGTGGTTGAGGTCGTGGCCATGGTATGGAGAACATGGCAGCAAAGCTTCAAAGATTGGTGCGGTGGTCAGCCCGTCGAGTTGAGAATCGACCGCCACCGCCGGGTCTCGCCATTTTTCACCCGGCAAAGTGATCTTGAATATCACCGCCGGATAGTTGTAAATTTACACCCGGCGGTGTTTTGTCCGACATTGATTTAACTCGCCGACGCCAGAGCCGTTGCCTGACCTTTTCTCATCGAAGGGAAGACACAGCCGGTTGCTGAACCGCAAAGTGAATACCGGGCAACGTTGTTCTCCACGCGAGCGCCATGCATGCACCGTGCCGTGACCTATCACTGCTCGGCTCTCACAGGCCTCTCGCGGAACACATGAAGTAAAATTAAACGTGACGGCTATTGTACGGAGTTCTCCCATGGTCAAAAAAAAGAAAAAAAATTGTGATAGCTATCATTTGGGCGGTACAATTTCCATTCTTTAAACAGCCCGGCGGTGTTGTGGCACACAAGCAAGTTGAGTCTCATTTGTCCGTGCTCGATCTAGCCACATAGGCAGCACAAGTTTCTCTATCTCCCTCGCTCCCTCCCTCCCTCTCCCTCTGCCGTCGGCATCATCTAAAGGTACGTGTGGTTCTTGTACGTAGCAATGGTAATTAAATAATGTAAAGCATTCCTTGTTTTAGGATAATAATGGTGTAATTAGATATCTATGTATGCTATGAAATAAAAATCATTGGATTTTGTCCACACCGTGATCACCATTTATATCTATGGTAGTTTTAAAGTACCATTTAAAGTTGGTTTGGAATCGTAAACTTGATCTCCGTTCTTGAAAAATGGTCAAAAACGGCTCGGTGGGGGATCGAACCCGGGGCTCGGGATTGGGTGCCTTGGGAAACGCAGTGGCAGCCGAGGAAGCTGCCATTTGGAAAGGCGTGCAAACGCGCGCGCGCAGCCGGGTCGCCCATTGCCACGCGATTGCCGTGGAAGCGGCGATTGAGAGAAAACGGGCGCAAACGCATAGCCGGTCGCCCTTTGAGTGCCTAGGAAACGGCCATTGGATCGCACGGTCGCCGTTTGAGTGCCGAGGAGTCAACTTTTTATGGCGCCGCCATTGGAAAATGATCTCAATCAACTCTGCATGCATCTTGTGGCTTGTTACTATTTGTACACCCTCGACACGACGATCTCGGTCGCCGTCATTGGAAAATGATCTCAATCATAATACCCATAACCCCGTTTACGCATTACACAGGATCGTGGGACGCGTCGACATGGCCGGTAACTACACCGTGAAGAGCTGCAGTTCACCGTCGCGCGCCTCCATGATGCCCCCCCGGAGGCTCAATGGCCTCGCCCGAAGCACTTGGCCGGCCAACGGTGACTGACCCCTTGGAGCTCAAGGCCAACTTCTACGCCTTCAAGATCGACGACATTGCCCGTATCCTCGCTCGGGGATACCGGCCAAGGTGCGTAGACCGAGAGGCGATCACGGGCGGCCGGGCGGGGATCCGACGCGGTGGAATAGGGCGGCGGCGGCGTGTAGGCAGTGGTCTTTTTTATTTTTATTAGCTATCTAGTATTTTTATGCACTTGTAAAATATATTATCTATTATGTTCTAGTGAACCAGTCATTTTTAATTCATCCGCGTGTCAATCTTCATTTTCTATCGTTTGTTTTGACTGTTCCTTGGTCTTCAAATCGCTATCGGTTCTTATTTCAAACCCGGAGTGATCTCGTGTCCATCAAGACCACTGCTGGGGAACGATTCAATCCGTGGTGATCTAAATATTTACTGCCGGTATTGGTCGAGTCCGTGGAATTTCTGATTTTCCCCGCGCCTGAACGGTTCATCATTGCCGGGCGCGTTTCATCCTTGCCGGTGGACTAAATTCGGCAGTGATGAATGATTCTGTAGTAGTGTCTGTGCTCCTTGATATTTGTTCATCAGAAGATCAGAGAGAGAGAAGACGCTTTGAGTGTGTCAGCTATTTGTTCACCTATTTTGTTTGCAACCTCACTTATTAATCACTACAGAGGAATGCAACAAAACCTCACAGGGTGACAAAGTGGTCACGGGCCAAGGACATGGGGTCCAACCTCATCTGGATAAGCTGTATCAAAAAGAGTGCAGCAAGCAGTAACGACAACAAACAGAAACGTTCACCATGCGTCCACGTTGGAGATGGCACATTACCACTTAGGGCACCTCCAGTTCTAAATTGAACCATCAAATAGACGCAAGCCGAACCGACGAGGAGTTCGATAGTTCTCCAGCGTTAACTTCGCTTTATGGGTGCATGTGTGATTAAAATATTCGTTTGCACGGCCAGCAAGGCGTGAACTTCGCTTTATGATAGCACCAATGAGATCTCAGGACGAGCTGGATAATGATTTCTCTGCACTGCGTTCAGAGAAAGAAAGAGAGCAGGGAGGTGGAGTGACATGTCTATGCACATAGCTTGCGCACAGTAATGCTCTCCCTTGTCCCGGTGCAGAGCTCCGGTGGTGTGTCCAGACGAACATGTGGTGATGCCTACAAGTCAGGGCATATGGAGTCAGGGCATCAAGTGAGGGTACAATCACGTCTCGTGGGTCGTTTCAAAAAAGATTCTTTCTTTCAGTCAAGCGAGTGTGCTATCAAGTTACTCCTTGTTGTTCAGATCTGGGTAGCATGTCGGGGCCACATGACAGATGACCTTCTTGGTGTCTCTCAGCTACACATATGGAGTCTACTATTTTTTGACCCTGGCACTACTAAAGATGGCAGCGGTTCGGTTTCGTTCGGATATCCGCGGGTTTCGGTTCTGCGGGTTTCGATTTTTGGTGCTGGAATTTCACCCACGGTTTTCATGTTCGGTTTCGGGTTCGGTTTCGGGTTTGGTTTTGGGTTTAGTTTTTCACCCGTGGATATCCAATGGATATCCGAAATAAATCATTTAGAATTAAAATTCATGTTTTATAATATGTTAATAATAACTTATTTACTTAGATTATTAAATTTATTCAAAGTTGACTCATAAAAATATTTATTATTTGTTGTCTCTTGTTTATACATATGAATATGTGTATATATATTTGCGGATATCCGTTTGGTTTCGGGTTATCCGCGGGTTTCGGGTATCCGTTTGGGTTTCGGTTTATCCGTGGGTTTGGTTATGGTGATGGATTTCCACCCGAATTGGTTTCGGTTTCGGTTTTGGTTTTCAATTTGGGGTTTCGGTTTTGGGTGCACGGAGACTCCACCCGATCCGAACCCGAACCGTTGCCATCCTTAGGCACTACGTGATTCTTAACCTACTTTCAAGTTCGTGGACTAAGTGGCTACACTTGACCTGGTGGTGAATATATTAGTGTTTTTCCTGGTTTACCCTCCATATTAAGTCATGGTTGATAATCATTTGACCTTCTATCTATCTATCTATCTATCTATACGTAAATGCGTGCGCCTCGTCTCCCGTCGACCATGCCTGCGTGCGTACGTCTCTCTATCTATCTATCTATCTATCTCTATCTATATCTATATCTATAAAGGAGCGATGGAATTGGAATTCATTGTCACCAAAAACTCCCTACCCACCTGAGACTGACGGGTGGACCAACAAGAGAATGGGAGCAGGAACATATGAAACATCCACGTTTCTCTCGCGCTTTCCATTGCCGATCTCCCCTCCGATTTTCTTTTACGCGAGTGGAAGCCAACCCGCCTCCTCGTACCCCTCTCTCGGCCGCACGACCCTCTACCTCTCCCCCACGCGCACCTCCCCGAATCGCCGGACGCCAGACGCCGCCTCGGCGCGATCCCTCCTCTCCCACCTAGGATTATTTGTGAAATTTGACCCTTTTTAAAAAAAAATTCAAATTTATCCACGTTTTGAAAATAATTGTATCAGGTATCCCTTTTTGGTCACGCCTGGGGCCCGGCGCGATATTTGCACTTTGTCGTGCCACATGCGCCGGGCGCGACGTGGGCGCCCACGCTGGCTCGAACGGTTGACCGGCCGGGCGTGGAGGCACGCTGGGCCCAGCACGTCGCGCCACATGCAATGGCGCGACGGGCCTGTCGCGCCAACGCTCGTCGGTGGTTAGGTTTTCTCCTTGGCGCGACGGACGTCTTTGCCTTCCTAAAAGACATACCCTCAAGCAAAAACAGCACAACTTTTCGCCGTTTATCGTAAAAAATCTGAAATTTTTTCTCGAGGTTCTTGACCCCTGTTGGCCTTCATCAAAATTGCCAAAAAAAAAAATTGGGAAAATAAAGAAAAAAAATTGTCAAAGTTTTTGCACGAGAGAAGAGAACGTGCTGATTTTCTCAGAGGTCACATACCGCCTCCGTTGTAGGTGAAATTTCTTGTGGTTCCTTCTTTTGTGATCCCTGACCCAGGAAAAATACAAAAAAATAATAAAAATAAAAAAATTGTGATACTTTGGGTCGCCAAAAATCTGAGAAAAAGACGAAATAGTGTTGTTGTGTGCTTTTTCGATCTTGCTGTTATCCATCGCCCTGTTGTTTCATCTTGTTGTTATCCTCGTATGCACCGCCGCCTTTACTGCTGTGGCGATCTCCGCCGCTTGGACCGTTCCCTCCCTTAGACTCCGGGCGCAAGGGCGCTATTTTTAGCAAGCTAACGGCGTTTACTTGGACAAACGAAAGGATGCTAGTTGCTGCATGTTTCTACTTTCCTTGGCCTAAAACGACGGAGATTTTTTTGAATGGATGGAGTAATCCCATGGCGCGACAGTCGCGCCAGATTGGGCGGAGCGACGGAGTAGGGGCTTGTCGTGCCATTGCATGTGGCGCGACAGGCTAGGCCCCGGTCAACTTCAGGTGTGCCGGCGTGGGCGCCCACGTTGCGCCCGGCGCGATGTGGCGCGACAAAGTGCAAATATCGCCAGGGGGCCTGGCGCGACCAAAAAGGGATACCCGATACAATTCAAAACGTAGATAAATTTGAAATTTTTTTTTAGAAAAAGGGTTAAATTTAAAAAAACGCCTCCCGCCTACCGGTCTCGCCTCTTACGCGCTGCCACAGCCATCCCCATCCAACCCTGTCGCCATGCCGGCCGGTGGGTTCACATGCGGTGCCGTGCGCCGCCGGGTAGGATGGCAGCGGCCGGAAGGAGCCACGATGGTGCAGCACGAGGATCGCCTCGCCGCATGGATGTCGCCGAGCCACCACGAGCCCCCGCCGCGGCCCTTGGACGTGTTGAAGCCATCGGGATCGGGTATGCCGGAAACCGCCACGAACAGGCGACAAAGGTCGCCGCAGTCCAGCACCACCGCAGCGCCGGCCCCCTTCGCGAGACTTCGCCGCATAACCGCCGCCGTACGCGTTAGGCAGTCTCCTCGGGATCGGCTATGCCAGGAACCGCCGCAAGATCGCCGCCCAATGCTCGTAGACGTTGGGCAGGCTCCTCACCACGTTGGGCAGTCTCCCGGGATCGGCAATGCCAGGAACCGCCGCACGATCGCCGCCGACCGCTTGCCGTAGACGTTGGGCAGGCTCCTCACCCACCACCCTGTAACGGTAGAGGGGGATAACTATGAATCACGACGAATCTCGTATAGAACTGGAACTGATAGGTTCGGTTACAACTCCGGTCGGCACTGCGCCGCCGGCCTCGAGCAGAGCTCGCCGTCAGGTTCTGGTTCTAACAACCAAGACAAGAGACAAGTTCTACTTCGCCTCTCTCATATACTCATTACAGCCGCACTGGGTAGCAGTACACCGGATGCAACCGGGCTTGGGCCTTCCCGTGCGCCATTCTAGGCCTGCATACCACTGGACTGGGCTGCTTCAGTCTCTTGCCTCCCCTCATCTTGGCCTGTACCGTGACATTCCCCTTCCTTGAAACACGGCTTGTCCCCAAGCCGTTGCTGAAAATAACATATGGAGTTTGATCTGCAACCTTCCAAGTAGATAATTCTGGTAACCATCCATCCTTCTTGATGAGATCAACCGGGAGCTTCATCTGGCATACAACTGCACCAAGGCTTGCTGCTCTTTGCTCAACTTCAATATATACTGTTGTAACCGCTGATGGCCATAGAGTAAATTGTTTCTTTTCATGAGCTGAATCTATCACCCCAAATTCTCTCAACGTGCAGGACATATGAATGACTATGAACAGATAGTCTGTGCACTCCTGAATGATGCTATCAGTGGCACCTTTGCTTTTATGATAAAAGCACAAAAGCCTCATGTCCAGTCCGTGAGTTGCAGTATCTCCTTGCATAACAGTAAGCTGAATATGTCCAGATACACTCACCAACTCTCCACAAGTATATATCTGCACCTCATTCTTCACTGAACCCATGTAGCAGTAGTTCACGTCAGCATCAACAAATTGTTCTACTCCAATTTTCTGATAAACAACCATCAAAATTGTTGCTGAATGCATTCCCAAGTTGATAAAATCTTCCCATGAAATCTGGCCACAAGCTGAGGAAGATATAATTTTCACTGAATACCCTGACTGTAGCAGTTGTATGTGTATGTCACATGGAGACCTCCACTTTCTTGCATATGCTCGGTTTGGATCATGATTGGAAACTGAAGTTGCACATATTTGCACTTTCCTCGAAATATTCTCATGATCAGTGAACTCCACAGAAAAATACCTCAGGAGACCAAACCAAGGCAACATTGTTACACTTTTAGACACGGAATGACCTCCAAGAAGAATCACTCTGCTATTGCCCTCATCAAATTGTGCAGCACTTTGAAGAAACTGAAACCAATGCAGCTTGACCTCATCAAGTGCAGATTCAAACAACATGAGAGAGAGTACTGTTGGAGCATTGATCTTACTCGAATTCTTGACATAGTGTGGCATCAAGCACTTCGAGGAACCCAACACGTCAAGGTCAACATTAGTAAAGAACTCCTCTCTAGAATTCAGGAGTACTAGAATGCCTCTGGGCTGGTCATTCTCGAGTAGAAATATAGCCATAGCTTGATCAGTGATCATATATTTCTGACTATTAGCACACAGGCTGCGAGCAGATAGTAAACACACAACATGTTGTGTCAGTAGTGCAGTTGGGATGTCAACGTTGACATCTTGGTCAGAAGCAGTGGTTGAGGAAGCTGATGCCTGCAGAAGCAATGCACAAGGCCCATGCAAAGTATCCTTGCCACTATCAAACAACCTCATAAATATGACTATGCTAGTAGATAACAACATGATGCCAGGATCAAAGGTGAGTGAGCAGCTGCTATCCATGCATGACTTGTTACTAGAACTGGATTCATCTGGAGGGCGCAAAAGTGACAGTGAAGAGACGAAAAGAACCCAAGTCCTGAACACTCTTGCAAACACCCATGAAGGCCAAGATAGTGGTCTGAATGACTGAATATGGGGACTAATCATGCAGCATTGCCTCTCAACCATGACAGTACGATCGCTGAACTGGCATATAGAACTAGCATACAAACTTGTTGAATTGGGTGGTAGCCAAGGTGATTGCAGTTGCCCAAACAACACATATTTCCAGCACCATGGTGATGCTTCGAGCAGGAACCCACTAATCAGCTGCATTATCCCGGACCAAGAACTAAACATCTCAGTACCTAGCAGCCAAGGAGGTTTTCGTATCTTGTTACCTTGCCTATGATTGATGCTGATGGGCAAGGTGGCGAGGAGACGTTTGGCGATGGTGGCATCCACGAACAGCATAGAGGTCGAGGTAGACAAGGGTGATGCCGAGGATGTGGTTCCAGGCATCAGAGTGGTGACGACGTGGTAGAGGCCCAGCGTCGAACACCTGGTGTGCAAGGCGATGAAGAGCTTGGTGACGCCAATCGGGGTCATGAAAGTCGCGTCCTGACTAGGAGTGGAGGTCGGGGAAGGGGTTGGTGATGTTGAGGCGGTCGTCACCAAGTCGCTGGCGAGGTCGCCGGAGTTGACGTGGGGCGGGGCAGCGTGCCAGATGGTGCTCCAGCGACTGGAGAGTACCTCCGTGCGCATGGCGTCCTTGATGGGGAGGCGGGAGATGATGTCTCGCAGGATCAAGTTGGGGAGGCGGCTGAGGCGGTCGACGCCCCGCCGTCGGCGTCGAAGAGGATGCCGAGGTGGCCGTCGATGGAGATAGGCGGGTCAGCAAGCTCGGTGACGCCCAACGGGAAGTTGGGATCCACGTCCATCACCGAGGCCATCGATGGCGTGGTGTTGGGGACGACCGCGGACGCATGTACTCCTCGCTCCTGATCCTCACCGCTGCCGGCGACCTGGGTGGGGATCGATGGAGTGGATGAAGGAGTCGGTGGCCCAGCGCTGATCCCCAATAGAGCGTCCATCTTCGCCAGAAGCTCAGCCAGCATCTCCTGCCCCGTCCTGGTGGACAGGAACTCCTGCGCGGTGGTGGGTTCCTCAATCGTCATCATGGGCAGACGATCGAGGCAACGAACAGCTTGGATCGAGACGACGAACAAAGGCGAATCGAGGCAGTGAACGGGGTGGATCGAACGGCAATATGATACCAGATGTAACGGTAGAGGGGGTAACTATGAGTCACGATGAATCTCGCATAGAACTGGAACTGATAGGCTCGGTTACAACTCCGGTTGGCACTGCGCCGCCAGCCTCGAGCAGAGCTCGCCGTCAGGTTCTGGTTCTAACAACCAAGACAAGAGACAAGTTCTACTTCGCCTCTCTCATATACTCATTACAGCCGCACTGTGTAGCAGTACACCGGATGCAACCGGGCTTGGGCCTTCCCGTGCGCCATTCTAGGCCTGCCTACCACTGGATTGGGCTTCTTCAGTCTCTTGCCTCCCCTCATCTTGGCCTGTACCGTGACACACCCACCCGTCCCCTCCTCCCCTCACGATCTTAGGCAATCGCCGCATCCCCACTGCCTCCGAAAATTAGTTGCCCAGACTCCGCCCCTCGCTCCGCTAGCGCCCGCCAATGTTTTGAGCACGCCACGGAGCCCTGCCTTCTTCTCGCGACGACAAGCAAGGGACAGTGGTGGCACCCCCACCCTTCGGCGGCTGCAACCAGATCCGGTCGAACAAACCGCGGCAGCGCCCGCAATGGGTGCGACAGTCCGAGTTTTGTCCATGGCGGCTGGTGTTGAGGAAGTGAGGATGTACTGCACCGAGTGCCAGAGGGGGGAGGAGGCCGAGTACATCACGCTACGGAGGAGCACAAGGCCAGATAACTGAATTTTGATTCAAATACTCGTGCCATCTAATTCCTTCGCTCTTTTATAGTATAGACAGATAGATAAATTTGCCATCATGGAATTAGAGTTTCTCTTATATGGCGATATATTGCATTGGATTGTTCTGTCTAGAAGGCCATGCTAAAAGGAGTTATTACTGGTTGCAATTGCAATATACGTCGCTTTTGTCTGTCCTGATGGATCCAAGGTATGGGTTCCATAGTCTACAAACTGTTAAAGAACAAAAACATTTATTTATTATGTTACTCCTTCTCATTTTACATGTGTTTTGTTCAATTAGTACCAGAAAAACCATGCGGATTACATTTATTTAGTGGATGACGATAGTTTGCATTACATGCTGCCTGCATCTGATAGATCTCGATTGGAGGCCGTGGAAAAACGATTCGTTCCTCCATTGATCCAGTAGTCAAAAAGGAGCCGCGTTAATTGTTTGAATTTTTATGGGTAACTTCAAGCTTTGAGCAATTTTCTAAGTGCATCTGCAATATCCTGTAATACATTTCACAACATCTTTTAATGCTGCAGAGCTTATTCTTTCGTCATCACAAACTGAAAATGTACTGTGTCAAGGTTGCCTTGAGTCAAAGCAACCCCTTGACGCATCATATACATGTAATACAGGTAAGCAGTTTGAGCAAACACTGTGCTACATATTCTTGTGCCCAAATAGCTATGGTTTTCACCATTGGTTAGATAATTCATATGATAGTTTTGAATGTAGCACACATATTTTCTCTTATATTCAGAAACAAGAGCAGAGTTGGTCGTCTCTAGGCTTACTCAATTTATTTTAAAGCATTTGGCGGGAGTTTTGCAATGCAATGCCCTGAGATGTCATATCAGCTTCAGGGCTTCAAATCAACAACAAACCATAAACCTACTGTTCTTGAGAAAACCTTAAACCTACTGTTCTGGGTAAAAAAAAACAATAAAAGGGACTGACTCTAGGCTTACTCAATTTATTTTAAAGCATTTGGCGGGAGTTTTGCAATGCAATGCCCTGAGATGTCATATTGGCTTCAGGGCTTCAAATCAACAACAAACCATAAACCTACTGTTCTTGAGAAAACCTTAAACCTACTATTCTGGGTAAAAAAAAAACAATAAAAGGGACTGACTCTAGGCTTACTCAATTTATTTTAAAGCATTTGGCGGGAGTTTTGCAATGCAATGCCCTGAGATGTCATATTGGCTTCAGGGCTTCAAATCAACAACAAACCATAAACCTACTGTTCTTGAGAAAACCTTAAACCTACTGTTCTGGGTAAAAAAAAAAAACAATAAAAGGGACTGAATGCAATTGATGTATGCCCGTTCCTTGTCTGAAAGAAATTGGACTATAGGTTCAGAACATGGAACCATGAATAGAATAAAATTTGCATGCTCAACAACTCAAGATTGTCCTGTCTTTAACCATTGAATTATCTGCCAGCTCCATGTGGACCAGGACCATCAATGTTAAGGGCTATCAATTTTTTCATGTCATGGTGGTGCACTATCAGCGAGGGTTCTCAGATACATATGATCCACCTGCTCCATGTACAATCATTAGCTTATGGTTGTTCACCTTTAGTATTTCGTGCTACAATGCAATTGATCCCGCACCTGCCTTCCCTACTATACAAACATAATGTTGTGAAGATTACTCTCCAGATATTGTTTTTTGAGAAAATGAAAGGTACAACACGTTTCAACTTTAATTATCTTGGTCCTTTTTGGTTCCCTGGGAGTTCCGCTGGAGCTCTAGCAGCACGGCTTCTTGCGCCGCACCGATGAGCGCCCCCACCTCAGCCTCCCAACGCCCGGCGATGGTGCAGGTTTGGAAACAATCGCCCTTGATCTTGACTTTAGTTTATTTCTTTCCTTACTAATAGTGGCAACTTGCTATGTATAATACTATACATTAGACGCATCAGAGAACATCAACATGTTGGATGGGCGTTTTGCTGTGCCAATATTTTTAAGCTTGACTGAACTAAAAGCAATTTATGGAAGCAGTAAGTTCTTTTCTTCGTGCCCATAGTGTTAATTAATCATACATTTCAGATCTTGTGCCTAATTGGAAGCAATAAAAATCAATAGAGATGACATTTTTTTAAGCTGCAATACAATTTCTTTCTAATTAATTTATGGTCAGTGTCTGTAAGGCTAGCGTACTGTATGTTTACGAAGACAGTTAAACACAGACAATTTTTGTTTCTCTGTATTTACTCTTGATGTTTCAATACGGTCAATCTTACTTCAATTATGTAGGAGTTCATATTTTTTTTGCTTCACTGTAAATTCCAGTTCAAAGGATGTGAAGGACTCCGTGACTACATGAGGAAAATATGAAACTATCAAGATACTGTCTGCTAAATTGTCATCATGTCATTTAAATATAGGACAATGGGATCAACTGGTTATGAGTCTCTTATGACACCATGTTGTCTCCGGTCTTCTCATTAGAAAAACAGGATTTATGGTTGCAGCGTCCATGCGTTAAAAATAATTCTTTTTAAATAGTATTATAATTTATAATTATAAAATTGTTTGATTTACATAATTTATTATTATTCTTGAAAGAACTTTACTGCAAGACACGTCGACTGTTCTAAGCAATCATAACAAGGCTACGTAGGACAAAAATATACTCTATGATTTGTTATATCAATAGTGCATTATATTAATAAATCTTGAAAAAAATTATGTGACATTGACCGTTCATCATACGATGATTCGACTATAATAATTTTATGGTTTGATAAATTTTATTAGTCTATATATTTATTATAAGATACAAAAATAATATTGGTATTCTTTCATTTATAATTTTTTTTCTAGACACGTGCGTGTCGCACGTGCATTTTCACTAGTAGTAGTAATATGCCGCATATTACTGTCTTAAACTAGAATATCATTCTCCAAAAGCTACAATATTTTTTATGTTGAATAGTTTTCTCCAGGACTTGTTGTCCTGGACTCAAATTACCTGCCTGCGAGCCTTCCGACAAGTCAGATTGTAGCACATAGGGAAGGGTAATTGAGAAATTGAGATTTCGGAATTTACAAGACACAAATAGGTGCCTCTCTACTGTCGCTTGGGTACCTTGGTCCATTTTTGGTTGAGAAAACAGGACCCATCCCAAACCATGCCTGTACGCCTCAAGGTCTCAGCGGAGCAGCAGGTCCGCTTCCTGAACTGGAGAGGACGATGGCACATGGTTGGAGGGACCTTGACCTGTTGGAGTCAGTCGTCGGCACCCACATGGTCTATCCAGCGGACGATGCCTGACCTTTGTAAGGACAATGAGCCGGCGTTGGCTTGGCTTTGGCTCCCTCCTTGGTAGTGATGGGAGAGGGGCCTTAGGACGAGGCCATGACAGAGTGGCGCATTTAGCGAGTCATCCCAAAATTTTATTTTCCAAAACAGAGAATATTTTTTATATTGTGACAGGAATGTTTTTTTTTTTGACACCACATGGAATATTCTTCTCCTAACTAGAACATGACCTTTATGAATCAAAATTTTATTTTCATTGATTCTTTCATTTCAAATGTTGTCATCATGTAATGTCACAGCCGCCTTGAGGGGGCGGCAGCGACACCAGCCGGCACGCCTTGGGCGGCGGCGGTGACGCTGGCTGGGCGGCGGCGGCGGCGTGGGGGGAGGCGGGGGCAGCGGCGGGAGCAGGAGAGGCAGGGAAAATACTTCTTTATTGCTTGCCCCTAAGAGATTACATCCTCCCTATTTATATGGCCCTCTTATGGGACTTGCATCTCAAGCAATCTCTAAAGGTTTCTTTATATAGTTGGAAAACCTTTTTACAAGCAATCCTTATTTATTTCCTAATAGGAGATTTCTTTATAGAGTGGAATATCCCCTTCACACCAAAAAGTCCTAATCTTATCCTAATCAAACTCGTACTTTAATTGCCGAAGAAGTCGCGGAGGCCAGGGAGAGGCGGCGGCGCGCGCCGCCTCGTGCGCCCCGCTGGCCTCTTGGGCCAGCTCCTCTGGGCTCCATCCTCTGGGGTGTGACATGTAATGTTTTTTTCCAAAATTTTAAATACTATTCTCCTAAACTTAGCCCAATTTTTGAGTCCTTTTTGATAATAACTCTTTTCTAATAGTTATATTTTTGGATCAAAAAGTTTCAGCTAATAAAATAGGTAATTGTTAGCTCGACCTCTAGAGAAGTAGATAATAACTATCTCGCTTGTTGGACCAAATTAGACAGTAGCAATTAATAGTTATCTTCAGTTTTTTTCATAAGTTGTGCATCCAAACACCCTCCAACTAATGAATGTAAACATGGATTTACGTACTAGTTCACCAACCCGTGCAAGAATTATGAGACACTAACTATTAAGAATGGCGTATATTAAATATATTTTCTCTTTGCTAATGTTCTAAAATAACATCTATAATAATTACTCTATAGTCTATATTCAATTGTGTAAATATTGATTTATATGTTTATTTCAACCATATTTAAAGTTTTTATCTTTATGTAGCACCTCTTCACTATTATTTGCAATGGTGATTAGAGTCTACAAATTTGATAGCAAAATGCTTCATATTTTTGTAAGAACTATAGGATCTATCTTTTAAATTTCTACCATTTTTGTGAGTCAATAATTTTCAATGATTAATATGTTTAGTTGAAACATAATAAACTCTAGTTGTTGATTCTTAAAAATCTACAATTTACTGTTTAGCCTTTGATATAGTTGTTGTAATATGTTTTGGATGTATTAATTTAAATTATATTCCTTATTTTATTGTTTATTCAAAACTTCATATTTTTTTTATTAAATAAATATTCTAGGTCGCGGTCTACCCTCTTAGTTTTGACATCATAAATAGTTGTTTCAGCATGCACCATAGCACTCAAGACCTTGACTTTATTGTATCATAGTAGTATTGTTTTGTTAAACAGATAATTCTTAAAATTAAGTTACTAATACCACCTCCATCGCCGAATATAGGAGGAGCGATTTGACTTGGTGTGGCCTTCAAAAACATAGTTTGACCTATAATTTCTCAAAGTATATATAGGAACAAAAGGTTTGATATTTGAAAGTATTTCTAGATACAAATCAAATGTAACTACTTTTTATAATACAAACTTATGATATAATTAGTCTAAATTAAATCCCCAACAATATTTAGTGGCTAAAGGCGATGAGTGTAAGCCAAAACGTGGCATCCAACAAACGATGTGCAAAATGGGTTAAATGGTCAAAATTTGACTTGGCTAGCTTTGGGCACGATACAACACACCTTAAAATCTTACTATTACTAATTGGAAGCTCCAACGAAGCCTCCATGTTAATTCTCACAAAAAATGCTAAGAAAAAAATAAATGCTAGAAATTCTCACGTTAATCAGAAAACATCTAGCCAATGAATCTATAGACTCGGGCAATCGGTAACCATTAGATCCACATTATTTTTCTTTAAAATTACCCACCTTTGCCATTATTATGTAGATAAAAAGAAAAAATACATTATTTTTATATCAACGAAAGCAGGAAAGAAGAAACAAATAGATATATAGGAAGGTATCGTTGTGCAGGGTATCGAACTATCGATATTCTAACGGAGGAGGAAAATTCGGCGCCGCCTCGGCAGTCGGCTCCACACGCCATCAGCCGCCGCCGGGCACCTAACATGTGGTCGCCGGGCCTAGCAAGCAAGGAAGAAGACAATACAGAGCAGACACCAACATACATCTACACCAGCGCTCTTGCTCAGATTGACTGTAAGTCTGTAATCTATATCTGTTGTGTGCCATCTGCAGGAGATGTCCGGCCTCCAGCACTCATCCAGCCGAAGGCGTGATCTACTACATACGTCTACCGTGCACTTGATGGCTGAAGCGAGCGAATTGCATGGCCTGCTGGCTGCGTTGTTTGTGCTGCGCCACGCCATCATCGATCTGGATTATAGAAGGACACGAACAGCCATCTTGGATACAAGACGTGCACGACATCTATGGCCTTGGGCACTTACAAAACTATCATGAAATCTATCAGAAAAATTATCAATTAACAAAGGAGGTGATAACATCCATCTAGCACTTGAGTGTACACATGGAGGAAGCTAGCGTCTCGCTATGTGCACCAAGCACCGACCAATGATGTTTGATCCAGCCACATGGAGGGGGCAGAAGGACCGGTGTGTGCTAGCAACATGAGCACGACGAGGAGATCTATGTCAAGAAACGGAAGACGGGCAGGCCACCGGTGCCTCAACGTCCAGAGTCCATGCCATCTATATCAACGTTGGCACCAGCTGCACCTATAGATTAAGGTATGGCCACTTTTGCTAGATTCCACAATTACAATTTAATTTGTCTCATGCATCGTACATGTATGAACCTTTCGACCATTAGGTATAATATTAATTTTAATTTTATTGTCCTTGGATTACTTGGCACAAATAAGTTTTGATGAAAGAGGATAAGGCGGCTATCAAGGCTGGCGTTCAAACCATGATGGAGATAGCAGTCAAGCTGATCAACAAGAAAGCGAAGAACAAGACTGACGCTCCCCAGCTCGACGGCAATGATGATGCTCAGCCGGAATGAAGGAAAGCTGGAACAATCTCAAATGTCAGTGTCTCTGTAGGTGCTTCGAGAGATGATCTGCCTGGATGTTGAAGTAGTCCTGTCATGCTGAAGTCTATCTTTTGCTCTTGGTCAAGAACTCCATATGTTGGGGCCGCTAGTCTGTAATGTTTAGCGTTTGCTTCCTGATACTCTCTTTGTTTCCAGTTGCCTGTTGCTGGCGCAGCCTCCCTTAGTCTATAGGTTTCGTATCCTTTATGTCAGGGCCGTTGCTTTTTAGTCCCTTGCTACTTGGTTTTGTCTATGTCTGTAAACTTGCTTTCACTCGGTATTTCTGTTGATCAATGGAAATGGGGTTTACCTCGGTTCAAAAAAAAAAGTTTTGATGTAATCCATATTGACCATCAAGTATGAACTTTTATTAAATTATTAATAGTGTCAATGAGTTGCTTGGAACTACATGCTAATAATGATGCCAAAAAAAATAGGTGACCATGATCTTTGGAGATATCAATAAAGCCATGGAAAAAATTCAAACCTCCACAGTTATAAAAGATAATTAAACTAATCCAATAATATTTTTTATAAACTATTCTTCGCTATCATTATGAAAGATAAAGCTTTGACCCCTAAATAAGCATTCAAATTGCCCTAATATTGCATTATAAAAAACAATGTAAAGTAATATATACCTATATAATTTGTACCCAAATTATCCACATCAATCATTAAAAAAAATTAACAAAATACCCTCAATTTACATGTAAATGCTAATATAAGCTATTACAAACAATAATTCAACATGTTAAAACATACATTAGTATAAATGTTTGTTTGCTTATCATGCATGGAATTATATCCTATAGCAATCCACTTAGTAATGATAGCTGCAGTTCACTTCAAGTTCTGTTAACACTCATGACAATAAACTTTGAAAGTCATTATCTAAAAAAAGTTCAAACATTTTGATTGAAACATTATAACATATCAATATTAATAACTTAATTTTAAGAGATATTTGTTTAATTAAACAATACTAATATGATTCAATAAATTTAACATCACAAGTGCCATGGTGCATGTTGATGCTGTCAAAACTAAGAGGTATCCTACAACCTTAGAATATTATTTTTCATAAAATAAACATAAAATGTTTGAATAAATGGTACAATAAGCATTAGAAATTTCAATTTAATATACATGTAAAAAATATTATAACAACTAGATCTAAAGCTCATGGTTAAAGTATAGATTTTCTTGATATCACATAAAGTATTAAAGAAGAGTTTATGTTCTTTAAGTTTTTTATGTTTCAACTAAATATATAGGGTGCTAATAATATTAATAGTAGAAATTATTACTCACGAAACTGGTACAAATAAAAGAAAATGATCCTATAGTTCTTATAAAAATCTAAAACATTTTGGCATCAAATGAGTAGATAATCACCATTGTAATTCATAGCTATTGATATGAGGAATTAATAAGCTTAAAATTTGGGTAAAGGTTATGATGTCAAAATATAAACTGCAGCTAAAACTATCATATCCTAAGAAAATGTTTCAAATAAATGTATATTTACAGAGGGGCAAAGCAAAATAACATATGAATCAATATTTGATAAATTATCACAATTGAATCAATACAGATTATTAAGGTTATTATTTTAGAATTAGAACAATAGTAAAGAGAAAAAGATAATCGATATAATAAATTATTATAGTTATTATTTTAGAATTATAAAGTCGACTCATAAGAATCTAACCCATGCGAGAGCACGGGTTTGTGAACTAGTAAACTAAACAATAGTGGCAGAGACGAAGCACACAGGTGACTAACAATGGCTAGAGATCGAGATAGTGCTGGGCCTGGCTTCAGAGCATTCGGGCTGTAGCTGGCTGTAATGTGCATGCTTAAGATGGTTATGTTGGTTCAGTTCGAATTTTGGCGCAGCAGAAGCCAAAATGTGGCCGACACATGAAGGCCCGGCCTGCAGGGGAGAGGACGACAGCACATGGATGGAGGAGACCTTGACCTGCGCGGCCGCCGAGTCAAGTCGTCGGCCCCCAGTCATCTGAAATCGCTGTGAAGGCACATGGGCTGAGTAACGTTTCTGAAACGACAATGCCTGCTATGCCTGCTTTTGCATCAATGTTGAGTAACGCCTTTGAGTATTAACTCGGCAGTGTCCTCCTGTCCATTGGAGCTTGCTTGCGCTAGCATGGTGAGCTGAACGCACCATTGTCACACCACCACAGTAGCACTACGAATCCACTCTCATATCTGAACCAGCCAAGAGAGGAAGCATGAGTGTGGTGACGGGGGCGCTGGGAAACCTCACCCCCAAGCTTCTTCAGCTGATCCATGGTGAGTACAAGCTCCAGAAGGGCGTGAAGAAGCAGATGCAGTGGCTCCACAGCGAGCTGCAGAGCATCTATGCCTTCCTCGGCGAGGTCTCGAAGGTGCCATGGGATCGGCTCGATGAACAAGTCAAGGTATGGGTGCGTGAGGTCAGGGAGGCATCCTATGACATGGAGGATGTCCTCGACACCTACCTCGCGCTGCGTTGATGGTGGTGAGCCCGCTGACCCGAAAGCAGGCTCAAACGTGCCATGAGGATCTTGGGTAAAGTTTTTTACCAAGGCCAAGGCTCGCCATGGCATTGCTGGTGACATCGAAGACATCAAGTAGTATCTTGAAGAGATTTCTGAAAGGCGCCAAAGGTACAAACTTGATGAGATTATGTCCCAGCATGACACAACAAAATCATCCATTGATCCTCGCCTTAGTGCTATGTACAAAGAAATGACACAACTTATTGGCATGGACAAGTCAATGGAGGATGTCATTTCTCTGCTGAATACATCCCATATAGAAAACGATGTGTTCAACAAGAACATTATGAAGAAGGTTTCTATTGTTGGAGTTGGGGATTGGGCAAAACCACTCCGGCCAAAGCTGTGTATGACAAGCTTAGTTCAGACTATAAATGCAGCGCTTTTTGTGTCGCTTGGTCGTGATCGTGACTTGGTTACGGTTTTCAAGGATATCCTCTTTCATCTTGACAGAGAAAAGTATGTCAATATTCATGCCACAGGAAGAGGTGTTGATCTCCTCATTGTTGAGCTACGAGAATTCTTGGAAAATAAGAGGTACGCATGAGCCACGCATTTGCAAATTCTAATTTGTTAGTGCCATTTATGATGCTGCAGCTGTACAGCTAGCCCATATTGTTTTGCATTATCCAAGAGGTTATACAAAAAATATTATCAAGATTCACCTATGGAAGACTTCTTGAGTTTGAATTTCTCATTTGTCAATTTTAATCTGCTTCACACATACAACAAAAATGCAAATTATCTACATGTCTCTACAAAGTTACTAGTGTGTCATAATGCATTTGGTGTATATTGTGACTTTCCAATGTTAGCAATGCAAATTTCTTGCTTGTATAGGAGCTCCCAAAATCATTACTAACCAATGTTTCTTACATGTTCATCTGCATAGGTATTTTATTGTTGTTGATGATGTATGGGATGTAGAGACTTGCAAAACAATCAAATTGGCACTTTTTGACAATTGTTGCGGAAGTAAAGTAATCACAACTACTCGTAAGTTTGATGTTGCCGAAGAAGCTGGTGAGGTTCACAAGCTAAAACCACTTTCTTATGAAAACGCCAAGAAGTTATTCTATACAAGGATATTCGGTGTAGATGGACAATATCTTGATAACGAACTAGATGATATATCGATAAAATTCTAAAGAGATGTGCTGGTATACCATTAGCGATAATCACAAGTGACTAGCTTGCTGGCTGGTAAACCAAAGGAACACGGTCCGAGGTGTACAGCTCTATTGGTTTTAGGCATAAAGATAACAGGGATGTAGAAGCTACTATGACAATACTTTCATTCAGCTACTACGATATGCCTTCACATCCGCAGACATGCTTATTGTATCTAAGTACCTACCCAGAAGATAGCCATATAGACAAGGATCAATTGATATGGAAGTGGATTGCTGAAGGATTTGTCCATGAGAAACAAGGAGAAATATTATTTGAGCTTGGAGAAAGATACTTCAATGACCTCATTAACCGAAGCATGATTCAGGCAGTGGACCATTGGTCAGAACACATAGTATCTGGTTGTTGTGTTCATGATATTGTCCTTGACCTGCTGCGTAAGATTTCATTTGAAGAAAACTTTATTGCTATACTAGATGGTAATGCTGAAGCAATATATGGACCAAGCAATGTTCGTCGGTTTGCCCTGCATAACAGAACTGCTGAGCATGTTAGTTCAGGAGCTAAAGTCATTAAGATGCCAAAAGTGAGGTCATATACTGCATTCGGGTGTGATATTAATAATGACTGGCTGTACTTTCCTAGTTTTAGGCTTCGCGCGTGCTTGATTTAATAGAATGCAGATCCAAAGATGGCTTCCATCTTGAGCATCTTGGTGATTTACTTTACTTAAGGTATCTTGGGATCTATTGCAATGGTTTTATTCCTATGCTCTCAAAACAAATAACGAATCTAAAGTTACTCCAGACACTCGTTCTATATACAATTTTTCCAGTAAGCATCGTCCTACCAACACAGCTATTATGCCTACGTGCTACACTGAGTTGTGGTATTGGAAAGCTTACATCACTGGAGCAGCTACACATAAATAGTGACCCGATGTTCATAAAGGAGCTGGGCTGCCTGCGAGAACTGAGGTCACTCAACATTTGTTGTAAATTTCTCTTGGATAAGAGCATGCAGAGAGATTTTGTGCTGTCTCTGAGCAATCTGCAAAAGATCCAGAACATAGAAATGTACGGTGTGCGTTCAGATGCCGACACAGCCATGTGGGAAGAAGCAGGCTTTGTGCTCCCACAATCTCTCCGTCATTTGAGATTGGTCGATTGCTTCTGCTTCTCTAAGATGCCGTCATGCATCACTCCGTCGTGTCTGCCCAACCTATCCTACTTGGCACTGCAGGTGGACACCATGGATGAGCAGGTGGACACCATGGTTGCCCGCGCTCAGTCATCTCCATCTAAGAATAGAGTCAACAGTAACAGCAAGTATTATTAATGCCGGCAACGATGGCTGCTTCCAGAAGCTGAGGTACTATGAGATCAATGCAATGGTCCAGATTCAGCAGCACAAGAAAGAGGACTCTTGCATTTGGTTGCATATATGGAACAGAGAAGGTGCTATGCCTTTTGGCTCCGGCAAAAGCAACTGCAGCAAAATGTAACCTCTGACGTGATGCCAAATCTTGAAGAGCTTCATTTCCATGTCCCTTTGCGGGCCCTAAAGAATTACTGCGGCAATATTGGCCTAGAATACCTACCTTCTATTTGTGAAGTAAAAGTGTGGATCGATGATGACGCGTCTACTAAGGACGTGGATGCTGTAATGGCTGCGCTGAGACACGCATGCAAGGTCCATCCCAACCACCCGATGCTTGACAGGGGAACAATTTATGAGGTATGACCAGTATTTTGTACTAGTTCCAATCAAGTTATCGTCTCTGATTTATTTAGTTATTTATTTCCTCCGTGTTACAATTTTGTATCCTTCTGAACTTGTATGTGTCCACCACTCGTTTCTGTCCACTAAATTAATTATTGGTTTATTAATCTGAATTTTCAATCAAAACACAAAGGAGGCGTCCACGGAAGAGGTGTCCACGGAAGATGAAGACGGAGAAGATAAGAAGCAGCAGGAGGCGGCGGAGGTGGCCTCGCAGATGACTGATATCAATTATCAATTTGGGAAACTAAGCTTATAGCATGCTGTTAAAGTGATTATTCAAATTTGAATCCGAGCAGTACGTAGCGGCTCGCTCCCGCCGCCCCCCCACGCTGGCGACCGGGCGGAAACCCCAACCGCCGCCGCCGCGACCTCCCCCCTCCCCCCTCTACCACCCGCCGCCGCCGGAGCCAGCCGCCGCAAGGCCGCCGCGCCCGCGGGGATGGTGGCGGGCGGGTCCCGTTCCTCCTCGGTGGTGTGGCGGCGGACCGGCGCGGACCGGGCGTGGTGCGGGCTCGCCCGAGGCGTGGGGCTTGGCGATTCTGCATCGACGCTGGTCGTGGCGGGCGCCGCCGCTGGCCGGGCGAAGCGCGAGATGGTGACGGGCGCGGCGCCCCTCTCGCTGCCCCTTCTCCTTCGCCGCCGGGCGCCGGGCGAGGCCGACTGGGGCTCACCCGGGGCCGAGCGGTCCGATCCGCACCCGGCGGCCGGATCCAGCCGCCCCGGGGCGGGGGCGGCCCAGCGGGCGCCGCGCCATGGTGGTGCAGCGTGTGGGCCCGGGCCTGGATTCCTACTTCGAGCCCGGATTTGGGGCCCCGGCTGTTGGCGCCCGACCATCCACGGCCGACGACGACACCATCTTCTTCCTCGTCTTCTTTGTTGCAGCGAGGCCCGGGGGCCGGACGCCCAGATCCGCGCCTGGGTGGCTGGGCCGCGGCGCCGGCGGCTCGCGTCTCGGTGGTGGCCGATGGCGTGGCCGATGGTGCAGGCTTTGGTGACTAGGTCCGTGCAGGCGTTGCGGGCGGTTCTCCTCTCTGCCGTCCCTCCCCGATGACCTAGCCGGTGCGGTCCGCGGGGGCTCCTCGGTGAGAGCGACCGCCTTGCCGGTTCGTGCTCCCGAGGTCGAGCCACTGCGGAGGCCACGGTCATAATCAAGACGAAGACGGCGACGGCGTTGTCGCACGGCTGGTGGACACGCTGGGCGGCGGGCGTTCTTTGGTTTTTTCGCATGTCGCCACGGCGGGGGTGGCTGACCCAGCTTTGCGGGTTACATTGTGCGACCGGGGCGTCGGCGGCCCTCTGGCGAGGTTTCAGCTGGACGACCGGCAGCGACGACGGTGGCGCTTTGATAGGTTTGAAATCTGAGCCGACGCCTGAACTGGAACCTATTGGGCTTAAAAGCCCGGGCGACGGCGACGCTAGGGGCGCCGTCTTCCCCGTTGAGGGCGCCGCACCCCCAGTTCTTCCATGGGTGAGAACTCGGTCCTCTTGACTTGCGGCGGCGGCGTTCATGCGTCGTAACCTTGATGAAGGCGCTGCTATGGAATTAGACTAGGCTAGGATTGTTCGACTTATATCCTCTTTGGGTCGCCGTTCTTCCGTTGTTTAGCGTGGGTGTGGTTTCGTTTACCACCGTAGCGGGTCTGTTGCACGTGGACGCGCTCCTTGCGCGTGGTGTTGATGTAAACTCTATTTCCTCTTATTATAACCAAAGCCGGGAAACCGGATCTTTCAAAAAAAAAAAAAAAACAAATTTGAATCCGAGCCATGGCTTCACACATAGGTCCGTACTCTCCACACCCTGTTCTGTCTCAACTGATGGTATTTCTGCTCATGCATGCCAGTCATTCTAGTTTCTAGTTTTCAGTTCTGGCAACTTCTGGGACTTCCAACATCTGTTAACCAATTTCCATCAAAATAATAACACTATGATTCCTCGCTATATAGAATGTTATATGAAACAATGTTGCCTCCACAGCAACGTTGCCGTTTTATGGAACAAATTGATGCACCTATATGCATGATCTTTTTGTTTGCTTTTTCGAGGCAAGAATAATAATCCTTTTATACAAAAAATTATGAAATTATCCAACGTATTTCAGCTGATTTTTTTCATCTGAATCAACTCTGTTTCTGCCCACAAGTCGAAACTCTGTTTTCTACTTGCCTATCAGGATATGCAGTGCTGGTTTGATTGTTGGTTTCTCTGTGTTTAACCTGTCAGCTAGGACATACCATTTTGTGATTCTTACATTGAAATAAAACCGTCAACCGTGTGTGTTACTCCTAAAGTCCCAGTGGCTGCACCCATCCTGGATCTGACCACCGTACGAGTCCATACTCTGTTTTCTAGTCTCCTATCTTGATATAACACGTACTGTGAAGGTTGGTTCCTTCGTTTGATTTATACAAAGTCTATGACACATCCTTCTATGATTATTCAACATGAAGTAAGCATTTTAACTGGGCATCTAATAATATATGGCCATATGGGTGTAAGCATAATATCTGCAGAAGGTTGTTAAGTTGAATTACTCACGAACTTTCTTCCTTTTGCAGATCAGTTATCCTGATCCAAGTTTCAGCCTGAACCCTGGTGCAGCTGAAATGGTGTCAAGCGCCAGTGCGTGCCATACTACATCAGCCCATCACCACAAGTTCAGTCGACTATGAGCCTGCCCGACCAGTATCGTCTCTTATGTTGACCCAAGCTATTTTCTATTCAAATATGCTGTATCAAAGTTTCAGTGTACTCTGATGCTGCTTGGAACCTGCAACATTTTTCTTCATTCTGTACTCCTGGTTTGTATTATCTATTTATTTAGTTCTGGACCTTTCTGTGGTTGGTTGGTACATTCAAATAAGCTTGGAACATGTTATGTTGTGCAAAAGTTTGAGGAGGCTTTTAAGTCTTGCTTGCGTTGCCTGCATAGTTCAGTTAACCATTCCAAATTTTTACAGCATTCCAATTGATAAGTTTCTTTTTTTTTTCCAGAGCACGCCGTAGGCGCGTATTTCCAATTGATAAGTTTCCAGGAGTCAATCAGTGGTAACCGAACAGGGGTGCCTTTTTGCATTGCCGCTGGCTGGTATCCACAAGACGCGTGCTGGGATGCTGGATCCTGCTGCCATGGTATTGTACGTATATGTGCTGTCGCAGAGGTCTAAAACATATTATTTCTGTTTGAAAATTGTATTTTCTTCGATATGGCTTAAACCACTAGACAGGGCGGTTAAAAATAGTGCAACCCCATCGATAAAAAAAAAAATACTGTGGGTTAAAATTTGTAAACACAACAAAAATTTAAGCTGCGTCATGCATGGTCATGGCTGCCAAGACTTCCAAAGCCGCGCCGCTGATTAATTGGCTGGGAAGACAATCATACGGTATATATTCACCGTTGTGGTGCGGGTCTTCAGTCCATAAACAAATGTCATGGCTGGTCTGTGGCCCACGTCGGCCAATAAGTAAGTTGCTGGCTTGCTGCTGATCAGCTACACATCTTTTCCTGAAATAAAAAATATATAATAATAAAGATAGTCTATATAACGCAAAAAGAGAAATTGAAGTGGAGTCCCTCTGCATGCTGACCGGCGGAATCATTCTGGCGTATACTTACAACATCTCCGGTGTTTGCACCGGAGTCCTTTTGTGGCCCATGGTCACTACCAGCCTCTTCCTCATGGTCATATTCGCCTTGGGCTGCAATGGCGTCAGGCACCATAACGACTGCCTCAAGATCCTCTATATCATCGGCCTGTCCATGGTGATCCTCGCCCAGCTCGCCTTCGTGATCTTCGGGTATATTGCCGTTGGAGGAATCGACCTGAGCCCAGTGAAGGTCCACGAGTACAATCTCACGGACTATAGAGGCTGGCTGAGGGGACGCGTTGCCGATCTGCAGTACTGCTCGAAAATCAGCGGTTGCCTCCGTGACAGGCACGCTTGCGATGCCATGAGTGAACTCGTACGCGACCCGGAGACTGGCACATTCGTCCCCAAGAAAAGCTGGGCGAAGGATCACGGACTCGGCGACGGCCCCATGCCCGTCGAGGTATCCGCTTCTACCACAATCGTCAGGCCTCCCTGCGTTCTTTTTTAATACGCCCCACTCGTCAAACTAATGGTAGGTGCCCTTCGTTTCCTACCTAGTGGAATTCAGTTCCCAAATAAATCAAACTCCAGATTATCATGTGCTTTTGACTAGTGATTGTTTTATTACTGCTTAAAACACTAGGAGAATTCTACTTTTTTGGTAGTGATTACTCCCCATCGTTTTTAATGATGACTACTTATTTGCTATTTTTTCCTTTTTCTTTACCGAGTGTCTATAACAAGCATAGAGTTACTTTGCTGAGTGCCCTATAGGAAGCACTTGGCAGAGTTCCAGGCACTCGGCATATAATGGGATTCACTACCGCACAGACGGCCTCCACCGAGCGCCCTATGCCGAGCTCTCAGTAGAGTCTAAAGCTACCGAGCGCCGTTCTCGGAGAAACCAAGCTCGGTAGAGGCCACTCTACCGAGAGCCCAGCCCTCTGTAATGCAGCCCCCTCGGTAGAGTCCCGCCTCCACCGAGAGCCATCTCTCCGCAAAGAGCCTCCCTCGGTGGAGTTGACGGCTGGCCGCCTGGCATCGCCGACGGCGCCCTTGCCGCCAACTCTACCGAGCAGCGGTTGTTGGTGCTCGGTAGAATATGGTCACTCTACCGAAAGTGCCCATGCGGTGGCGCCGGTAAATTGACCTTAATTTTTTTTATTTTTCTGATTTCTCATTCCACCTAGACAAACACAATTTAAAATAAGTCACATATATATCACATCCATACAAACTTGCCTAATTAAAAACTTGCATAATTTAAAACAAGTCACATATATATCAGTTTCATACAAACTTGCATAATTTAAAAAGTGCATAATTTAAAACAAGTCACATCCAGCTACAAGTTGTACTACAACTACAACTTCACTACAAGTTCATCGCCGCGATCTTCTAGCCAAAATTGGCTGAAGTGTAGGTCACCGATCTGCAATGCACAGATCTCCCAAATGTAGACCAACGTTCTCACTAATACATCCTCCTTTGCTTCACAACTACGACGACATGGTGTACTGAAGACGTTTAACCGCGCTGGATATGTCATTTGGGTCTCCAATCTTACGGGCAACCACCTTTGCCTCGATATCCATCCGTAGTCTTGGCGTTGGTATTGGATTAGCCCATGTCCAAACATAACCCAATCTCGACATTGTGCGGGTAAGAATGGATGCATAACTACAACCCGTAGGTTAAGTCATACAGCTTTGAACCTGTAATTATTGGAAAAAAAAATATGAGAACATCTTGAGAGTACCACATCAATTCTAGGTATAAGCTAGGTGATAAATTAACATATCGAGATATACTCAAAAAAAAATAACATATCGAGATTACCACATCATTTTGGTTCCTCCGAGCCTGGTTTCAAAAGAAATCCCGCAACATCATGAAGCATGTTCCTACTTTTAGCTGTCATCAACAAAAAGGAGAATGTAGGCAGAGTGTACCCATATTGTTGAAGCTTGTTTACACATCCCATGACAGTATATTTTTGTGTAACCGACGGCTGGCTCGCAGGTGACTTTATTCCAACCTCTGAGATGTTTATAGGATTTCCACCTCTCCTTCTAGGGGCGATGGAAAAGCTAATTCGACATTGGATTTGTTGTCCTAATTCACTATGAAGATGATGTGAGTGCTGGACGACCACTTCTTGAACCCCAAAGTACGAGAGAGTGTGTTTAAGCCAAGTGATTTGGTCAATTGGCTGCAATACATTTAAAATTCATATAAATGGTAAATATACATATACAAATATATTTGATAAATTAATTATACAAATACTTACTATTATTGGAACATTTTCCGCTATGGTGGGTAGACATCTTGGATCGGGGTCAAATCCCCGGGTCGTTAGATGGCCACGTAAAACCTCTCGACTTCTCGGGCGGTGGAAGATTACGCCCAGCCATCTTTTTTGAGATTACACAAGACAACGCAGACGCCAACACGCGACGCACACTCACCCCTATGAATACACGCACGTAAACCCCTAACCCTATGAGCACCTTCGAAGGATCGAGCCGGCAATCTTGAAGTTCACGAAGTCACCACAGCGCGCGCCGGCTGCCGACGGGACGTTGCCTACCACTTAATGCGCGCGCTAGCCCGAAATCCTGAAATAAATCCAGATAATGTGTCGCACCCAGATTTGAACCCCGGGTGGGAGCCCTTAACCAATGGCCTTTGCCATATCTAACATAAAGATATAGAAATTAGTTTCAATTTTTTGCAACTTCATAGAAATATATAGTATAATTATATACCACCACACATATTATTATAGAGAAATCATAGCAATGTAAATTAAAAAAATTATAGCAATGTATACCTTAACGCAGATCGACGTTGGTGAGGGTGGCCTGCTGGTGGGGGGTGGAGGCCGGCGCTGGTGGGGTGGCCGCAGTGGTGGGTGTGCTCGCCAGGCGACGGAGGGCGCCGCTGTGGGGCGCGGTGGCGGACGGCCGGCGGCTGCGACGTGGCGAGCGCGGTGGCGCGGGCGGTGGTGGCGGCCTGGCGTTGGGGGGGTGGCGGGCGCTGGTGGGGGTGGGGCGGGCGTTGGTGGGGGGTGGCAAAGGGTTGGGGGAGGCGCCGGGCGGTGGTGGGATGTGGCTGATGTGGGCGACGGGCGGCGCCGCCGCGTGGGCGCCGGTGGCGGGCGATCGGCAAGGCTCGACGCGGGCGAAGGGTGGCGGCAAGGAAGAAGGTGAAGTGTCGAGAGAGCGAGGGATTGGGGGAAGAAGGTGAAGTGTCGAGAGACGAGGGCCTTTACCGAGAGTTGAACGCCGCCCACAAGTAAAAACCTTTTTTTTCTAATTTTGCCATCAAATTTCACAGTCAAATTTCGAAATTTCAAAAGTTTCAGGATTTTATAGAGGGCTTTATCGAAGGGCCCTAGGTAAAGGTGTTTTCCCCGAGGGCCCTACCATAGGCTCGGTAAAAATCCTTTTTTTTTCGAATTTGGCGTCCAAATTTTGTGTGTCTTTCCTACATTGCCTATTAGTTCATATCCAATTTTGACATTTTTTTAAAATAATTTACTATATATTTTGATTTGATTGCTTTTAATTGAATTTTTTTTTTATAAGCCAAATTTGAACTGAAGACATTCGAATATAGGGGACATACATGAAAGGAAAATGGTATTCATATTCTTGAGTGCAATGTGAGGCCTAATCTGGGGATAGACCCAAAATTTTGAACATCTTGTTTGTTCGAACATGACCATTCACTTGGTGAATAGTTTTTAAATTTATAAAAAGCAAACGAAGTTGAAAAATCGTGAAACTTGTTGAGTTGTCGTGAAATATATGTGGAGACTATGAAAAAAAATTGGGAAGGTTTCGTTAACGTTGGTTCATAGGATGGCCAAAACCCGTGACAACTCCACCTAAGTTCTATTATCACATGTGTTATATGTCCCGAAGTTTCAACCATCGTTGAACCCAACGCCAACGAAACCTTCCCAAATTTTTTGCATAGTCTCCACATATGATTTCATGATAAATCAACAAGTTTCATGATTTTTCAACTTCGTTTGCATTTTATATAATTTAAAAACTATTCACCCACGAGTGAATGGTCATGTTCCGCTAACGAGATGTTCAAAGTTTTGGGTCTACCTCCGATGAGGCCTCACATTGCACTCATGAATATGAATATAATTTTTCGGTTCATGTCTCCCTCTATTCGAATGGCTTCCAGTTCAAATTTGGCTAATAGAAGAAAATTCAATTAAAAGAAATAAAATCAAAATATATATTAAATAGTTTTGAAAAATTCTCAAATTTGAACATGAGCTATGAGACATTGTACAAACCACACACAAGAATTTTGGATCCAAAATTCAAAAAAAGAGATAACTTCACCGAGGGGGGGTGGTCCGGGCGCCGGTACAATACTTCTACCGAGAGCCCCGCCGAATCCGCCTCGGTAAATCCCTACCGAGAGGCCTCCCCCGAGCCGGCCCCCGGTAGAAGCCCCAACCCAGGAGGGCCGGTACTTATCCACTCGTGATCTTATCCATTCCCCCACTCAGATCTCATCCATCCCCCCCACTCACACTCACCACTCACTCACCCACACTCGCCGGTCGCCCGCCAGCGCCACCGCCGTCCGTGCCGGCGCCCCGCCCGCGCACTCGCCAGCGCCGACGCGCCCCCGCCCATGCCACCTCCCCTCGCCGTCAATCCGCCGGCCGCCCTCGCCGCCCGCCCCCGCCCGCGCCACCCTCCACGGGGCCGCCACCTCCATCGCCGGTCAATCCAAGACGCCGCCACCTCCACCGCCGCCACCTCCACCGGGCCAATCCGGCCGCGCCACCTCCACCGCCGCCCAGACGCACGCGCCCGCCCCCACGCCGCCCGCGGGCAGCAAGAAGGGGAGGAGGAGGATGGAGTAGGGAAGGAGGGGACGAGGGGAGGAGGACAAAGTAGGGAAGGAGGGGATGAGGAGGACGACCACGCTTGCCGCGACCACACCCCGACCGCCGCAAGAAGGCAACGAGGAGGACCATGCCCCGATCCGCTCAAAGGTGAGGCATTTGGCTACCACTAGTTGTGGTCGAGTGGTCGTGATGGTTGTGGTCGTGATGGTACAGTGTCGTGGTCGAGTGGTCGTGATGGTTGTGGTCATGATGGTACAAGGGTCGCGGATGGTTGTGGTCGTGATGGTGTAGTGGTCGTGATGGTTGTGGTCGTGATGGTGTAGTGGTCGTGATGGTTGTGGTCGAAATTTTCAGCCTGTGATGTTTTACAATGCCCATATTGCCAGTGAGACCTATTTATGTTCTATGCCTAGGACCTGTTTATGTTCTCATGCCTGTCATCGAACCATGGGAGACATCCATGCCTAGCAACTGTTGTCCACCTCTGATGACCTGATAGCTAGGCTGGATGATGTGTCCTATGGTTTCATGGCAGCCATGAACTCTGTCATCTATTGGTCCTTATGCTCCAAGTTCAAATATTAAAGAAAAGGGCATTTAATTCAAAGGCTATGCTTATATATCGGTTCTGGAATGCTTACATTTTTTGACTATGATGTTAGTGCCATGAATCTGAGCTGCATTATCTTTATTACCTCATGGTGGTCATCAAACCGTGACTCACGTCCATTCCCAGGCAATGATGGAGTCAGTTCCATGCCTCCCTCATAGCTGGGGATGGACTGAGTCACGGTTCCATGGATACCATGAAATTGCTTTGGCAGCAAGGATGATCAATGTGCACCTATGACTGAGTCCCTTTATGCAATGGTGGCCTGTGATGCAAAGTTTTTGCCATTTGCCAATAGAAAGAACATGCCGCCCGCACTTTCTCCATGATCCTCGCTTGTTCATGGTCCGAGAGCATCAAGGGAGGTGCGGAGTGGCATGTTCTTTTTAGCAGCCTATGATACAAACCTTTCTGAAAAACTGAGGCTACCTCCTTTTCTTGCCACCTATGGAAGCGTTGCTCTTATATATTTTCATTCTGTTGTTCTCCTATCTCATTTTGGGCTTGGCCTGTGATGCAAAGCTTATGCCATTTGCTCAACAGAAAGAACATAGAGCTTCCGACTTTCTCCATGATCCTCACTTATTCATGGCCCGAGAGCCGCCAAGGGGAGGTCGAGGCTCTATGCTCTTTTTAGCGAAGGCTACACTATATGATGCCGAGGCCCCATCTATATTACCTCATGTTTGTCATTAAACCATGACTAACATTTTTTTTTTACTTTTTAAGGCTATGGCTTGGTATGTTGTATACCGTGGCGAGGTTCCTGGAGTCTATGATAGCTGGGCAAAATGCAATGGTGGCCTGTGATGCAAAAGCTTATGCCCATTTGCTCAATCAGAAAGAACATTGAGCTCCAACTTTCTCCATGATCCTCGCTTGTTCATGTTCCCGAGAGCATCAAGGGGAGGTTCGGGCTCAATGCTCTTTTAGCAGAAGGCTACACTATCCGATGCCGAGGCCCCATCTATATTACCTCATGTTTGTCATCAAACCGTGACTAACATTTTTTTTCTACTTATTTAAGGCTATGGCTTGGTATGTTGTATACGCGGGCGAGGTTCCTAGAGTCTATGATAGCCTGGGCAAAATGCAATGAACAGGTGAGTGGTTTTCAGTAATTGTCACAAGAAGTTTCAAGACGAGAGCAGCTGCAGAAGCTTCCTATGTAGAGTACATTAGTAATTTGGACCACCCACGCTGGTGCAAGCTCCACCAAGCCAAGAGGTTAACCCATTAGCTCTAGGTTTTGTTGTTGGTTTTGTTGAGTACATTGAACTATGAGTTGTATCGTTGTAACTTGACTTGTGCCGGATATTGACCAATTAATCTATGTTTCGATCATGTATGTGATATATATGTGATAATTGAGTTGTATTAGTGCATGGATGTCAAATATATGTGATATGTGATCTATGTGTTACATTTGTAAAGGTGGAATGGAAAACAAAAAAACAAAAATTTGGTCAATCCACCGAGTGGGGCGCTCGGTACACTACACTCCACCGAGGGTAGCACTGTAAATCCGGGAATATGGGGCCCGAGATCCCCATATTCCCGTGTATACCGATGGAGGCGCCGGTGAAAACAGCGCCGGTGTAACTATCGCCGATTCACCGAGCGTGGCCTTGCCCGGTGAGACGGCGACCATAGCTCTACCGAGCGCTTGGTTGAGCCCGCCCCGGTAGAGTTGGTGTCCGTGTTTTTTCAAATTAAACTTCACCGAGAGCGAGGTTAATATGGCCCTCGGTGAAGTACCTACCTTTGGCGAGAGGTGGGGGCGGGGTGGGGGCTCGCTGAAGTTGACGTCGACGGTGGCAAACGCCGCCGACGCTGGGTGAGGTTTAGCGAGAGGGAAGGAGCCCTCGGTAGAGGCTGTACCGAGCGCGCCGTTAATAGCGCCGGTAGAAGCTCGTTCCCATGCGATCTTTCACCGAGGGGCTACTATCGAGCGCAGCCCTCGGTAGAGCCTCTACCAGCGCTATTAAGTTTTACTGAGCGCTTTTAGCGCCGGGTAGAGGCGGCGCCTCCAGTAGTGATTCTGGTAGTGCCTCATATACAACCTGGAATCTCACCGCCTTATAACTGAATATTGTTCCAGTCTGGATGCTGCAAGCCACCATCATCATGTGGATTCACATATGTCAATGGGACAACGTGGATACCAGGACCCGGTGCCCCTGCCGTGGAAACAAATCTCGACTGCAGCAGATGGAGTAACGAACAGCAGACCCTTTGCTTTCAGTGCGACTCGTGTAGGGCAGGCCTCCTAGAAGAAGCTTTGATGGACTGGAGCATGGCTGCTTTCTTTCCAGTGTTAGTTCTGATCGCGCCTCTTCTACAATCTATGAACAGATGAAACTAATGGAAATTGACTAGCACCAAGACGAGCCCTGGTCTTTGTTATATTTATGCTGAATGTTACCTCACATACTGTTTGGGGAGTGAAAGATGTTAAATGTGGTTCAGTCTGTGCTTTGTGAAGTGTTCAGTCCTTGGCCCTTGAGGGTTGCTCTATTCTGTATTTTATTTATTTTTTCATAATATGTTGGGCGCATGCTGTACTGGATGTTTTAGTTTGGCATCTTGATGTGCGAAGAATTTGTTATATTCTACTCCTTCCTGAAGATATGTTATGATTGTTGCATGGCGTTTGTTATGGGGACCAATAATATTATATAGTATCTAGCTAATTTGCATATATATTTGATATGAAACTAGTTCACCAACCCGTGCTTTCGCATCGGGTTAGAATCCAACACTAACTAATAAGAATTACTTATATTAAATGTTTTATTCTCTTCACAAATATTCCGAAATAATAGCTATAAAAGTACTCTATGGTCTATATTTAATTGAGATAATCTATCAAATATTGATTTATATATTTTTCATTCATATCAATAAGTTTTTGTTTTACATAGCAACTCTGTGTACTTCTATATACATTTAGTTAAAACATTTTGGTTAAAAGAATGTTTGTAATGACACATACCTAAATTTTGTTTTTTCTTGAATTTAATGCTTATTAATTCCTCAAATACAACAACTATTATAGTCTAGCGATTTAATGGAATGTTTTAGATTTTTATAAGAATTTTATGATCTACCTTTTTTTATTTCACCTTTTTTGCTAGTAATAGTTTGTATGATTAATTTTTTAGCACCATATGTATTTAGTTGAAATACAAATATATTTAGAGTGTTTAACCTTTATTTTAATCCCTTTATGTGATATCATGAAAATATATACATTAACCTTTAGCTTACTTTATTCAAAATTTTCAAGCTTTATTTTATTAAATGAATATTCCAAGTCCTAGGCTACCTTTTTTAGTTTAGACAACGTCATAAATTGTTGTTTCAGTGCACCTTACCGTTAAATATGTTGAATTTATTGTATCATACTAGTATTTTTTTACTAAACATATAATTATTAAATATAAGTTACTAATATTCATATGAAATAATGTTTCGATAAATGTTTAAACATTATTCAAGACAATGATGTACAAATTTATCGACAAAGTTGTTAATATAACTTACAAAGTGAGTTGTAAGTGTAATTGCTACATGATTTGCTAAGGATATATTTCCACACTTGATAAGCCTATAAAAAACAATTATTTATACTAATGTAAGTTAACTTATGGATGTTGAATTATTGATGCTAATTATTTGTATTAGCATTTACATGTATATTTAAGAGAATTTTATTGATTTTTATGACAATTGAGAGATGGATAATTATGGTACAAGTTATATAGGTATATGTATTACATTACATTATCTTTCATAATGCCATTTATGGGTAACTTTGATAATGATAGGGACACATAATTTAAAAAAAACTATTGGATTAGTCTAATTATATTTTTTAACTGTGGAGGTTTGAATATTTCCACATCGGGTTTATTTAAAACTCCACGGATCATGATCCTCTATTTTTTAAGCAACATTGGCATGTCATTCGAGGCAATTCAGTGATATTTGTTAAGTTGCAAACGGGCCTCAAGCCTAGTTGTTGGAGCTTCTCATTAGCGCCCTAGAAGCCAGGTTTGAATCCTCATGCAGACAAATTTATAGGTTGGGTTCAAAAAAAAATATAGGTAGGGGCTCTCCTACCGATGGTTCAAAAAATCATTATTATTATGTTATTAAAAAATTATACTTGTTGCTCAATATGTATTATATCAAAACTTTTTGTGCGGAACTAATCAAAGGACATATATCTTAGAATGGTAAATAACGCCGCACGGGAGACAAAATAAATTGTGACTCGCGATCTAGGACGATGCCCATACCTTTAGTCTACATGTGTGGCCGGTGCTGCCGTGTTGATGTAGATGTTGTGGATGCTGGACGCATTGGCACCGTGACCTACGTGTTCCTATATCTCCTTTCTTGACGTGAGATCTCCTTGTCATCTCCATGATGCTGGCACATGATCGTCGTTTCCATCCCCTTGATGGGGCTGGATCGAACATCAGTGGTTGATGCACAACTGACTCTTAACTTCCTCCATTCGTATGCTAAAGTGATGGATGGAAGTTGTCACCTCATTTAGCCGTTGATAAATTTTCTCTATGCCTGGTTTTTAGAGTAGTTTTGTTAGTGGCCAACCCATAGACGTTGTCCACCTCATTACCGTGGAGTTGTGCGCGCTTGTCGAAGTAGGTGAAGTGGGCTTAGCGCAGCTAGATCATCTTCCTGCCCGCCTCATCGTCATCATGTCGACGCTGGCTAGCTCCTGTAGTATCAAAGTAGATGGAGTCGATGCAGTGTCACCTTCCTTGTCGGTGTTTGTCGATTGATAGTCGGTGTAGCATCGCTTGGCTCGTTGGTGTTAGTTGGCAGTGTAGTTCTTTGTGCAGAGGCATCATTGGGGTAGGAGCCAGCCAGCATACATGTGTGTGGCAGGAGACAAAAGTACTGAAAATAAAGTGCAGAAGCGTGTAGTCGTGTATGCTTGAGACTAATGTTGCAAGCCAGCAACGATTTTGCATACATGTATCACACCACAGTAATCAGCTTCAAACATCATCCATGGTGATAACTGCTAGTCTGCTACCCTAAACGCCACAAACAATTTCATCGAGCGATACGGTGAAAGCAGGGTTACCTGACACGCAAACCTTGTTCAGATCTTGTGTCGCGGCCAGGTCGCCAGAAACCATCGAGCGCCCGATGTCGGCTGAGTTGGCACACAGGCGCCGCAGATGTGGGTGCCTACATTGGGTTGCCTTCCTCGTTCCTTGCAGCTGCCCGGCGGTTGTTGCCGTGTGAGGCCGGCACATGCGGCGCCCTCAACCATCCCTTTGGGATGGATCGTGGTTAATACTGTATAATAGATTTTTCACAAAAAAACACTGTATAATAGATTTGTTTGTTATCTTTTTTTTTTACTATGAAACAAAAATAATAATAATGACAAAGGTGGGTAATCTTATGGAATCTCTAATTTAAATTAAGGTTATTATTGTTATTGTTACTACTATATATATATACGTCCATAAATTACGGCAGTTCGGTACTTCGGTACATATGTATCTTGTTTGTTGGCATCGACAGATAACTATGAATTTCGATCTCTGCTCAAGGTTTTCTCGGTAAGTGATAGATGGCAGGGACTTGTTCTTTGTTCCAGATTTTTATCAGCAGGCCAGCCAAGGCGCGTATGGACGGGACCGTTAATCCAAGAAAAAAAAAATACGGTGCATTGCATCTGGGCTAACTAAGGGAATGTGATGATTGAGCCTCCAATTAGTAATAGTAAGATAGTGGAATTTCTGATATAACTGAAATGCAACGAAATTCTCACAATTAATTTGAGAGGGTTAGTGTAAGAGCAACTCCAAGAGCTCTCTAAAAATTAATGCTCAAATCTCAGCCTTTCTTTTTCAGTAGTTATTCGTCTAAAAATAGTTTCCACCACAACAACTCACTAATATTTGCATCCAAAAATAGTTTGAGCCCACCATGTCATCAGTTTGTTGAATCATGAATCTTCCCATCTGCTCATCGCCGAGTCCGTTCTTTCGGCGTCAAGACGTTGATTGCGGGTATACATGTGCAACGGCCGGCCCGCACGGCCAAGCATGTGCCCGCGCCGTGCACGGCCCGATAGGGCATGACACGCGAAGGAGCCCATGGGCCACTAGGTCATGCTGCCCCAGGACACCGGGCCTGGCCGACGGCCCAAGCACGGCACGTGGGCCAATTCTCGTGACGGGCTGGCCCGAAGAGCACGGGGCCCAATAGGGACATCGTGCAGCCCAACGCCCGCAGGGAAGGAGCGCAAGGGGTCACCGCCGCGTGTCGCGTTCACAAGCCTCATCCCTCATCCGTGGCGGCGGCCGCCGCTGCTCGAGCTGGCCGGTGACCGCACCGGCGCCGCCGTTTTTGCGCCGAGGCCGCGCGAGGGCCATTGCCGCCAACGCCGACCGCACGGAGGTCCGGGCCGCCGAGCGCCCTAGCGCCGATGTCGGGCCGGAAGGTGGCCGCCGCAGCCACCACTCGAGGACGAGGTAGGCTAGAGCCTCACGACCACGCGCCGTGGTTGGGTTGCGCGTGGGGTGGAGGTCACCGGAAACGTGGATAAGGTTGTGGCCTCTATTGACTCCGCAGCTTAGCACTTATCAAAGCCACAGGCCGCAAAGATTTGGCCGGCCAGATCGGGCCTCCCTAGAAAACCAAAGCCGGCCATGCCAGCCCCGGTGCGGGGTGCAAAGATAGGCCCGACCCATGGTGGGCTTCGCCGCCCAGCCCCGAATCCAACCGTGTCGCGCCGTGCTCGTGTCGGGCCAAAATTCCGTGCCTCGTGCCATGCCACTGGCCTCCCCGCTTTGCTCAGGTATAATTGGGGTTGTGTCTTCCTTTTGCAAAAATGAGGGGCACTAGCTTGTTTTTTCGAGTGAGTAAAATATGGAGGTAGGCTTAGGGAGCTATTCGACCTATAATTTGTTGGTAATCATGCAAATATTAGTTTTAGGGGGTGCTATTAATCCTCTCTTGGGGATGCTCTAAGAGGCGAGCAGGAGGGGCTCATCGGCCGTAGAGGTTGGCGGCGGCGCTAGGGTTTGGGGAGGCTGCGGTGCTGGTGGGAAGCCGCGGCGCACAACATAGGGCGGCGGCGCAGCAGGCAGAGGCGTAATTAGCTATAGCTATGGTTTGGGGAGTTTGGGCGGAGGGCCAAGACCGGTTAAAGATGTTTCCCTCTTTAAGTTTGTTACTTAAAGATTAATCGATATGTGGCCCCTTTTAGTTATAGTCCTGGGAGACATAGCCCCCAAGCAACCTTGACATGAGCCCTAATGACATTATGTTAATGTGGATCCAAGTGGTCGAGGGTGACGAAGTCTGCTTGCACAAATGAATTGCCAACTCGTAGGCAAATGTCGTCAAGGATGACCTTGGGGTAGATGATTGATTGATCTACAAGCTGCAAGCACTTGGTTGTGGATAATAAAGGAGCACCATGGATCTTATCATAGATTACCTTTGATATTATGTTAATGCTGGATCCGTGGTCACAAAGAGCATTGTTGAATGTGTGCGGCCCAATCTGAATAGTGATGGCCGGTCTTCCCGAATCTCCTTTCTTCAATTGGTAAGGATTCATGCTTCCATCCTTGCTTAATAGAGCCTTTATGATTGCCCGCATTAAAAATATCGACAAGGTTTGCAGACTCTAACTCTTCTGGCTGGCCTGGGATTTTGTTAGTTTCTAATGGGGAACAAAGCCGCCAACCGAGCAAGCTATGACTCTAGCATTTTATTAAAGCTATCTTTGGTTCTTCATGGCGTGGAAAAGGTGTCTAGCCTCGGTAATCGATAGTGTCTATGGTTTTGTCATTGGCTATGTCCTTCTTATTGATCTGCTTAATAAGTCTAGACTGACCACCAAGTAACTCTCTCAAAGGAGGCTGATTAAAATTATTACCTTGGTAATTACCTGAGTAGTTACCTGAGTAGTTTGGCCTCTGTTGTTGGTTCCACCCTTGAGGTTGTTGAGGACGAAAGTTGTTGTTGTTGATGTAGTGCACATCCTCCATGATTTCTAAGCAATTCTTCCCAGAATGCTCAAAGCTTCTGCATTCTTCACAAGTCATGAGAGCGTCATTGATATGCATGACCCTCTCTTCTCATGGTCTTGGTTCTCTAGTTTCTTCATCAGAAATCAAGTTTTGTCGATATCATGTCCACCTGTAGTCGATGGAATCCACTCTCTTCCAAGTAGCGGTGCGCTCTTCATTCCAACTCTGGTTGGAAGCCATCTTCTCAACGAGTGTAGTAGCGTTGGGGAGCGTAAGAGCTAAGAATGCCCCTCCAGCTGCAGCGTCCATTGTCTCACGGGTACTAGTAGTGAGCCGTGGTAGAATGTCTACATCAACAGCCAATCCTCCCGTTAGGATTCCTGGATCTCCCTCGAAGAGTGCGAGGTTGTAGGGGTGATTCTTTGGGGATTCGAGCGGGAGGTTTAGGTCGAGGTTTGAGGGATTAGAGACGGCTGGGGCGCCCGTCTTTTATGTCTTGCCGTCAAGCGCAAGAGGAAGAAGGAAGCGGCTAGGTTAAATCCCGGTTCCCTCGAGGAAGCCGGAAACAATATATGTTTCTCGCTTAATATTCCCCTTGGGGTGATTACATATTTATAGTCAGGAGACTCTAATATTAATAATAACTCTCTAAAATAGATAAATAATAATAGCTTGGGCCTTTAGCCCATCTAATGACCGGTGGCCTTAGCCACGATCGGCTCTACGGCTATAGGTGTTGCCGGTCATAACACCTCCATCCCATGATGAGGACACTCAAATCAGGTCTTGAAAGCGTTCCCAAGCTTTAGGAATGACTCATCGTGTTGTTGCCGAAAGCTTGAAATTTTCCCACGCAAGGCATTCGTCTTGCCAAGAGGGAAAGAACTTGGCGAGGAAGTTGGTCCACCAGCGGTCCCAAGTATTGTTCTTCTCCTTGTTAGCATAGAACCACCGTTTGGCCTTTCCAAGTAGCGAGAATGGGAAAAGGCGAGCAGAGTGGCATCACGTGTCACTCCCTTGATAGTGAAGGTGCCGCAGATCTCGAGAAAGTGTTGCAAATGGGCACTTGCATCTTCATGTGCCTTCGCACGTAATTGACTAGCTTGCACCATAGTGATGAGTGCGTGCTTAAGCTCGGTTATTCTCTCCAACATCAACCGGGAGGTCCAAAGGCGGATGTTGTTGGTGGTCGGAGCGAGAATTCGTGTAGACTTTTGTTAGCCATAGGTTCGAAGTCGATGCTAAACTTCTCTTCGAATGTTGATCTTTCGAAACTTCTTTTTGTGCTCTCCGCAGCTTTTCTCTTTGTTGTCTAAGTAACTTTTCCGATCATCGAGAAAATTATCCGGAAGCGTAGCACTTTGCATACATTAACCTGAAATAAAATGATCAAAATAAAACAAAACAAAAGAGTGAAGTGTTGTGAGCAGAAGATTATTGGTTTATCTAATTCCATGCGTGTAAGACTATACTAGTACTTTAATGTCCGAGAAAGTCGATGATATGCATCAAGAACTTGATATCCTCCATGCATTACGAAGTTTGAATTCCTTCCAAAGGTCTAGAAGTAAGCATCAAGCAGTTTGAATGTATTCCATGCATCTAGAAGATATGTATTAAGCAAGTTGAATGTTTTCCCCACATCTAGAAGGTATGCATTAAGTAAATTGATGTCTTCCCCGGCAACGGCGCCAAAAATGCTTGTTGACACTGCTTAACGACATCACTAATGTAGCTAACTAGCACATCAAATACTCTGGTGCCAACTAATACTTGAACGATGCTAGGCGACACACTACAAAAGCAATGACCCCAAACAGTGCTAGTATTATAACAATCATAAAGCCACTATAAACTAGCCAAGGATAACCTATACTTCTAGTAAAGGAGGTTGCTCATTCCTACTTATGCAACTAGAAAGTATAACATGACATAAAATGATGGGACTATGCAGATATAGAATAAGATAAAGAATATAGAACAAGGCTCGCAGCGGACAGAATAATAAATACCATTGTAGCATTTTAAATGAGTACGAGTGTCGAATCCACAGAGAAGATAGCTATCAATTACTTAACTCGTAATACTAATAAAGTCCTTATATATGGAATATCTACAACCAATAATGATATTGCTTCTACTCAACAACGTGGTTAATGTCACATGAAATAATAATAAATAAGATAAAGATATGTATGATAAATGCTCAATAAGATAAAGGAAAAAGTCTACATAACCCCTCGACCTATGTGTGGTGGTACACATAATCCCCTAACCTATAAAACCAGGTTTTTCGCCCCCCAAACTTTCAAAACCGATCAAATAACCCCGGGCGCGGTTTGATGAGTGGTTTTGCACATGTGGCACTTCATTCGCCTACGTGGCAGTCCAACTTGGCACAACTCTCTCTCTACCATATCTTCTCTCACCGACATGTGGTCCCCACTGTCATCTTCCACCTCTAGCCACATCTTAGATTAGGCGTCTGCGCTCGAGGACATGCTCGGGTTGGGCGTCCGCCCCAACAGGCGGCGGTGGTCGGGTGCGGGCCGCATCTCGGGCGCCGAGCACTAGACCAGGGCAGGTAGGTGGGTGCATGCCTTGTCGCTTGGTGATGGTCCCGCTCCGCCGGGCGATGGACGGACGTGGTGGCGACGGCACCGTGGCCCGCTCTCGGACCATGGTCGCTGCGAGGAGACGATCGAAATGCTTGGGCGGATGCGGCGGGAAGGGCGGTGCGCCTCAACGAGGTGACCTTCATCTGGCGTGCTCACCGCGCAGCCACGCCGCAAGGGCTCGCTCACTTCGTCGGCCGCGCCAGGGGAGCTATTCCGCAAAGATGGCGAGGTGCACGGCATGCAGCCGGTGGCGGGAGCACTATTGATACCAGTGCCCGGTGGACGGCCGGGCCGTGGCCGGACCATCGCGTAGAGGCCATGGAGGCCGCGGCGGTCGGCGCCGATGAGGCCCGACTCATACGTTCGGGCGCTTACCGAACACCGCAGGCGCACGGCGACGCCGAGGCCGCGGAGCGTGGTTCGAGGTCGGTGAGCGGGGGGCTGGACTACGGGTGCACGGCAAAGGCCCAATATGTACGCCAAGTGGAGCAAGTGGGAGGTGTTCAAGGTCCGCCAGGCATGGAGGACAGGAAGGTCGCCAAGGTGCCCAGCTACACAAGATGCTAGAGGCGGACGGCGTGGCTGCGGGAGTTTGTGGTCGGCGACGGCTCGCATCCCGTGATGCAGGAGATCATGTGTCGCCCATTAGAGACCTCCACGGGCAGCTTCGGCCGATTGGACCGTGGATCGGTATTACCTTGCCATGGAAATGGAGCTCCGGCTTAGCTGACCTTGGTTTTTAATCATTTTGATACAAGAGCTATAAGCTACGTACGTACGTAGATGATGTGGCTAGAGGTAGAAGATGACAGGTGGGGACCACCTGTCAGTGAGAGAAGACAGGGGTAGAGAGAGGTTGTGTCAAGTTGGACCCCCACATAGGTGAATGAAGCGCCATGTGTGCAAAACCACTCACCTAAACCGCTCCAGGGGGTTATTTAACCGGTTTTGAAAGTTTATGGGGCAGAAAACCTGGTTTTATAGGTCGGGGATTATGTGTACCACCATGCATAGGTCGAGGGGTTATATAGACTTTTTCCATAAGATAAATGATAAATACAGGGATCAAGCCATCATGAAATGATAAAGATTCAACGTAATATTCTAGCCTAAGGACTCACGTGGGCAATATAAGGAAAACTTATGTGTAACTATCATCACATGCTATTGCTAAACTCTAATTAGTGCAAACATCTAGTTATCATAGCTACTACCATTACTTCATAACAAACTTAAGGATCATCAACTAAGAAGGATTCAATAATGAGATCTTGACCTTCTTCGTCACACACGACCTACCGTTCACTACATACGGTGGGAGGATTATAGAAGACTCAATAGAGCTGTAACCTCTACGAACTACCCCACGACTCGGCATATAGTAGGCATTTGCAGATATAACATATATAAGCACCATGCTTACATAAGTTATAACACCTATCTTGCACGTTACAAGATGAGGGCTATACAATCCTAAGCATGTAATCCATAATAAGTAAATAACTCTACTAGACATATTAAAGAAAACAATAAACAAAGCAAATGATAATATAATGAATATAAAGAACAATATCATAGATGATCGTTGAGTAATGAATATAATTTATATAAATATTTCAAAAAAAGTATAACAATGTACCTATGAACACCTTGACAGACCAAGCTCAAGCCTTTCTATGCTTGGATCTCCTTCTAATCTATTACTAAGTAGCTAATCTCTAGATCTAGAACTATTCTGAGGAACTAGGGTTTATGGACTTGATCTCCGGAACTCGTGTCTCCGATCTTCGCATTGAATTAGGTTTCGTGGGTAGCCCCCGCCCCTTCTTTATAGCCCCATAGGATGAATCTCAGCCCTTGGATCAAACCGACTTGATTGGACGGACTAGATCAACTCCATAGGTCGATTGTAGGAAGATTCCACAAGCTCGACACATGAAAGCTCCACCGGGGGTGCGCGCGGCACCCCCACACCTCAGCGCCGCCCCGCCCCACCTATAAGAGTGTGGGCCCCGCCTTGGCGAGGTGTCTTGTCTTCTCATTTAGACCCCCGGAAATTGTACAAATCGCCTTGATTTGGTCCTTTCTTCGGTGTCTTGATTTCTCCTCTTTTCTCTCTCGATTTTCCGAGGTTTTCCGAGTTCACCAAAACTAAGTGTATACAAAATTTGTGGAAATCATTAGTATAAACCCTATCTTTTATTTGTTCTTGTCCTCATATGTTCTATTATTTTCGTAGTAAAAGTTGACAATAACTACCGCCGTCAACACATCCTCAAAGCCAAGTACTACCCTAATGATTCCTTTTGGACGCCCCTAATAACAATGCAAAATTCATCTATTGGTATTCTACTTTGCGGTGTCGAGGCACCGCTGGTACCAAAATAAGGGGTACCCTGGTGCAATCAACCAAAGGAGCAAATCGCCTCACACCACCATCGCGGCCGGGGACGGCCCGAGGGAACCTCCACCGAGGGTCCGACGGGGCGGAATCGGCGACCGCCCCCCTCTCCGGAGGGCGATCGGGCTTACTCGCCCGAGACCTCCTCCGCCAGAACGCCCTCGGGTCCGCCAATCGGCGGACGGATGCGACAACAGGGCAGGCGGGCCGATCGGCCGTCGCAAAGCCGGGCGCCCCGACACTCCCTCGCCGTGGGGCCCCGCAGTGGTCAAATCCTTCTATGACATCGTCACCGTTCTGACCGCACCGTGGAGGCGCCGTCGCACCTCACCGTAACGGACAACCACCACCGCTAAGACTATGTACGTCCGCCTTAAGACTATAAAAGGTGCCCGCATAGGATAGGCAGGTCAAGCACTCACGCCTTGACTTCACACCATTGGCAACCTAGCTCAATCACCACGCGCACGGAGACTTGAGGTTCAGGCCTCTCTCATCCCGCTTTGTATTCCCTACTACGAGCACCTCGTGCGTATACACAAATGCCATTCAATCGATCGTAGGGCGGCGTTGGCCTGAACCAGTATAAACCTTGTGTCATCTCGCACCAACCATCGTTCCCGGATGCGCAAAGACAATTTACTAGTCGGTAGCCGCATTCCCGGTCCAAAACACCGATAGTTGGCGGCGCCAGTAGGGAAAAGGCGTCAGCACTTCTCCCACTCGGTTCCGGATGGCTGATAGCGATCATTACCCTCTCGCCCTTGCCCCTGGCACGACGATTCTTTGGCGTACTGGAGTTCGACCGGCCGTGACTTAACACGACCACGGTGCGCTCCTTCCAGCTACCCGCCGAGCCGAGGGCAAGGGTCCGCCACCGACCAAAGGCCAGACCCCCAAGCCGCTATCGCCGAGAGCTAGCGGCAGCATGCACCGCGCAAGCTCGCCATGCAAGGCGATTACCAACGGTGAGGAGGTGCTAGCGCCGACCTGTGGATCCCCGCCGTGGCACGCATAGCGGTGTCCCCGATGAAGGTCGCCAAGGCGACGCCCGACGCTCCCGCCACACCACACCGCCTTTGACGTGACCCAAGAGCCGCCACCGCCGCAACCGCACGCCGAACCCGCGGCACTCCCGCTTGGTCTCAAGATCGCCACCGACGATTCGCTGGACGCCGGGTGCAGGCCAAGGGTCTCCCAGAGACCAGCGACGAGCGATGTCCCCCGAACGACCTCGACGCGCTCCTCCGCCGCAACGCCCGCGACTTCCCTAGGATGACGACCTCGCTTCGACGGCCTCCAGACCCGTGAGGCCATGCGACGATTCGGCCTCATGGGACTCACCGCCTTGACGCCCCGGCTCGACCCGACGACGACTACGACGACGATGACGTCGACGCCGGGCGCTGGCCATGAATGCTTCCACCGGCGACCGACGAGGGAGCACTAGCGCCACCATCAAATCACGCGACACGCCTTGTAATAACTCTAGGGGCGAATAACTACGCCAGGAGCAGGTCGGCTCGCACCCGGCCACGAGAGGGAAGGCACGAGCTCTTGCGCCAGGCAGGTCCACGGGCCGATCGCCAACGACGCCGACGACGAAAGGGCTACCCTTTTAAAAGGGCAAGCCAAAACACGCCGCGCCGCCATAATACTACGACAAATGCCCGAGCCCTCTACCCCGGTGGGGAAGAGAGCTCGCAGATGACGCGCCGCTCGAGGAGGCCGCCTTCCAACAAGCCGAGTTTGGCCTCCCCGGCTGCCGCGCGACCTCTCCGCCGGACATCCGGAAGCGCCCTCCCGCCACGACCGCAAGGCCTCGTCAACCCTACCCGAAGAAGAAACAGCGGCGCCGGCCGAGGAGCCGCCCAACGGAGGACGATCCCCCCCTGACGGCGACGAGCACCGCCGAAACCCAAGACGACGGGAAGCCCGCGGCTACCGTTGATATTTCTAACACGATCCTAAGTAGGAAAAAAGAAATATATATGGTATCTATCGAACTTGTCGGCTTGGATGTGGAGTTAATCTCATGATCCAACAAAGGCGGAGTTAGGCGGTGTTAGTTGTGGGTATAATCTCAAAGACCATTATCCATAGTGAGTTAATCTCACTAAGGATATGTACACGAGGTGTACCACTCATTTCTAGGCATTATCTACGTACTAGTCATCACCCTAGCAATAACGCTCTAAGAAATGCGTGTATGGTATTCTTGATATGCCTTGATAAAAGATGAACATGATATCCGCAAGTGCAACGATAGAAATACCATTGTAGCACTTCATCGAGTCTATCCGTATCGTGATTTATATTTTACCACAGGGGAAGGGGTAGTCTATGGAAAGTAAGAGAGATAGGTATGTCTAATGATTTAAATGCATTGATAGATTAACTTGAGATTCACTTGCAGTTGTATAATGCAGAGTAGCCATATGCATCTAACAATACTCATAACAAGATAAGTCTCATAAAGATAAATGATAAATAATAAATAATAACTACCCAAGTCGAAGATCATGGTATAACACTAGTATCATAACGAGCTACTAACATGGTATAGAAAGAATAGAAAGAATATTCCTAAGTTACTCTTAATCATATGTCAATGAATACTACAATTAGTGCAATTACATCTAGCTATCATGGCAAAGTTGCAATATATCTACACATGGTAAGCATTACCAATGAAGATCAAGGACTAAACATGATCAACACCGTAATTATGGCTCAACTTGGCCTATCATTTGGGGGGTGGACTCCAAAGGACTCAACAGGATTGTCACTCCCGCGATCTACCACACAACCCGGAATGTAGGGTGCAGTCGCAGGTAAACGTTGTATAAACACCACGTTTACACATTGCTCACCACCCACATAGTGATCATCTAAGTGGATGCTATAACGACTCCATGCATAAAATATAAGACAAACTTACTAAACTAGATATATAATCATAGCAAGCATGGATACATATCACTAAGAATATAATCATTAAATAGAGCAAAGTCATATAAAAATTTATTCCAACAAAGATACTTACAGATTGGATACAAGAGAGAAGCCACGAGAAGCTCGGCTCCCGCTACTTCTTAACTATGAGGAATCTAAGGCAAGCTTGACTTCCTCTAGATCTAACTAGGTAGCTAACTGCTTCTAATATGATGAACTAGGTCTCAGGATCTAGACTTGGATGGACTTGAATGAGAATGACTTGGTCTGAATTAGAACTGAATTAGGGTTTTGCCCTGGGGTCAGGTGGTCTTCTTATATAGCCCTTGGCAATGAACAGGAACCCTTGGATCAAATCGACCTTGAACAACGGTGTAGATACAACCTCAATGTCGGTGTCAAACCGCCATAGAAAGGAGAGGCCGATTGTGTGGGACCCACTGGCTACCGCCAAATTGATGGCCCGCGATCGCCAAAGGACTCTAGGTCCCGTGAGTTCTCCTTCCTCCCCGTGTCTTCTAGAATGTTTTAGTCCACTTTTCGATTGAGTTGCCTCACGGTCAAGTCTTGTCATCGTATGTGATACAAACTCTTAGGGTTTTCACCGCTCTTATCCTGCTTTTATCTGCTTCGCCCCCGCAAAGTCATGGAATACCAAAACTCATGGAAATATGTTAGTTGGACCCCTAGACTTATGTTGATATTCATTCTAAGCCCTTAATTCATGTTTAATTGGCTAGTAATATTATGCTATAACAGGTGTCAACAAGCTCCCCAAGCTTACCTCTTGCTAGTCCCTAGCAAGACTTATTTTATTATATTAACTACATTGGATCGGGAGTTGCCGCAACGCTTTCCGCCTCAAGAGTACACATGCTTTCAAACAAAATTTTTCTCCAGATAAGAATAAACTTTTTTCAACCTTCAACTTACCCATATTACCTTTTACCTTTTGGGGCTTATAGCCTTTTCTTCAATTTTGGGCAATTGAAAGATAGAACAATCAAGTCAAGCACTATATTCTCAAACTCTTTGTTCAACTGTCCTTCCGGAGTTTTTTGCAAGTTTTCAGAATAAAACTCAAAGTTCCTTTTGGTGTGACCCTCTCTAATCTCTTATTTGTGGTATTTGTGGATCCTCTCTAAGGCAATAAGGTTATTTTGCCTTTCTCTCATAATATGTGGTATTTTTGGACTAAGGCAGTAGGACACTATGCCTTCTTCTCTCTCACCCTACATCTAAAGCTTATATCTGGAGCTCATAGGTAGGAGAAAACTACCTCTACTTACTAAGCATATATTGTAAACTCAAAGCAATGGATCCAAAGTCACGAGTCACACTGATCAAGTGATGCATGTGTATGGTGGAAAGATTATAGTAGATATGATAGTAAGGTGTATGGAATGAATGAGGGAAAGCCTAATTCTACTTTTTGCTCCTTGAGAAATCATCTCTCTTTGAAACTTGAAAACTTTGAGAGAACTTGGGTTGTATCTTTTCTTTCTTTCTTTTTATGGAGAGGCGAGCATCCGAGTACCCATTGTTTTCAGCGGACACTTGTCCATTTTTTAACTCTCCTTTATTCTTCTCTTCTTTCTCTTTCTTTTTTTTTTTAAATACAACCCAAATCTCTTTTGCAATAACTTTTGAGAGATAAACAAAAGTAATGGAGCTTTTGTAAGACATTGGCTAGAAATATGTGGATGGGTATAGGGAATATTTTTGGTTGCTCTCTCCCAAGACAGAGTAGAACATTTTTGGTGGCTATAGTGAATGGGTAGTGGTGTATATATGGTGGATGCGTACTTCGGGGTGGAAAATAGCATATAGGTGAATGGAGTCGAGTGGAGTGGAAATGTAGTGAAATGGAATGAGGTGGAGTGTACATGATCAGCATGACAAGTTTCTAAGGGTCACAAAGATTGAACAAACTCAATGCAAAAGTAAGCAGCCTATATATATAATTCTCAAGGGGTTTTTCCTAATCTAGTGAGCATCTATATATGGTCGTGGTAGGAGGTTCAACACTCACACACAGGAACTTATCATGTGCATTTTATATTTTTAAAATAAATCTCCGTGAAATCTAGTGTCACTAGGAGTAAGATCAATAGCAAAGCTCGTGACTATCTTATATCATATCCAGTCAATTACCTAGACTTTAGAGCAAGCATTTACAACCCATAAGTTTCAGTGTTTAGAGTAAATCTCAAGTCAAAGCAGTTTTGCATTTAGAATCAAGAGAAATTAAACTTGGAAAGCTAGGTACTAGAAAGGAATTACTTGCAGAGCAACTATTCATCATCTCCATGTTGGCGATTTTAGGGTTCATTCTAGTTGAGCAAAGCAAACTGGTGTACACTCTCTTGATCATTTTATTCTCACACTCTAGCAAAAGACTCTTTAAACGACTAGACTTTATAAAAACTAGACTCTTAGCAAACTCTATAGCAAACCAAATATTTAGCTAATAAAATTAATACTATAATATAGATAGTAGAGATACTTATCGGGATAATCGGGGTGCAAAAAAAAAAGCCGGATTGAAGTGTGATTGTCAATGATGTAGAAGTTGAGATAAATGGCGATAATGGTGGCACCCATCTTGTCTTTCCTCCTTTCAATATCCCTAATGAACTCAAATAGACAACAAAGCTAGTGGAACTTGATTAAGCATTAGGGGTTAACCACATTGCCTTAAGTTGCCAGGATACACATATATATATTTTTGATTTTTCATTTTTCTATGCAAGAAAAGATAAAGTACTTATGCATCTTTATTTTATTTTTAGGCCACCAAAGCCAAATAACCTAGAGGGTTAAGCCTCGAGGTTACTCACATGGGGCTTTAATTAAGGTTTTCATAAAACAAAGAACAAAATATTTTTGTTGTTTTCAAATGATGCTAAAGATAAACATGATATAAATATGCAATGCTAGGAATTTTAAATATGATAACTACCGAAGTTACCTTTCGGTGAGGGTTCGCGACTAGAGTCCTCCTAACAGACTTCTAGTTCTCGCTCTCTTTACTACTCCCAAGGTATATCGGTTGTCACAATTGGGCACCGATGATTTCGTTTGTCTCTTCCGATGATGATTTGGGAGATGTCTTTTTCTTCCTCCATTTTAGCTTAGCTGGTGGACTCTTCTCCGAGTAGTTGGTTCTTCTACCTTCTCCACGGATGGTTCGGTGTGTAGGGGATTTAACCTCTTTACTTACCTCTCATCTCGAAGTCTTTAATCCACGCCTCCTTTGGCGGCGACGAGTGTCAATTCGCTCTTCTGGGGGGTTCTCATAATTATTATAACTATTAAAGTACACACGCATACCTTTTCAGTAGGAAAATCGAAGTGAATCTCTCCCGCACGGATGTAGATGATGGCGCGTGTAGTGTTGAGGAACGGTCTCTCCAAAGATTAATGGAGGATCTTGATCTTCCCCATGTCCATGACTATAAAGTCAATAGGGACATAGTGATCCATGATTTTGACCGTACGCCTTTAGCAATTCCTTCAAAAACGGGTATGATTGGTCCGCCATCCGGTACTGCACAAATGTTGGTTGCAAGGGCAATTTTCCAAATAATAGTTCATATGTTACCTTTGCCATCAAGTTGATGCCGCACTCGTGATCGAGTAATGTATTGTTGAACGTTAAATAATAAATGGAACATGGAACATGGTAGGAGTACGGATCATCTTGCTTTGGCGGCATTGAGATTCAAGTAGATGGTCATTTTCAGTAACTTTACCTTGTTGACCACCATTACCTTTGTAGGCTTAGCCTTCTTGTATCTATCCCGATTCTTCTTTCTATTCTTGTTGATGGTCTCGATCTTTTGGTTTTGGTGTCGCATGATATGAATAGGACCATTCTGGGTGAGCAGGAGAGGTATGTGTCTTGTTCTTGAAGTTGAATTTCTCCTTTCTCCCTTTAATGTTGAAACAAATCTTCGTGACCGCTTCGGGCGTAGATGATAGCTTTAGCCAGATTTTCAGGAATGGGCGACCAAGTATGATCGTTGATCTTTCGCTTCCTCCTCGCTTTCCATGACGTGAAGTCTGTTGGTACAATGGAGCCTCTAACTCCCACACACACGTCTTCAAGTATCCCCTTGGGGTAGCATAGTGGATCGATCCGCCAAACCGCAAGCACATGGTTGTATACAAAAGTGGTTCATGAATCTTCTCATATATTACCTTAGGCATGATGTTGACGCTTGAGCCGAAGTCACATAGCGCATTGTCGAAGGTGTGCGGTCCTATCTGGATGGTGATGACCGGCCTTCCTGGATCTCCCTTCTTGGGTGGCATAGAGTCATCCAACCAGTTGCTTCCTGAGGTCTCTCTATAGTAGTGACCTGCATTAAAGATATCGACAAGATTTGCAGATTCTAATTCTTCCGGCTGGCCCGGAATCTTACCTGGTGTGGTTAGTGGAACAGAAGTTGCCAGCTGAGAAATCTGAGACTCTATCATCTTATTAAAGCTATGTTGATTTTTAATGGAAGAAGAAAAGCTTTCCATTCTAGTGTTGATAGTTTCTAAAGCTTTATCATTGGAAGCTATCTTCCTAGATAGATTCTCCATGATTTTACCTTGGCTAAGAACTAGGTCTCTCAAAGAAGGTTGATTATAATTATTAAAGTTATTACCTTGATTATTACTGGTAGTTGGGCCTCTGTTGGTTCCAACCTTGATTCTGTTGAGGACGATAGTTGTTGTTGTTGTTGTTAATGAAGTTGATATCCTCCACAATCTCTGGGCAATTCCTACCGGTGTGGCCTGTGTTACCACATTCTTCACATGTCATGCGGGAATCTTGAATTTGCATGACCTCCTTGGGTTGAGGATCTCTATCCTCAAGCTTCTTCATGATTAGGTCCATCTTGGCGGGACAAAGATATCTACCTCCTTCGCTTGGTGCATTCCTCTCTTTTTGGGGTTGACGCTCTTCATTCCAACTCGTTGGAAGCCATCTTCTCCATAAGCCTCTGTAGCATTGGTCAATGTAAGTGATAAGAAAGCACCTCCCCGCTGCAAAGATCCATCGCCTCACGAGCACTAGGACAAGCCCATGGTAGAAAGTTTGCATGAGCAGCCACTTCTCCATCCCATGATGTGGACATTCCGAATGTATTCTTGGAAACGCTCCCACGCTCCGAGACGCATTCATCGTGCTGTTGTTGGAAATTGGATATCTTCCCTCTTAAGGCATTAGTCTTGCCTATAGGGAAGAACTTGGCGAGAAAGGCCGTGGAGCATAGAGCCCAAGTTGTGTTCTTTCTTTTTGTAGTGTAGAACCATTGCTTTGCCTTCCCCAAGAGTGAGAATGGGAAGAGGCGTAGCAAGATGGCGTCTCTTGGTACATCCTTCATGGTGAAAGTGCTGCAAATCTCCAGAAATGTTGGAGATGAGCACGCTGCCTTCATGTGCCTTCTCGCGAATTGACTAGCTTGCACCATGTTGATGAGTCCAGGCTTGAGTTCGAAACCATTGTCCCCCCACTTCTACCTTCGGCCCAAAGGAGAATATTGGCCATGGTAGGAGCTGAGAACTCACAAAGTGTCTTGTCACCCATAGCCTCAAAATCAGGTGATAAGCTTCGCCTTAGCTTGATCAATGTCCGAACTTAAGGTCTTGATGTCGTGGTTGGTGTTTGTCCGAGTTTAGCTCGCCTTTCGATTATGTGTTCAGGATTGTCAATGTAATTATCCCGGACGCTTGTTCCAATTCATACATTTACCCCGCATAAGATCAAAAACAAGTAGACAAACAAGGGTAAGCCCGTTTGAGTATGTGATAATGGGTTCTCAATGCATTATGTGACGCAAGTGATCTCTCTTAATTCCATGTATGTGTGTTTAGGTTTTGGCTAGCACCCTTCCCCGGCAATGGCACCAGAAATGCTTGTTGATATTTCTAACACGATCCTGAGAAGGAAGGCGAAAGAAATATATATGGTATCTATCAGAACTTGTCAGCTTGGATGTGGAGTTAATCTCACGATCCAACAAAGGCGGAGTTAGGCGGTGTTAGTTGTAGGGTATAATCTCAGCACCATTATCCATAGTGGAGTTAATCTCACTAAGGATATGTACACGAGGTGTACCACTCATTTCTAGGCATTATCTACGTACTAGTCTGTCACCCTAGCAATAACGCTCTAAGAAATGCGTGTATGGTATTCTTTGATATGCCTTGATAAAAGATGAACATGATATCTCGCAAGTTTACGAGATAGAAATACCATTGTAGCACTTCACCGGGAGTCTATCCGTATCGTATTTATATTTTACCAAAGGGAAGGGTAGTCTATGGAAAGTAAGAGAGATAGGTATGTCAAATGATTTAAATGCATTGATAGATTAACTTGAGATTCACTTGTAGTTGTATAATGCGTAGTAGCCATATGCATCTAACAATACTCATAATAGGATAAGTCTCATAAAGATAAATGATAAATAATAAATAATAACTACCCAAGTCGAAGATCATGGTATGCCACTAGTATCAAACGAGCTACTAACATGGTATAGAAAGAATAGAAAGAATATTCCTAAGTTACTCTTAATCATATGTCAATGAATACTACAATTAGTGCAATTACATCTAGCTATCATGGCAAGGTTGCAATATATCTACACATGGTAAGCATTACCAATGAAGATCAAGGACTAAACATGATCAACACCATAATTATGGCTCAACTTGGCCTATCATTCGGGGGTGGACTCCAAAGGACTCAACAGGACTGTCACTCCCGCGATCTACCACACAACCCGAATGTAGGGTGTAGTCGCAGGTAAACGTTGTATAAACACCACGTTTACACATTGCTCACCACCCACATAGTGATCATCTAAGTGGATGCTGTATGACTCCATGCATAAAATATAAGACAAACTTACTAAACTAGATATATAATCATAGCAAGCATGGATACATATCACTAAGAATATAATCATTAAATAGAGCAAAGTCATAGCAAGTGTATTCCAACAAAGATACTTACACATTGGATACAAGAGAGAAGCCACGAGAAGCTCGGCTCCCGCTATTTCTTGACTATCAGGAATCCAAGGCAAGCTTGACTTCCTCTAGATCTGACTAGGTAGCTAATTGCTTCTAATATGATGAACTGGGGCTTAGGATCTAGACTTGGATGGACTTGAATGAGAATGACTTGGTCTGAATTAGAACTGAATTAGGGTTTTGCCCTGAGGTCAGGTGGTCTTCTTTATATAGCCCTTGGCGATCTAACAGAACCCCTTGGATCAAATCGACCTTGAACAACGGTGTAGATACAACCTCAATGTCGTTGACAAACCGCCATAGAAAGGAGAGGAGGTGTGGGACCCACGGGCGGCCGCGCTGATGGCCCCGGCGACGCCGTGACTCTAGGTCCCGGTGAGTTCTTCCTCCCGGTGTCTTCTCGGTGTCTTCTAGAATGTTTTAGTCCACTTTTCGGATTGAGTTGCCTCACGGTCAAGTCTTGTCATCACATGGGATACAAACTCTTAGGGTTTTCACCGCTCTTATCTCGCTTTTTTATCTGCTCGGTCCTCGCAAAGTCATGGAATACCAAAACTCGTGGAAATATGTTAGTTGGACCCCTAGACTTATGTTGATATTCATTCTAAGCCCTTAATTCATGTTTAATTGGCTAGTAATATTATACTATAACAGTGTCAACAGCTACCACCCGCGTCGGGGCGAACGCTACAACAGCGAGGAGGATCACAGCAAGTCCCCGTGCCATAGAGAGGTCCCCCGAGCCGGCGGTCCCGCTCGTCTTCAGCCGGCCCATCCATAAGGCACCGTTCGCCGCGGTTCCGGCAACGGCCAACATCGCTGGGCACACCGGGGAGACCAAGTCGAGACCCGCTCTTCGACCACCGCTCGCCCGCGACCGGGGCGCGCCGGACGGCCGTGATCATCCGGAATCTGCCCTTGCTCTGTCGCGGGACTCCACCCGAGCCTGGCTTTGAGCAGGCTTCCTCCCAACCAGATCAAGAGCTGGCGACCTAGCACGATCTTTACCGGCTACTTCGTGGCACCTACATCCGCCCCGGCAACTCCCGGGACCCGTGGAGCCGCGCGCACCCCGGCATCGGGAGGCCCCGCGCCGAATTCATCCGACGCTCCAAGCACCGCACCGAGCTCCCCGACGCCTCCGATGCGGCCATCATCAACGCCTTCATTTCCGGGATGACCTGCGGGGAACTCGTCAAGAAGCTAGGTCGCAAGACCCCCACCACGGTAAATGAGCTAATGGAGATTGCCACCAAGTTTGCCTCAGAGAAGAAGCCGCGGACGCCATCATCCGCAACAACAGAGAGGAAGGAGACAGCCCGAGGCCTCCGGTGGAGCGCCCCCCCACGACCCCAAGAAGAAGGGAAAGCCCAAGGCTGGTCCGAGCAAGCGCGAGGCTAACATCGCCGACCTTGTCGCCGCCGAGAACAAGCGGACGCGAGGCGGGCCGGGGTCTTCGACGAGATGCTCGCCAAGCCCCGCCTTCCACCGGGCCCGTCAAGCACACCGCGAGTGCGACATCCTCAAGAAGTATTATTCCGGTCCCCCTCTCCACCGACGACGATGACAAGAAGAAGGCGCCTAACGAGGGAGGTCAGACGGAGGCGCGATGATGGCTTCCCGAGGGTATCGGATCGCTACATGATCTACGGGCGGCCCTCGCACCAATTTCACGACCAGCCGAGGAAGCGCTGAAGCGCTGTGAGGTGTTCGCCGTCGACGCCCGTGGTACCCGCCTACCTCGACCGGTCCGAAGCCCATCACCTTTGATGAAGCGATCACCCCGACCGTGTCCCGTTCTCGGGCAGTACTCGTCGTCGACCGATCATCGGCAACACCCGCTCTCAAAGGTACTCATGGACGGGGAGCAGCCTCAACATCCTCTACGCCGACACCCTCCCGCCTCCCGGGGGATCAAGAAGTCGCACCTCCGACCCGCCACGCCGTCCTTCCACGGCATCGTACCAGGCAAGCGAGTGAGACCCATCGGGTGCATCGACGTCCCTTTTTGTTTTGGCACTCCCGCGAATTTCAGGAAGGAGACCCTCATGTTCGAGGTGGTGGACTTCGGGGGGACGTACCACACGGTCCCCGGGAGATCGGGCTATGCCAAGTTCATGGCCATCCCCAACTACACATACCTCAAGCTCAAGATGTCGGGGCCAAAGGGAATCATCATGGCCAGCCCTCATACCAGCACGCCCTTACCCGCGACGCCGAGGCCGCCGAGCATGCCGAGCCCCTCACCGGAGTCCGAGGCCTTGAAGTCAACCTTGAACGCCTTCCGCTGGAGGTCCCCGACCCCAAGCGCCACGCCGAGCTTCGAGCCGTCCAAGGAAACCAAGTAGATCCCACTCGACCCCAACACTGACGGCAAGACGACCACCATCGCCGAGCTCGATCCGAAATAGGAAGTGGTGCTCGCCGGCTCCGGTGAACGCGAACATGTTCGCATGGAGTCCCTCGACATGCCGTGCATACCGAGGGATGTCGCCGAGCACTCCCTTGACATCGCCGTGATCGAGGCCGGTGAATCAGCTCCGCCGGGTTCGACGGTGAAAGCGCAAGATCGCCGGGACGAGGTACGCAGTTTCCGAGGGCCGGGTTTATTAAGGAGGTCTTCCACCCCGAATGGCTGGCCAACCCTCGTTTCTAGTTAAGAAAAGAGTGGAAAGTGGAGAATGTGTGGATTACACCAGTTTAAATAAAGCATGTCCCAAGGTTCCGCACTTTGCCTCGGATCGATCGATTGTGGACTCCACCGCAGGGTGTGAGACCCTATCTTTCCTCGATGCGCATTCGTGGTACCACCGGATCAAGATGAAGGAGTCCGACCGGTTTGCGACGCCCTTCATCCCCTTTCGCATGTATTGCTACACCACCATGCCATTCGCCTCCTTAACTGGCGCTACGCACCAACGGTGCATGCGCACGTGTTCGGGAGCACATTGGCAAAACCGTGGAAGCTTACGCCGACGATATCGTCGTAAAAATAAAGCGGACGAAAGTGACCTCATTGGCGACTTGACCATCGCCTTCGACCGCCTCCGGGCCAAGGGGGTGAAGCTCAACCCCGAAAAATGTGTGTTCGGGTCCCGCGGGATGTTATTGGGTTTCATCATCTCGGCGTGGCATCGAGCCAAATCTAGAGAAGATCTCCGCCGCCACCAACATGAGCACCATCCAGACATCAAAGGGGTCCGAAAAGTCATGGGTGCCTCGCGCCCCCGAGCCGCTTTGTCTCCCGCCCCTGAGAAGGGGCCCCGCTCTACCCGCTCCTCAAGAAAACAGAGCACTTTACCCGGACGGCCGAGGCCGACGCTGCCCTCAACGGCCTCAAAGCCCCGTTGACTAGCGCCCTAGTCCTCGTCCCGCCAATGGAGAAGGAGGCCCCTGTTAATCTATGTGGCGGCCACCACCTGTGTCGCCCGATGCGGTGGTCGTGGAAAGGAAGGAGGAGGGGCACGCCTTGCCCGCCCGTGAGGCCGGTCTACTTCATCGCTGAGGTACTTTCCGAGACAAAAGTCCCATTACCCGCAGATCCCGGCTAATCTACGCCCCGTCCCCGCCCGGCGGAAGCTGCGACACTACTTCGACGGCCACCCGGCCACAATCGTGATCATCTTTCCCCTGAGAAATCCTACGTAGAACCCTGTGAGGCCTCGGGAGAGTCGCCAAGTGGTCTGTGGAGCTCATGGGGAAACCATATCCTTCGCGCCGCAAAGCTATCAAATCACAAGTCCCCGCCAACTTCCGCCGAATGGACTGCCACACACCGCCGCCCCCACGCATCCAAAGCGTATCGTCGGGACCATGTTCTTCGACGGTCGCCGATGAAGACAGAGCGCGGCGCAGCCCGCTTTTCATCTCGCCCCTCGACATCCACATGAGGTACATTATCCGCCTCCATTTCCCGGCTTCTAATAATGTGGCAGAATATGAGGCTCGTCAACGGCTCGCGCTGCCGCCCTCGAACTCGAAATCAAACGCCCGATGTCCGAGGGGGACTCGAGCCTCGTCGTCGACCAAGTCATGAAGTCTTCGAGCCGCCACGACCCCAAAATGGAGGCGTATCGCCGAGAGGTGCGCCGACTTGAGGACAAGTTCCACGGGCTCGAGCTTAAGCACGTGGCGCTGAGGTACAACGAGGCCGCGGACGAAGCTCGCCAAAATCGCGTCGGATGAACCACCGTCCCGCGTCAACGCTTCGGGACCTCCATGCCCCAACCGTCAGGTATGAGGACTCACCAAAGGCTGATCCCGAGGGCGAAGCAATGCAGGTCGACGGAGGGCCCTTCCCCGCGACACCGCCATCTGGGGACTGGAGACTACCGTACCTCGATTGGTTCAGGCAGGGAAATTTGCCACCGAGACCGAAAGAGGCTAGGCGGCTCACGCATCATGCCAAGTCGTTCGTCATCGTCGGTGAGGCCAGAGAACTGTATAGAAGAAGCCCGACGGGAGTCCTGCAGCGCTGCATCTCTATCGACGAGGGCAGGGAGCTGTTGGAGGACATCCATACAGGGGATTGCGGCCACCACGCGCCCCGCGGACCCTCAAGCAAGGCCTTTATGCAAGGTTTCTCGCGGCCCACCGGGCAGTCCCCGGACGCCGCAACGGTTGTGCGATCCTGCAAAGGATGCCAATTCTACGCCCGACAGACGCATCTCCCAGCCCAGGCGCTTCAGACCATACCGGTCACCTGGCCCTTTGCGGTCTGGTGCCTGGATATGGTGGGGCCCTTGAAGAAAGCCCCCGGGGGCTTCACCCACCTCCTCGTCGCCGTCGACAAGTTCTCCAAGTGGATCGAAGTTTCGACCCATCACCAACATAAAGGCCGAAAGCGGACCGTCCCTCCTCTTCACCGACATCATTCACCGCTTTGGGGTCCTAAGCTCGATCCTCACCGACCCAAAGCACCAACTTTACGGGTGCCAAGTTCCCGAACCGCGCGTGGCCACCACACCCGTGTGGACTTCTCGGTTGTCGCGACATCCCAGGACAAACGGCCAGGTCAAAAGGGTCAATGGCATCATTTTGCAGGGACTGAAGCCTAGAATCTACAACCAGCTGAATCAGTTTGGGAGGAGATGGGTTGCCGAGCTGCCCTCGGTCATCTGGAGCCTGCGCACGACGCCGAGCCGCGCCCACGGGTTCACCCTTTCTTCCTCGTTTATGGGTCTGAGGCAATCCTGCCTACGGACCTCGACTACGGTGCACCAAGGGTCGCGGCGTACGACGAGCACAGCAACCGGGCGATGCGCGAGGACGCACTCGATCAGCTCGAGGAGGCGCAGGACGTCACCATCCTGCACTCTGACAAGTACCAGCGCGACCTCCGACGCTACCACGGCCGACGAGTCCGCCCCCGAGAATTCGGGTAGGGGACAAGGTATTGAAGCAGCGGCAAGACAACAAAGACCGCCACAAGCTCTCCCCGCCTTGCGAAGGACCCTTCGTCGTCGCTGAAGTGCTGAGGCCCGGGACATACAAGCTCGCCAACGGCAAGGGCGAGGTCTACGACAATGCCTGGAACATCGAACAGCTACGTCGCTTCTATCCATGAGCTCCGCCCGAGGACGGATCTCACATGCATATGAATGAAAAGATTGGCAGGGTTGTGCCCATTATTCTCGAGGCATCCTCCGCAGAACTCAACGGGAATCCCGCGACGAGAGCCACGAGGGAGGAAAAGGACACGACGAGAACGCCCGATCGCGACGTAAGTCCTCGCAAATTTTTATTCCTGCCTCGTCAATACACAGGAACACACACACTTGTCTCCTCGGGAGGTGTGAGACCCTTACCCCCTCACCGACCTGCGTGGAGCAGTGGACGAGGGGTGGTCACACAAATGCCCCCGAATGGGGACAGACGGGGCGAAACGCCGAGGGTCCAACCCTCGGCAAAACTCAGGCTTCCGGGCCTTTACGGTCCGAGGGGTTCGAAGGCTGGGCCAGCGTGGGTTTCGACAGCGGCCGCCAGTGGCACGAGTCCGGAGCATCGAGGGGTGTGTCCGTTACATGGCCTGCCGCGCCAGCCCACGAGCTTGGGACACCCCACGAAGCGTCCAAGGCCACTGGGCAGTCAAGTAAGAGATCCCACCGGAGTGAGGCAACAAGCCCTCGGCCCCTATCGAATGGGTCTGAGACTCCCTTGACATAGCTAAGCGGCATCTAGATGGAGCGCACCACGAGGCCACGCAGTCAACCCCTATCGAATGGGGCATGAGCCTCCACTTGGACTATCCGTTAACAGCTCACCGGCTCAAAGCATCCTCGGCCCATCGAGGGTAGGGTGTTTTGACCACCCCCTCCTTCTCGCGGAGAGACAGTCCGAGGGTCGATTACAAAAGACGTGGGCACCGACAATCGTTCCCCTGGCACGAGCGAGGGGTCGGTGGTGCTCCCGCACAGACCGAGCTCTGACGAAGGATAAGGGAAGAACAAGAAGACGGAGGAACCCTCGGAGGAGACCCGAGACCACAAGCCCCCTTCCTTTGCCTCGAGCACCGACCTTAGGGTCGCTATGGTCCGAGGTTCGAAGGCCGGGCCGGCGTGGGTTTTCGACGGCCGCCTCGTGGGCATTGAGGAGTCGGGGCTTCGCGGATGCACGTCCGTGAAGCGTCCAAGGCAGCTGGGCAGTCAAGTAGGAGATCCCAACGAGGGAGGCAACAGGCCCTTGGATCCCATCGAACGGATCCGAGACTCCCCTTGACATACCTAAGGGGGCACTTAGTTGGAGCGTGCCGTAAGGCCACGCAGCCTACCCCTATCGAATGGGGCATGAGCCTCCACTTGGACCACCCGTTAACAGCTCACGGCCTGGGCGCCCTCGTCCATCGAGGGACGAGGGTGCCTCGCCAACACCTTCCCTTGCGGGTTAGCGGCCTAAGGGTCAATGGGAGATTGCGGACCGTAACACCCGTGTGTTACTTATCGATTAAGTCATGGATTAGACAAAATTAAGTTTATTTTATGTTTTTGATCCTAAGTGTGTTGTTGGATGAGGGTTGGATAGTATAGGTTGGGAATCTGAAATTTGAATCAAATTCAAGTTTGAATTGAACTCCTAAAACCCTAAATTCCTTTCTTTCTTTTACCCCCTTTTCTTTTATTCAAATTTTATAAAGAATTTGGGTATGGTTATTAAAGCAATTTTGTAGAGTTTTCAAAGTTGAACAAAGTTGGTATTTTGAGTTTTCAAAGTTTAGTTCAAAAATTTAGAGTAATTTTGAAAATACCAAATTAGGGATTTTGTCCCCTTTTGATTTAAAAACCATATTTCAAAATCTAAGCAAAATTTGCAAAAACTTTCAAAAGTTAGTTTGTAGATCTTGTTGAGATGAGCAAAAGTCATGTACAAAGTTTTTCAAGTTGTTACATGATTTTAAAAGTAATTTTGAATTCAAATTTCAAAATTTTGAACCGCATTTCAAAAGTCATATTTAGAGGCCGAATTTGAAAATCTTCCAATTGTGAAAATTGTAGATCTTGAAAAATTAGGCTAAGTCACTTTTGGAGTTTTTCAAGTTCAGTTCAAATTTGGGGAGAATTTGACGAAATTTAAAAGGTTAGGTTTAGGATCTACATGAGGAACAGGATTTCACCTCGTTCTTCCCCCATACCGGTCGGTCGCCCGCCGCCGCCGTGGTCGTTCGCGCCTTCGGTCGTCCTCCCTTCGTCACCGGCTACATGGACGGGTTCGCGACGCCACCGCCCACGTGTCCCATGGTCCTCGTCCTATAAAGCTTGGAGCCGGCGCCGTTCTTCCTTCTTCTTTCTCCTTTTCGCCGTAGGAAAACCGCCTCCGCCCCCTTTCGGTTGCCGCCGCCGCCGAGCCCAATCCATCCAATTAGCTGTGCCATCGTGTTCGGCAGAACTTCGTTGGCGCACCGCTTGAGCTAGATAGTGGCGTAGTTCATCGACCGAGCAATCCACGCGCCGTCGTCTTCTCCATCTCCGTCCGGGCGCCGCCAAGATCACCTCACCGCCGCCAAGTCGTCTTGGTGAGTCTCATGCCAAACCGTCTTGCCATCTAGCCGCCTTGATGATGTAGTCTTGATGCGCCGTCCGTTTAAATGACCACGCACCGCACACGCCGGAACGCCGTTGTTGCCACCGGGGAGCACCGCCGTCGCCATCGCCACCGCCGCCGACCATCCTCCGACTCATCTCCGTCCAAAACCATCGCGGAGCACCGCGGATCGGGTGAGCCGTTGCCCGTGTCTATGCCATCGGCTTGTTTCAGCGCATCGCAGCCACCGGAACACCGCCGCCGACGAGCTCGCTTTGCCGCTCCGCCGCGCGCGCCGGCCCTAGCTAGGGTCGGTTTGGATTCGCAATGAGGTTTTAGGACCCTCCTCGAGGTGCTAGAGTTGTTGCCGTGCTTGTCGTCGTCGGGGAGGGCCCGGTGAGCCTTTCCGCCGCGTGGCCGCGCCGCCGTGCCGCCATGGCCGCCGGTGGTCATGTCCCGGTGCCTTAGGTATCGGGTTTTGGCGCCAGCATGTTCGCGGTCGTGGGGGTCGCTAGAGTCAAGCCGCCGCCGGAGACCTCACCGCCGGCGAGTTCTCGCCGGTCAACTCCGGTGTCGCCGCGCGGTCGGCTGCGGCGGGTCGAAGGCCGGCCTGCTACCGTAGCTTGCAGCCGGGCCGCACAAGACGGGTCGCAAGCGTGATGTTGGGCGGTTTCGCCCGAAAGTCTGTTTTGTGTTAAAACTTGATTTATCTAATTTCTTTACTTTTGAATAGTCTTTGATTCTTTCAAAATTCATAGAAATTCGAAAATAGCTTTAAAAATTCTGAAAATTTTTGTAGAAGCTTCTTATGAGTATATGAATCCATGAAAAATTTGAAACTTAGGTTTTGAGTAGTTCTTGCATGATTTAAAAATACAAATTTTAATTGAAAATGCATCTTCCTTGATTTTTAATAATTATTTTATTTATCCAAAAATCATGAAAATTATTTTGGTACTGTTTTATGATATGTTCTACTTGTATAAAAAGTTTGGAGTCGTTTTGAAAAGTTTAAATTATTTTCTATCTTAAACCCTATTATTTTATGTGGTTTATAAGTTGTTTTGAGTTAAATAATTTATGTTTTGTGTGACTTGGGGGTTGTTTGTGAATCTTAGATTGTATCATAATAAGATGGTCCTTGAGAACTCCTTAGGCAATGGTGATGATATCTTGAGTAGTTCAACAAGTTGGTTTTGTTGGGTTGCAACTTTATCGTGAAATAGAGTTATTTTCCGATGTTTATCATTTCATGCATCATCAAGCATCATGTTTACCATTCCATCATGTTAAGCAATGCATCATTATTACGTGTAGTGAGCGAGAGTGATGTGGTTTACGATGACCAAGCTTTGGAAGAAGATGTATCCACCGAGGTATGGTGTCAAGTGTGACTCGGGTGATCTCGGTTTTGGATTCTCGACTTTCCTCGCAAAACAGGCAAGCCCCGGTTACATTACACCTTTCCTTGATATTTTAAAAGTTTTATATCACTTATGTTTATACTATGTTGCATTACGTTATTAGGAGTTGAGTAATAACCTAATTGCTGCATTACCATCCTTGTTTATTGCAATACCATCCTTGTTAACCGTTTTATTTCGAAAATGCTTAAGTGATGCTTAGCCCCCGCTTAATTAGTTAAGCTTTTCATCAAAATGTTTAATTTGAGAAGATGGTACTGTTTTCAGAAAAAGAAAGAGATGTAGTGATGAATTTGAGATCGGACGGGACGTAGGTTGAAAGCCGGCGGGATACCTAGTCGTGCTTGTCCCGTGTTGGTCGTTTAAGGACCGTCCGTTGTTTGGCTTGTTAAGTTCGGGACTTTTGAACGCAGTACGCCCGAGGCCTTCGGCAAAGGCACGCGTCGATGGCGATCACCCCGCATCGATCGACCCTAACTAGCCACATACTCTGGTAAGCCTGATCTCGGGGGTGTGCCAAATCGGGAACGGACAACCGCGCACTGGGAGTGGAGAGATGGCGGGAGTAGCATGTACCCATCCTACTGGTCAAACTGTCATTAGGACGGGGTAGGGAGGTGGAGTACTGTGCTCTCGGGTGGCGATGGACCCAGTCCCATTTTGGACGAACTGAGTGAGGGTTGATATATGCAAGCTTAAGTGCTACATATGTTGTGTGGTTAGAGATCCCCAGCTAGGTATAATCGGTTCATGAATCGCCGTTGCTTCACGGATATGAAGACCCGTTCTTCGCCCATTCATCGTAGTAAATGATGGAATATGTTTTCGAGGAAAGAGAGTTGGAATAAGAAAATATGTTTGCTCTAGAATAGGATAATCTAGAGTATATGAGCTACTAATCTGAATTAAAAATATTGAAAGTAAGGATTCACTTATAGTAAGCTTTTTTCGCAAAAAGAGTTCTTGATTCTTGCTAAAGCCTTACCTTGACTCCTAAGACCAGCATTCCTAAGTCTTCTCCTATTTTTCTTAGTCGGGTAAGTCTTGTTGAGTACTCCCGTTTTCGAGGGTTTGTTAACCCTTGTTGCGGTGTTGACTCGTCTTTGTTAACCCGGGTTATGTCGGGTGGGCACGACATGATCCGGTTGTCTTCTAGTCTACTCGGCTTCCGCCAAATTAATTAAGTTAAGTTTACTCAAATGTAACTTACTCACATTTTTGTAAAATTAATGTTATTATTCTTCCGTACTCGATCTATATTTTTTGTAACAAATGTTGTAATATTGTAGCTACTCCTTTGTTGATCTGGTATGAGTGGTGTAATCGGAGTTTCCGATGACACCGACAGCTTCTTAAGTTATTGAGTGCATACGCACGGTGCCGAGGTCTTTGGGACAAAGGCAGTGCGTGTGGGCCCTGTAATTAGGAGGGTTACATACACGGACACCTAGTCGGATCCCGTCTATTTAACGAGGGCCCAAGGGCTGTCATCGCGTCGACCAAGACACCTACCGCAAAAAGCTTAGGACGCCGAGGTAAGAAATCCCGCGGACGCGCGACAACCCCTAGAAAGAAGGAAGGACGCTCTCCGGGAGCCCCCGCAGCCCAGCAATGCGCCCGCAGATTCTCGACGTGTCAAAACTATTCCTACGATCTTAGACTACGAGATTGATTTTGACATAAGAAAGCAAAATCTGATTAAACAAAAGGTGCTTATTCATTTTGAAGCGGGTTTTTTCATACAAAGGGAGGGGCCGCTAGTCCCTCGTAAAGGAAACGACCGCGTACCGCGCCCCATGCCGCCGAAGGACGCCCGCTTTAGGGCGCTTGGCCGCCTTGGCCGCTTTGGCCCGAGCATCCTTCTATGCAATAACCACGCCACGCCGACGAGACGACCCGCGCATCGGCCCCTGTGGCAAAGGCCAGGAAGTCATCCTCGTATGTCTCCGTGGTCTCGCCGCCCTCAAAGCCCTGGACCTCCGTCGTCGGGCAGTGAAGGACGGCGACATTGCGATCCCGCCACCGCTCCTTGTCCGGGAGGAGGCGGGCCCCCACGACCGGCCAGCCAGGGGACCTCGGGAGGTCGTTCTCCGCGATAAGGCCTGCGACAAAGCAAGGAAGCACGAGTTAGTCGCGGGAAAGGAGAAGCTCGAAAAAGGAGAAGAAGAGGAGCACTCACGGGCAGAAGAACTTGCGTCGTCGCGTGCGCCGGATCCGCTCGAGCTCCGCGTGCCGCCCCAAGCACCCCACGGCTATCGGCGACTCTCGGCCGCCTCCCTCACCGCACCCGGATGGCTGCGGATGTCGCCAAGGAAAGGGCGGGGGAGCCGCGGGGCGCCGGCGCAGCGCTCGTAGGGAACCCGCCCTCTTCGCCGGGAGAACCCAGCCCGGCGGCGCACCCGACGGTCCCCGGCGACGGAGGAGCGGGAACGACGGCCGCCACCATGAACGCTGCGCAGAACCAACTCCCTCCATCGATCGCGATGAGCACTCAAGAGTAACAGGAGAAGAATGGGTTGGACGGCAGCGACGCAAGTGAGCTGAGGGCCGGAGCAGGACGAGGCAATTTAAGGAAGGACGCGCCATCTCGATTCCGCCCGGAAACCGAGACGCTCGTCTCTTCAATGCGCCGCGATGTACCCGCCGCCCCGTAGCTCGCGCCACCCGCCGTAAGGTGACGATGTATCCCACTACCGCTGTGCGAACGGAGGCTGATGTGGAGTAAACAGAAAGAGGACCAAGGCCACGCGTGAAACCCCTGACGGACATTTTCGCCTCCGGGGGGGCTCGGGGCTACACCCGGACCATGCGCTCACCGCGCACCCCTCGAAACCCCCTCAAAGAGGCCAAGACCCTATGACGAACATCCTCTAAACCTCCGAACAGGTGGCCCCATTCCCTCTCCGAGGCTCGGGGCTACTTTCAGCATGACCGAAAACAAGGGTACCCTCGGCGAATCAACCAAAGGAGCAACCGCCTCGACACCACCATCGCCCGCCCGGCACGGCCCGAGGGAACCTCCACCGAGGGTCCCGACGGGCGGGAAGTGCGACTCGCCCAACCCCTCTCAGGAGGGGCAGATCGGGCGACTCGCCCGAGACCCTCCTCCGCCGTGAACGCCCTCGGGTCCGTTTCAATCGGCGACGGACGTGACAACAAGGACAGCAAGCCGACCGTTGGACACCTGTTATAGCATAATATTATGAGTCAATTAAACATGAAATAAGGGCTTAAGATGAATATCAACATAAGTCTAGGGGTCTAACTAACATATTTCCATGAGTTTTGGTATTCCATGACTTTGCGAGGGGACTGAACAGATAAAAGCGTATAAGAACAATTGAGAAACCTAAGAGTTTACATCCCATACGATGACAAGACTTAACCGTGAAGTAACTCAACCCAAAATGTGGACTAAAACACTCTAGAAGATACCGAAGACACCGGGAGGAAGGAGATCACGTTGTGATCTTGACCCCTGGCGATCGCCAGATCATCCCGGCGACCGCCAGTGGGTCCCACCAATCACCTCAGATTTATATGTCGGTTTACCACCGACATTGAGGTTGTATCAACACCGTTATTGAAGGTCGGTTTTGATCCAAGGGTCCTCGTTCATCGCCGAGGGCTATATAAGAAGACCACCTGACCCCAGGGCAAAACCCTAATTCATTATCAACTCATTCTCAACTCAGACCAAGTCAGTTCTACTCAAGTCCAACCAAGTCTAGATCTAAAGCCCTAGTTCATCATATTAGAAGTAGTTAGCTCTAGAGGAAGTCAAGCTTGTCTTGGATTCCTGATAGTCAAGAAGTAGCGGGAGCAGTGTTTCTCGTGGCTTCTCTCTTGTATCCAATCTGTAAGTATTATTGTTGGAATACAATTGATATGACTTTGTTCTATATAATGATTATATTCTTAGTGATATGTATCCATGCATGCTATAGTTATATATTTAGTTTAGTAAGTTTGTCTTATATCTTATGCATGGAATCGTATAGCATCCACTTAGATGATCACTTAGTGGGTGATAAGCAATGTGTAAACGTGGTGTTTATACAACGTTTATCTGCGATTGCACCCTACATTCCGGGGACGTGTGGTAGATCGCGGGAGTGACAGTCTGTTGAGTCCTTTGGAGTCCACCCTCCCAGAATGATAGGCCAAGTTGAGCCATAATTACGGTGATGATCAAGTTTAGTCCTTGATTGTCATTGGTAATGCTTACCATGTATAGATGTATTGCAATCTTGCCATGATAGCTAGATGTATTTGCACTAACTATAGTATTCATTGACATATGATTAGGAGTATCTTAGGAATATTCTTTCTATTCTTTCTATATCATGTTAATAGCTCATATGATACTAGTGGCATACTATGATCTTAGACTTGGGTAGTTATCATTTATTATTCATCTTTATCTTGTGACTTATCTTTTGTTATGAGTATTGTTAGATGCATATGGCTACTCGCATTATACAACCGCAAGTGGATCTCAAGTAAATCATAAACTAAATCATTAGACACCTCTATCTCTCTTACTTTCCATAGACTACCCTTCCCTGTGGGTAAAATATAAATACGATACGGATAGACTCCCGGTGAAGTGCTACAATGGTATTTCAATGCGGCGCTGCGGATATCAAGTTCATCTTTTATCAAGGCATATCAAGAATACCATACCCGCATTTCTTAGAGCGTTATTGCTAGGGTGACAGACTAGTTTGTAGGTAATGCCTAGAAATGAGTGGTATACCTTGAGTACATATCCTTAGTGAGATTAACTCCACTATGGATAATGATACTGAGATTACACCCCACAACTAACACCGCCTAACTCCGCCTTTGTTGGATCGTGAGATTAAGTCCACATCCAAGCTAACATGATTAGATAAATACCATATATATATTTCTTTCACCTTCCTAATTTGGATCGTGTTAGAAATATCAACAAGCATTTCCGGCGCCGTTGTTGAAGGGCGTTTGTCAAAATTTAAACAGGTGTTTTCCTAACTACATAAGTTATCCCGGCTTCGTTTCCAACTTTCCTAAGTTTGGAAAGGTGCTAGTCAAAACCTAAATAGTGGTAGAGTCTTTCATAGCTCCGTTTCTAACTTTCCTAGTTTGAAAGGGTGCTAGCCAAAACTTAAACACAACATACATGGAATTAAGAGAGATCACTTGCATCACATAATGCATTGAGAACCCATTCTCACATACTCAAACAGGTTCAACCCTGTTGTCTATTTGTTTTTGATTTTATGCAGGGTAAATGTATGAATTGGAACCGTCCAGATAATTTTATAGAAGATCCCGAAAAATTAATCGCAGGCCGAGCAAAACTCGGACAAACACCGGCCACGGACATCATCAAGACTTTTCGAGACATCAAGACCTTTCGATTCGGACGTTGATCAAGTCGGTGAAGCTTATCACCTGAATTTGAGGCTATGGCTACCAAGACACCATTGAGTTCTCAGCTCCTACCACGGACAACATCCTCACCGGTCCGAAGGTAGAGGTTGGAGACAATGGTTTTAGAACTCAAGCCTTTGGGCTCATCAACATGGTGCAAAGCCGCCCAATTCTGCGAAAAGGCACATGAAGATGCGAGTGCTCATCTCCAACATTTTCTAGAGATCTGCGGTACTTTTCACTATGAAGGGCGTATCGAGAGACGCCATATTGCTCATCTCTTCCCATTCTCACTCTTGGGAAAGGCAAAGCAATGGTTCTACGCTACGGAAGGAGAAGAATACAACATGGGATTTATGTTCCACGACCTTTCTCGCCAAGTTCTTCCCTATAGGCAAGGCAATGCCTTAAGAGGGAAGATATCAAATTTCCAACAACAGCACGATGAATCGTCCGGAAGCATGGGAACGTTTCCAAGAATACATTTCGAGAATGTCCACATCATGGGATGGAGAAGTGGTCTGGCGATGCAAACTTTCTACCACGGGCTAGTTCCTAGTGCTCGTGAGGCGATGGATCTTTGCGGCGGGGAGGTGCTTTCTTATCACTTACATTGACCAATGCTACAGAGCTTGTGGGAAGATGGCTTCCAAACCAAGGTTGGAATGAAGAGCCGTCAACCCCGCAAGAGAGGAATGCACCACTGAAAGAGGTAGATATGCTATCTCGCCAAGATGGACCAAATTATGAAGAAGCTCGAGGATAGAGATCCTCAACCCAAGAAGGTCATGCAAATTCAAGATTCCCGCATGACATGTGAAGAATGTGGAAACACAGGCCACCTTGGCGGGAATTGCCCGGAGATTGTGGAAGACATCAACTTCATCAATAACAACAATAACTACCGTCCTCAACAGAATCAAGGTTGGAACCAATAGAGGCCCAACTACCAAGGCAACTACCAAGGTAATAATCAAGGTAACAATTTTAATAATTATAATCAACCTTCCTTGAGAGACCTAGTTTTTAACCAAGGTAAACCTATGGAGAATCTGTCTAGAAAGATAGTTTCCAATGATAAAGCTTTAGAACTTATCAACACTAGAATGGAAAGCTTCTCTTCAGCAATTAAAAATCAGCATAGCTTTAATAAAATGATAGAATCTCAGATTTCTGAGCTAGCAACATCTGTTCCACTAACCACACCAGGTAAGATTCCGGGCCAGCCGGAAGAATTAGAATCTGCAAATCTTGTCGATATCTTTAATGCATGTCACTACTATAGAGAGACCTCAGGAAGCAACTGGTTGGATGACTCTATGCCACCCAAGAAGGGAGATCCAGGAAGGCCAGTCATTACGATCGAGATAGGACCGCACACCTTTGACAATGCTCTATGTGACTTCGGTTCAAGCGTGAACATTATGCCTAAGGTAATATATGAAAAGATCCATGGTGAACCACTTTTGTATACAACCATGTGCTTGCGGCTAGCGCATCGATCACTATGCCATCCCAAGGGGATACTTGAAGACGTGTGTGTGGGAATTAGAGGCTCTTGCATACCGGCCAGAACTTCAAGTCGTGGAAACAGGAGGAAGCGAGCGATCAACGATCATACTTGGTCGACCATTCTAAGCTCGGCTAAAGCTATCATCTCGCCGGCCAAAGGCGAAGATTTGTTTCAATATCGAGAGGGAGAAAGGAGAAGTTCAACCGGAACAAGGTACATACCTCTCCTGCTCACCCACAATGGTCTTATTCATATTTGCGAGAACCAAAGATCAAAACCTTCAACAAGAATAAAAAGAAGAACCAGAATAGATACAAGAAGGCGCAGCCTACAAAGGTAATGGTAGTTAACAAGGTAAGTTCTGAAAATGACCATCTACTTCCATCTCCAATGCTTCGCAAGCAAGGCGATCCAGTACCCCCCCACTATCCATTGCTCCATCAACCAATGGAATTTCTACAATACATTTACGCGATACGGGTCCCAAGCATCAACTTGATGGCAAAGGTAACCTATGAACTATTATTTGGGAAATTGCCCTTGCAACCAACATTTGTGCGATTGCGGATGGCGCATCAATCATACAGAGGGTTCCGAAGGAATTGCTAAAGGCATTACCCGGTTAAAATCATGGACCACTATGTCCTCACCGACTTTATAGTCATGGACATGGGGAAGGAAGAAGATCCTCCAATAGTGCTTGGGAGACCGTTTCTCAACACTACACGCGCCATCATCTACATCCATACGGGAGAGATACACTTCCAATTTCCTACTGAAAAGGTACGTGTGTTCTTTAATAGTTATAATGATTATACGAAACCCCGTGAAAAGGTCGTCTCAATCGCCGCCAAAGAAGGCAGTGGATTAAAGATTCGGGAGATGAAAAGGTAAGTGAAGAGGTTAAGCCTCCAACATCCGAACCATCCACAGAGAAAGAAGAATCAACCACTCCGGAGAAGAGTCCACCAGCTAAGCTAAAGTGGAGGAAGAAGAAGACATCTCCCAAAACATCGAAGAGACAATAGAATCATCGGTGCCACCAATTGTGACAACCGATATACCATGGGAGTAAAAAGCAGAACTAGAAGTCATTTCGGAAGACTCTAAACGCCGAATCCTCACCGAAAGGTAACCTCGGTAGTTATCCATATTTAAAATTCCCGCATTGCATATTTATCTTCTCATATCATATTTATCTTTTAGCATCTTATGCGCATTTAAAAATAACAAAAATATTTTGTGCTTTGTTTTGTGAAAACCTTAAAGCCCCATGCTAGTAACTACGAGGCTTAAACACCCTTTAAGTTATTTCTTGTGGTGGCACAAAAATAAAATAAAGATGCATAAGTACTTTATCTTTTTCTTGCATATAAAAATGAAAATCCAAAAATAAATATGTATATTCGGGCAACTTAAAGCAATGTGGCTAACCCTAATGCTTAATCAAGTTCCACTAGCTTTGTTGTCTATTTGAGATCAGCAGGATTTTGAAGGAGGAGAGACATGATAGGCGCCACCTTTGTCGCCATCTACCCCAACTTCTACATCATCATTGCGACTACACTTCAATCCCGGCTTGGGGAGTGCACTGATTATCGATAAGTATCTCTATCT